>JADANN010000462.1:1484903-1836224 GCA_018806985.1 Angiostrongylus vasorum
TATGAAACATCTTTTTCAAGTTGATGAAGGGACTGGATAACAAAGGCTCGTTTCGATTCTTCTTGCTGGCTAACGTCATCTTGGTCAGCATCATCACGAAATTGCTCCTCAGAGTCGACTTCGTCGTTATGGAACACCTGGAAACTAAATGATGTGTTTAGAGGAGCCTTTTTTTGCAAAGTTTTCGAGCTGCGTTAAAATTTTTACTATTTTATATTCCGCTGATTGAAGCATTCCCATCCCCTTGCAAAAACTGTGGAAAAAAGTTTTCGCACCATCTCTGCATGGATTTGTCAACACTGTCGAAAGTAATTTGTTAATTTCATGATGAGACATCAAAAACAACATTTAAAAAGCTTGCTGATTCAGTCTCTGACCCGCCAGCCCATCTTTCTCACTAGTGTGCGCATGCTAGCTACTTATCCATGATATAATAATGTTACGTCCAAAAATGTGCGTGGATTCGTATTTGTGTCAGGTATTACGAAAAAAATTGTTTTATATAAAATTCCATTTCTGCTTAACATTCTTTAGATCTCATACATTTTCGTAAGCCTCATTAAAGTCCTGTTATCACCCTAAAAATTTGATTCGCTAAAAAATAGTGAGACCTCGATATCCAGATTGGTTAATCCGGTCGTCGATCATCCTTTCCAATGCACGTATCTGTTCGGTGAGAGAAGATGCGAGGTCAATACCATCTGCATTCCCAACATTTGCTTGCTCAATTGCAGCATCGGAGAGAAGAGATAGGACAGGCTCTTGATCCTGCAGCAGTTCCCTTGCTTTCAATAATGATTCCGGTTTGGCAGATTCATCAAATGCTATAGACTCAGCAGAATCTACAGCACTACGTACTGCAGCAACAAGCTTATCGATTTCGCCCTTTCGTGATATATTTGAAGGGGCATCTAGGGAATAAATGTCACGGATATTGTCCACAGAGCGCTGAAAACAACATCTGTTTATTATCAAGAACCTGCTGTTAACAGTAACATAATAAATCGTTCTGATGAACGCAACAACTAATATGTTAAATGAGATATAAATTAGTTTCTAACCATGAAGTCTTCCGTACCAAAGAATATGTAACCAAATAGCTGAAGGAATAACGGTTCAATATTTGAGATCCGAATTCACATACCTCAGCGTCAAGTTCAGCAATTCGATCCGTTAAAGTGTTTCTCACTTCATTATATCTTTCTTGTAGAGCAGAAATTCTATCCAAGTATTCACTGCCTTCTAACAACGCAATTTCAGCAACAATGTCGGATAGAACATTCATTGCGATTTCTTCCGCTTTCAGAATATCTATGTACTTGGCTAGAATACTGGGATCACGACAGCCCTTCGGATCGATGTCTTTAGTTTTGTCCAAGACTTGTTCTATCTTGTGAATAGTTGCCTTAATTTCTTCACTATTAAGTGTAGTTTTGGTCCTCTTCAACGCAGATATTTCCGACTCCGAATGAGGCATTTGAGAATCCTTTCCGAAAGTAACCATCTAAAATACACATGAAAGTTTAAAAAATCAGCTTCCGCTCCCCTCATAATCCAATGAAATAACCCACTGATTCTTCTCGAACTGCATCGCCAACTTCCTTCTCCAGAATCTTCAGATTTGTCTAAAATATAAAATGATTAATAAAGCATCATACAAAATTTGTTAAACAAACAGAATAAGCGGCGGATGAGCCTGAAAACTTTGGTTTCGCAAACAAAAACAAGGATGTTCTAAATTCGTCGTTTTTTCCTTTCACTAATCGCGAGCTTGTTAAACAGCATACGTTTATTTTCATACAATAACACACTTGCAACACAATCGTAGCTGACGTTTCTACCAGACTCTGATCAGCGACTCTTCCTAAGTGGAAGGCACGTAAAAACGGCTCTGAAGCAGGCGATACTGCCGAAACGTCAGCTAAGATGGTGTTGTACGTGTGTTATTGTATGGAAAGTAAACGTATGCTGTTCAACATCCTCGCAATTGCTGAGAGAAAAAACGACGAATTTATAATCGATGCTGGGAAATGTTCTAAATGTTTACCCATAACCCCAAGATCCACTTTCTTCTAACCGCGGCAATGATCAATGATGAGATGAGTTTTCTTGATGAGTAAACACGAGATTGTTATTACGGTATTTATTCATTAATAACAGCTGGCAATTCGATAGTTTCGCCTTCTTCAAAGACTGGAAAAGTCAAATTGACAGGCGATCTACTTTGTCAAACACTTTAACAACCTCAGCAGATAAAATTTAACGCATAAATTTTTTTATCGAAATAATGAACAACTTCTCTTAACACGTTCTATTCTTCATAAGGCTTCCAATTACTGTCCAAGATCTGTATCATAGTCTTGCCTTACATGGGTGAAGAATGTGCCTAGCTCAAGAAAAAAATAGTCGGCCTGAGGTTCCACGCGAAGCCACAATCGCTATCGCAAGGCAATCCTCCGCGCTACCTATTTCTCGATTTTTTGGAACTTGTTCAAACGTTTCAAGATTTTTACACGCTGATGTTTTGGATTGCTGCGCGAAAGTAGTGGCTCTCATCTCGAAATCTTCTGTTGGGGCAAATTATGCAATTTTGCGTGTCGTATAGGCGTTATACAAGCGGTCACAAACTAGCTGGTGTCTTAAAGTGTTCGATGTCTAATAAGTCTCTAAACCAGCGCTTTTTATGCAATGCTTTGTAGCTGTATTTTCCTGGGATTGAAGAGCACGATGAATGGAACCCTTTCTTCACAAGACTTATCGTTCTGGGGCGTGGTCTTTCCATTAAATCTAACCCAAGTAGACACCGTTTCGTAGCCACTGGAAATGGCTTATAGCCCACTTAATGGGATTCCTAATCTGATCAAACTTCAGAAGGTCTAGGGAATATTGCGCACAAATTAGAGGGTCGGCAATGGGACAGCGAAGGTACCAAGCCTTGCCATTGCGTCCATGTTTAAAGTCGAAGCCTCCGCATCCAGCCATCAACATCTACTGTAGATATATCAACGACTAATTTGTCACCTGCTCAGGAAAGGAATAGATACATAAATGCTTAGAACTGCTGTGAACAAAGACTGGCTACCGTTCTTGAACCTTCAAATCCACCTCTATAAACGGCTACACCATCAAATGATATCGAAAGGCAAGCAACAGAAACCGATTGGTTCATCACCTTTCTTCTAATCCCTCACCCAAAAAGGGTGCTTGTAAGAAACATGCTTTGGAAAGCCACCAGTGTAAGCAAAGGAAAGGAGCAGAAAAAAAATCTCTGGACTTGATGCGATAAAAGGTCATTCCAATGTCTACAAAACGGTAGTTTCCACAGGATAGGTTTGTAGGAAAAACAAGTCTAACGAAGGCAAGGGCCCTTTTAACCTACCCATTACCTCCAACGAAGGACAACAACGATATTTGAAAAAAGCCCGTCTCGAGAATTCGCTTGCAGTGACTACAGTATCATCGAACAACACCAGCTGGTGCATAACCTATTGTAACAAAATTGTATAGTTTTCTCAAATGGTAGAGGCGGCAATTGCATGACAACGGGTATGGTGTACCCGATTCCTCGTAATGCGTATAGGGAAGAACATCGGCTTTAGCGAAACGGGTAGACCACACTGCATCTGTATAAAAAGGCACCTAGATGGTAAAGTTAAAGTCAAGCAGAACACCCTACTAAGCACGCACAGGACAAGAAGACATAACGGAAGATTTTAAAATAAAAGTCACTTTCGTATCAAAGGAATCAAAAAACCAGCGTGTAGAATCCTTGAAGCGCTTGGATAAATTCCAAAAAGTGCAAAAATGGACCGCAAGGAGTCGCTTGTGATCACGCGTTACCTCGCACCAAACCCCCAGACTGATTTCTTCACCTGGCCTAGACACTTCCTTAGTCATGTAATATTCACTTCGGCCGGTTTCCAACAATGACTAGCTGATTTATAAAGATCAAAACGCGAAGAAGCTGTTTACCATGCGAATGAAAACCTAGGCATTAAATTTTTTTCGGCCGAGTTATAGAAGCGTCTGACAAAGTAGACTGCTTGTTAATTTGACTTTCCCAGGCTCCGAAGAAGTCAAAACCGTCGAAACATCAACTATTGTGAATAAATACTGTTGTAATACCCTACTGCTTACTCATCAAGAAAAACAGTTATTTTTCTCCTGCAGTTGAAAGTGGTAACCAAAACCACAGAAGTCCATTGAATTTACTCCAACTGTCTAAGAAGCGATATTTCTCTAAGGAAAAAAACAATAAAAAACTAAAGGTATATCGACCAGTGACAATCGATGGTTGACAGAAACTGTTTCCAATAAATTTTTAAAATGACAACTACAGCGCTCTTAGACTTACTACACTGAGGTGAGAAAATCAAGAAAGGAGAGAATGAGAGCCAGAAGCTATATAACACCATAATAACTTTTTAAAAAAAAGCCTAACTAACCTTTACAAGCGCAAGTTTCTGATGTACGACAGGATCCTGTGAGTGAGCTTCAATCGAAAGTATGCGCTTTTCTACTACTTGTATAATAGTAGTAACGGTATTGGTGACCATCATTAGCACCCTACGCTTCTGCCGAGATCTGCCAGAAGGTGACAGTTCTCGCTCCATGAGATCACTTCCAACAAAATGACGCGGTTTACTGCTGATCATATGCAAGAGATCCATCTGTGTTTGAAGTTGATCGAGCTCCTCAATGAGATTCAAGTCCTCGACATCACGGTTCATCACGCGCTGTTCTAGCCGCGTTAACTCGACGATGATTTCTTGTTCTTTTTCAAATAACGATTTCTCTTCCTCGATCTCCATCTGTAGCTTTGATTTGGTTTCCTGAAGTTCAAACCTACATTAAATATTGAAAGGAGTCGACAAGAGGGAACTAAATAATCAAAATGAGTAGACAAAGAGTAAAACTAAACTAAATAAGCAAACTAAGTAAAAACTGTCTCCAACATAAAAAACGCAAAACAGTTTTCAATTGGAAATTATTGTTTATATGAAAGACCGTGATCCAATGTTGCTACGTCCTACTTGTTGCGTATACACCCATTGTAGACCCCCTAACGCCGGCCAGGACAGCAACTAATTCATTGGTGACAAATCCAAGCAGCAAAAGTGCTTTGGCACAATCTGCTCTTGAATGCCTGAACATCGATACCAGGGAATATCAACAGCACCACAACAATCTGCTTAGACGTAAAGGCAATTCACGTTATTAAACCGCTGAAAACCAAGCTCAAAAGTAACCGAAACTACATCTGGTCACCGTCAATCACTCGGTAACGAATTTATGAAGAATAGTACAGCTTTTTTTCCAAAGATGATAAAAAACAATTGCTAAAAAAATACAGTGTCCTGCATTACCCGACCCTTCAAGGATAAATCATACATTCGGCTCCATTAAATACCGTAGACATGATTAAATATCCATAGCTGAGGCATGGATCACTTGGCTTTTTTCGCGGGCGTTGGAATAAATCAACTACAATGTTTGCATTGCAGAAAGTCCCCTAACTATTCTCCACACGCTCTCTAAAATACGGCGTTTCTGGGTTATAAACGGTTGTACGAACTTATACGATTATTCTATTCTCCAACGAATTTTGCCATACTCTGTGATCCACAAACATATGTGGGATCAATTTCCTTCTTCAGCGAATTTAAAAATTGAATATAAATATAATGGCAAATTTTAGTGAATGAATAAACGTTGTAAGTTAAAATCTCATCTCTTTTCCATGCACGAGGAACCTCAAAATATGTTGTTACGATCAATCTTACATTCAGATGCTGCTGCAGATGAATCATAGAGTTTCCTATTGCTTCCTTCTTAGCATCATCCGATAACGCCAGATCAACAAACAAGCCATTTAGTTCCTCGAGATATCCCTAAAAAAAGTGTTAAAGAATATCACATATCGAAACTAAATGAGGTGAGGACAACTAACCATGATTAGGTTATAATCCTCCTTAGCATTACGTATGGATTTTGTGCCTTCATTGTACGACTGAATAATACAGTGAAGTCGTCCTCGAAGATCACTTACTGCTCTTTCCAGATACGTTTCACTACTAACACTTGCCCTAGCTACATCCACGCTCGAACAAACCGACTGTACAGAACCAGGTCGGTCTACCAAATCTGATGACGCCAAGGAACTAACAGATAGCTGAGATGGAGTCGATACGCCCTGAACTAAGGTATCCACATGTATTGGAAGTGATGCCTCATCGACACTGTGACGTCTTAGTTTATTGAGTAATACATAGTACCTGCGACACAGTTGCAACACATGATCACGATTGTGAACGTTCAACCTCTCCAGTTTTCCGACAAGTCTTTGGTAAGTGAAGCAGTTGGACAACAATTGCGAAAGACGTTTCGTCTGCAAACTACCTGCTGGCATTAGTTCTATTGCAGCTAAGTCGTCTTCTACAGCATTAAGCCAACATTCGAACTGCTCCAATTTCTTTCCAAGCTTTTCTTCATGGCGCCGTTGCCTCGCAGTGCTCGCGATGGACTTCGAGATTTTGCTGTCCAGTGAAAATGCCTTCCGCTGCAGATCAGCGAACTCAGGTCGAAATCGCACCCTCATTGAGGCATCAAGAATGCTTTCGAGCGCCCCCCACATCCTCCTTCCATTGCTGCCATTCATTTTCATTAAATTTAAGCAATTCTGCTTGCGCTCTGTTGTTGATGAACTGCACAACTTTATCTTCATACACACAAAACAGGGAATTCAAATAGTCATGGTAGGTGTATGTATAAGTAAGAATCAGTCGTTCGCGTTGCTCCCGTCGATTAAAGTAAAGTGCTGAGATTCGGTCTAACTCTAATCTTTGCAAATCCGAAATGGCGACTTCATTCATATCGTCAAATGCCTTGTTCTCGAGTTCTTCTTCACGTTTAAGCTCCATAATCGTAGAAAGCAACTTGTGTGGATCCTCTGTTGTTAACAGCTCCTTAGCAATTAAGGATTCGAAGGAACAAGCCATGTGGTCAAAATTGTCCTCATTACTCTGCAAATGAATAGATTATTACAGCAATAACAATAAATTGTAAAAAAATGTCACGCTCAATACTTACAGGACCCAACAATCGCCTTCTATATCTCCTAATTAATAGTGATAACGATAGGTCAGAAATAACCATTTCAGCAGGACCTTGAAGCTGTCTAACACGTTCTGCCTTTTCCTCCAGTTTATTACACATTTCCTCCGCCTTAAGAGAAATAACGCATATTATGCGAAAACAGAGTACCATTTACCCGATGTTATAAGCAACAAACAGTAAATAAAGTAATAAATTAGAAACTAGTGAATTTGCAGTGGCTCAAAATTAACTGGCGAAATGAGCGGAGAAATGATAATGAATAATTAACCTTTATACGATTAGTAGGAACAAGAGTGGTTCTAAAGTCATTATGGATGTCAAACACTTTCACATCTAAAGCATAAAGCTTAACATTTAGCAATCTCAACGCGTTTGGCACGAAAACCTTAACCTCTTCCAAATTCGGACCAGCACACCTCAACTCAAAATAAACTCCATTAATCAGTATAGAAGCTATCAAAATTTGAAAATCTTTTCCAGAGAAATATAAGTCTTCCCAGTCTATTACGCTGTTCAGGGACTAATGTACGATTTGTAATTTCATTTTTCTTGACGGAAATGGAAATGGTTCAGGTGACGATCAAACAATCAAGCAACGTTGGATGAATGTTCTGGAGTAATTTAACATAAAGGAATGCTCACCCTTTCTTCCATTTTCTTCCGTAACTTGGCAATCATTTCCACCCCCCCCCCAAAAATAAGATGTAGCATGTTGGTAGGATATTTAAGTACTACCTATTCCTTCAACATGGGATTGTTGGGATGGTTGTGATGGTATTATGAGAAAACAACGACAAGGATGCCGAGATATGAGCAAAACTCGAAGCTTTAGTTAGGCTCCGAACCCGCTAATGTGCTGTCCACCACACTAACCTTTCTCTCAGCCAGTTTTTTACATTAACGGTGCCATCAGCAATTACCCGTCAACGAGAATTATCTGGAGACCATAAATCAGCACTGAAGCATTGGTGTGGTGAACAGAACGTGAGCACACGAAAAGGGTAATCGCGAGTTCGAAGCCTACTAAGGTTTCGAGTTTTGCTCACATCTCAGCATCCTTTTGCTTGTATTCCACATAACATCCTGCCATGAAAAAAGAATAGGTAGTAGTTTTATATTTTACACAATTAGTATAAATAAACTTGCTTATCATTGGTAAAAACTTTCCTTAATTCCACTCCACTTAATTCCACTTTAATTCCAGCGGCTTTTTTCTGATAAGCATAGTTTATTCTGAGCTGTTTTTTACGTGCCTTCCACTGAGGACGAACCGTTGAGTAGAGTCGTCTATGGTTGATGATAGTCATCAACCATATTCTCCGAAGAAAGTGGTACTACGGAAACGTCAACTACTGTTGTGTTGCATGTGTTACTTGTATGTACGTAAAACAACCTCGCGAGAAAACGACGTATTTATATCCATTGTCGGGGTTGAGAGAAAGTCGATCCGAGGAACTAGTACAACCTATGTTGTAATTCAGCTATATTAAGTAAACATTATAAAAGGAACCCTGCAATAATATGGAATAGAAAAAACACTCGAAAAACAGCTATTGCTAAGACGCAGCAAAAAATGAAATTATGAATCCGACATTAGTTTCTAAACCTGGTATTTAGCATTATATTTAACATGTAATAGAAATGAGAAGTGGTTTAAAAGAGGACTCGCCATGTCTTGCACATCACGACTCTGATCGTTTCGACCACCAGGGATGCCCACAAGACCAACGTCGATCGAGGAGTCGGTGTAGGAGACGAAATCACGTACGGCGTCCAGATATTCAAGGCGAATACGCATCAAGTCTCGCAGTTTGTCTCTTTCGAAAGTTAGCAAATTCAACCTAAAAGCGCTCAGTACGAACCAGAAGAATAAAACCAAGCAAACAAGGACAATGTCGACATGCAAACCTTTGCAGCGCATAGGGCATTTTATTTACCAGTTACACAATATATTACCGTGCAAAACTATTTTCGTACGTTGAAAACAGAAATTTCGAGCCGGTCTTCGAGTACAACACCAAAAACGGTTTTTAAAAAATTATGTGAAACCTTAATGTAATTCCAAATGCAAAAAATATGTTATCATCAAACATCTGGTTAATTTAACTTAGGCAGAACTCCAACAAATAACTAGTCATTGAAGGGCCGACTATTTCTAAGCTACTTTTTAACTTTAGAGAAGTTGTTTTCCTTTTAAAACCACACAAAAGTATAAATTCAGCTGCGTCCTACAGTCAATATATAATGACCTTTGATGCAACTGTATAGAACGTACCTTAATCTACAAATTCCTTTCACATAGATGGGACCTTGAAGAATATACTTACTTACTTACTTACTTACATGGATACTTAGATGGCCCGTCTTCACTGGTTGTTCGGGCATCGACATAATTTCCATTCAACGGTAATTTGCTAGTTAAGCCATTGTGGTTCTCTTGAGTCTCGAGGGTAGCCTCGCCGAAGTCTGCCCCCAAGTCACCACCACCGCAGGCACTCGCCGCCCTTGTGGATCAGAGCCAGATATGCCACAATGCGACTAGTTTGGTACCAGGACGGTGGTGGATCCTGGTACTGGTTTACTCTTAGCTGGACCTCCCTGCTGGGAACTCCAAACTCCTTTTCAGCTTGGGAGATCCAGATGGAGAGATAAATCCCCCTGGTGTACATCGCAGCCAGACACCAAGAACACTACCCAGCCACGATGAGGCGGTAAACCGTTAGGAGGTGAAGAATATAGATAGCTTAAAATTAATCATATGGGACTGATGAAAATTTCGTGATATTTTAAGCACACTTAGCAGAGTTTAGCTCAATGATCTGAAAGCTTGTAAATGTCTACAGTGTAGAAATCGAAAAGGTACTTTTAGATAAAGTTCTCTAGTCACAATGTAGGTTATTCCCTTAGGTTGTTCTTGACAGCATGGAAATATTAGTCGCTGGAAGATACGTCGCAGGGTAGACCGAGTACAAAAAGAAAATTGCTCATTCAATGATGAGTGGTGCATAGTAGGTGTAACAACGTGCGAAAGAGGGTCGAAATTTACCACACAGTAGGAAAACTCATATTGCAAGAATCTCCGTAGGACTGCACCAATTCTGATGATATGCATCGTACAAACCCAGCAGTTCTCCAAAAGGTGGCAACCGAATTACACATGTGACAACTAAGTGGTACACTGAAAGTATAACAAGATTTTTTCATTTTATCCCGGTAGTCCTAGCGAATGCGCGACAGTGTATTCACATGCCGTCATGCCTGTGGTCAGCAGAAGTGTCGCCAGTCGCGACGGTTTTGTCTAGGACCTTGATGGATCTTGGCAGTACCTTATGCTTGGTTAGGCTTCCTAATAGAAATACCAACTTTTTTCCATTTTTATTTGCAATGAGACGAACTCCGTATATCGGTGTTCGATGCTCAAAAATCGCCCTAATCCTCAGTGAATCAATAATGCATACAGAAAGGCAGGGGGATTGACACATACCTGACCCAACCTCGACATCTGAAAAAAAGCCGAAGGTGAGGACAGTAAGTACTGTTGCTGAGGAGCAGTACTTGCCACTCAGAAGTCGAAACATTCAACTTGACAAAAAAGTACTTTGTAAAAACGAAAACAAACAAAGCAAAACTGATACCGCTGCAGAACCACTGGATCAACAGAACTTACCGAAAATATCGATCAAATGAAATATACATATTTTTGGTAATTCAAAAGTATGCATAAAAACAAACTTTTCGTTGACGCGGTCAAACTCAAGCTGGAAAAAGCTGCCACTGATAGCGACAAGTTCCCTCCTGAGTTGCAGTGCATCGTTAAGCCACTCGGAATGACATCGCTCAAGCAACCTATTCATTTCTGACGAAATCGTTGGCACCTAAAAGACAGTAAACATCAGATGCGATAAAAAATCTCAACTTAATACAACCGTGACGGTGCCTAATTTTCATTTACGGCCGCTTCCATTAAATTAACACGAACAGTCCACTGTAGCACTCTTCCAAAAATGAGTCCTCCCTTTCTGTGTTAATCGCACTGTAAATTAGTTTCTCTAGCTACTTTATCACTCACTTCTGTCCGTTTTGTGCTATACTAATCCTCTGTGTTCAGGGTATTCATCCATACTTTTTGGAACATTCCCATTTTATGTGTGTACAACTAAAAAACTCGTCCACCACTAAAGTATTTTACTGCTTCGTCTGATGGTCACGTTAGCACCATGTAGACTACAACTTGTACTTTTACATTTCCCTATAACTCTATAATAATTCAAAAATTTAATACGACAACTGTCATTTACCAAAGTGACGTGGGAAGGGATCAGTAACCATTTCTTGGGTAAAAATTGAATTCTATAGAACCGAATCACGTTGATGAATGAAAATTCGAACTCCTAATTCTACTGACTCTTCAACTAGACTAATAACGAAGAAAACAGGAAGAACAACCTGGAATTTACTGTGGTTCCCTGGAGAGAAAAACTTGAAGATACCAAATTCGATGATGAGGACAATATGACAAGGATGTGTTCAGTGGTAAGTGGTTAAGTGCTTAGCGGTATCTTGCAAAACTCTTCGATGACAGTCAAATCTGGTAATGAGGGATAAATTATACTTAGAAACAAAGACCAGACACATTTTGTGTTTTATGTTTGATGTCTGGAATCCGACTGCCGTAGAATCGGATAACTACCGAACAGAAGAAAATTTCCATCGGTCTCTGCCTAGAGATGAGAAATAATTGCCAAGCCCGAGGAATTATTGAAGTTACAATTTGGGCTACCGAAAATAAAACATTCCATGAGACCAGACGATACAATGCGAATTGGATTTAAGAAGCCGATAGCTCGCCCCATTTCATAGACAAGAGAGCGCAAATGGTGTCTTCTTATCTATATGTCAGTAAAATTAGCCAATACTACGCTCCCGTCTACTTGTTCATAGTTCGTGCACATCTTTTTTAGTAAGATATACGCGACTCTTGCTGTCTTAACGTACGCGTCGGCTGATCGCTAAGTTATTGAACGCGCAACCAAGAGGGCGATGCCCTCCAATTGCAACTCAAATATTTTCAAAATCGCACTAACCCTACAGAATCCAGAGAACCGACCTAAACCAACCATCAAACACGAGAGACACCACTACACATGCCAAAATGTCGAAAATCAGATGAACCGGACATATCACGCATCTGGACAATAACCGACGAACAAGAGCCGTTAGCGACTTGATTCAACGAAGTGTCAAACGCACGGCAGCCGAGGACCCACTGGGCTAGTCTTACACGGGACAGGGACAAATTTACTTTACTGGTGCCTCCCGAGTCACTGTACGATCAACGACATAACAGGAAATATAGCTGATACGCAATTAAGCATACGGAGCTATCCATCTAGGAAGTGAATACTGTTTGGCGAACGCATTGAGGATCTATGGTGAATATGTGCAGAAAGTCTCGATCAGTGGTTTCAAGATGGAAGGAATTTTCACTTCCAAATGCAAGTCAGATATTTTCAAAACGGAAACATTTCAACGACCATTTCCTAGCAAAGATGGCAGGGTGCCAAAGAATGGGCAAGGTAGCTACCATATTAGATTCAGTCAACAGAGAAAGCATTTCCGTCTAGATTGTATCAGGTAGTAAGGAGTACAACTTGTATGGAAAAGTTCTCGAATGTCTGTACAAAGTGTAAACTCTTTGTGGAACTACAGATTATGCGTGTAAGTGTAAGTTGTTCCGATCTCAGGCCATAATAAATCCTGCTCCATTGCAAGGAATTCGATTCATTTCCTCGCACCAATCACCCACGGGAGGTCTGCCAACTCTTTACGTGTGGTTTCGGCTGCTGTTTGAAGAATTTCTTTTCATCATGAATTTCGCTGAATGTTGGTCGAGTCGACTCTCCCTGGAGTCCTGAGATAGCCACGCTAAAGCGTTCTCACTTAGATTACAGAGACTGAACTCTCTCCAGACAAGTCCGGAACCAACTTCTCGACCCCGGAGGGATAAGAGGCCTGGTGAGACAGGAGCGAGATCGAACTAGCACCATACCCGTGATGATCGGCATCACTACCATTACGCTATCCGCCCCTACTGCATAGTAAGCAGGTTTCAAAACCAACTTTGTTGTTCCATACGAACCCTTCTAGCGTAAATTAACTCTACGTAGAAGTACATATTTTACGAAAGTTGTTCGGATCCAAGCCTTTATAAATCCTGCTCTATCGAAACGAATTACTTGAATGCTGCACAGAATACAAATTGCAAAATCAACTTCATCGTATCATCCGAACCTTCGTATGGTTGAACGGAGGACGTTAAGACGTATATGGCATTCGAATAAGGTCAGTCAAAAACTATTTCTATAGAAAAAAACCACAATTTACTTTGAAGGTGTTGAGTTACGTACATGTCCAAAGCTTTTAGAATTCAAAAAAGACCTAATCGCAAAGACACATGAATATGTAACAAGCGACAGCCCACCACAGATTAAGCTGGCTAGTGCTTAAGGACTCAGAGTTAGTAAAACACTCTTTATTTAGGTCAGCATTCATAAACGATTTTGTGGTGCATTTCCGACTGACTGACACTAAACTTTAGGAAGAACAAGATTTTCAACAACTTAAGTAGCGATACCACTTCTATCTAGGTAGCGATTGAAAGATAACTTATTTCAAGGCAACAACAGTGTCGCGCTATCGATGTCGAGTGACCTTGAGAAATGATGTTTTTTGTTGTTTTACACTCGTCTTATCAAAAATCAAGCCCCAATACTCCTACACGCAAAGCTTTGGAGGAATAGCACAAGGCAACGTTACGACGGTTGCTTTTTAAGCGGCAATGCACTTCACTTATCAGTGAAACAGAAATCTGCATTGTTGCGAAAAACCATTACGTTTTACGACATATCCCAATCTAATAACTTGATCTAGATGAAGATGGGTTACAGGTATCCCGCATAGTCTCACATCAGTTTATCCTATTGCACCAATGTTGGATCTATAACTTATTAAAAGTAATAACACTTATTTAATACCTCGCTTAGCGTTATGGTATTCCAAGCATTATTCTGATTTCTCATATATCTGACAGCGTCGTAGTAATCTTGAAGACGTCGAAATAACTCCATTTTTTCGGTGAGGACTTGCTGTGCCTCAATGTTTCGCTCGTTCAACTGCGGACAAAATGCCACCAACTCCTCAGCAATCTCCTGAAAAAAAAGCAGTGCATTGAAAACATGTACGGAACGCATTGCTAGCTTGGCAGTACTGCTCAAAGGTCGAAATAGAAGGACGGTCAAGCGGCCAAAATGTCTTCTACAAAAGTTTTGCGAGCACTGTTAGGCAGTTAAAGTAAAGGAAATGTTATGAGCCTCTTTAGTGAAAACGACGTTCCACAATCGATATGCCGAAGTGCCCGCTGCAATAGTGCATTTCGTTCACCGCACAAAAAACAAAATCAACAATACTGCATATATTGTGGCTGTGAAACTCCGTAGTCAAGAGGAAAACAGACATCTGTTTCCAAGACCGCGCTAAAAGATCAGTTAGAGCTCTAGAGATTAGAAGGGCAATGAATGATGACACGTCAAAGAGACAGCACTGACGCAACGCCCTCAGCGCCTGATTACTGTCAGCGCAGATTCGAAAAAACTGTGCCATTTTTCTCTTCAGCGCAACCTTGATGAAAGACGCTTTACTCGGAAATGCTTAGACATCTTCAAAATAAGAACTATGCATTGTTACAACAGTTTACAAGTTTAGAATCCTCGAAAGACCTTAAATATACTATCTACTGGTATGCGCTTATTTTTACCCAAGTGTGATAAGAATAACGCAAAAAAACTTCTTCAGAAGAGACTATGAACGTTTAGTAGACAGGATCACAGCACCCGAGGTTTTACAGCAAACAAAACAAACGGTTAAAAAAAGAAAACGCCACTGCTGTAAAGTGCGTTGAACAAGCGTGCACAAATTTCACATTAACGAAAGGACAGTGGTGATGAGCCACAAATCTCCACTTTTAACAAAGCACTACAACAGGTATGGTCTCGAAAGCCCGATAGTCGAAATGACAGCACTGAATAAACAACACAAAAACTAGTTATCGATTAGCGCTTAGTAACCTCTATGGAATGTTACCCTAGAACCCGTAACACTAAAAGGTAATCAGGAAAAACAAGTCCTGAGAATTCCATAAAGTAAAGACAACAATTTCAAACGAAATTTCAAAACAGCGTAAAGAGACCACAGAGGAGAAAACAAAACGCGACTGTTTATAGCACTAGGTGAAATGGGGAAATTTCGAAGGAAAATTTCGAAAATTAGAAGCCTGACTTAGGTGACTCTAAGGTTTCATATGGATTTCCACCACATCTCGTCACGACACTCGCCCAATGCACACGCGAAAGTGATCTTGTTCAGAGCAAGAAAGGCTAAGGCCTGCATATTGCAACTAGTACAGGGAAACTACCGCTTTTCGGAGACTGGCGGTGCGACCAGCACTGACGAACGACCCGGCACATCCAATCCGAGGCCCGCATGAGTTATATCGTAACATATGAGAAAGTTAAACTGTACGCTATTAGACGAAGAAAGTACTTTGATTATCAGCGAGAAAGCAGGTCGGTGTAGACGGGGGAGGCGTGCGCAAAATGCGACGGCAGTGTAAAGAAAGTGGCGAAGACGAGGAACAAGGAGATAATCGGAGACAGAAAACAGAGAACGCATATGAGAAGAAGGTAAATTTGCTGATTAATCACTAAGAGAAAATGAATATTACCAGAGTTAGAAGATACCCGTAATTCGAATAATCTGGTAGAAAAACACCTACACACCCGCAAATCGAATATTCGCATAGACAAAAAACTAGATACCCGAAATTTGATTATTCTCATTGAAAAAACACCTAAACAGCTACAACTAAGCATTTTCTAACCGAAGAAATCGTCAGCATAGCCCAGCACAAAACTGTTAAGGATTCGAAACCTCAACTTTAAAAACAGAGATAATGGACAGCGTTAATCCGAATTCTTCGCGGAGTTTTTAAAACGTTTAGATATGTAATTTGACAGAAGTTCACTTTTAGGTAAAATCATCTAGTTCTCAAGTTCCAGTAATGCTTACTGCTTTCGATAAATAAATGAACGTACTTTCACGATTCCATGGGCTACGGCGCAGTCTTCCTCACAGGACATCTTTAAACAGTCCAGTCGTTCCTGAAGAACGGTTTCGGCTAACACACGCAGTTGTTTGGTAGCTAATAGAAGCGAATGTTTCAAATCATCAATGGATAGTCGCGAGCATGTTCGTTCGACGAGTTGAATCTCGTCCATTGTATGACTTTCGCATGTTCTGTTTAGCTCCAGGTTTGCTCGGATCTGCCTAACACGTTCCATCTGAGTCTGCCAGAACTCCAGTTCCACTCGCTTCGCTTCCCAGCGTTTTCGCAAGCTTTCCAGCTTCTTGCTGTTCCATCCCATAAGCACTGTTTCACAATCGGCCATGTCTTTAAGAGAAGCATGAACCTCGGCCTCGTTCGTCTCATTACGTGCCATGATCAGCTCAACCCGATTGATTACCTCTTTTATGTAATTCTGAAAAGCAAACTACAATAAAAGTCTAACCATAACAATGAAGCCCACTTAGCAATTCATAAATAGTCTGCAGTTTTTCAATTCCTGTGGCGTTTTTCCCAATTAAATAGAGAACCTGTGGCGGAGTGGTTAAAGGTGCCCTGTAATACATATGGGTTCGACTTTGCACCCCCCGGCTCACCAAGATTTCCATCCCTCCGGGATATGTCAGTTGGTACTAGACTTGTTTGGGAGGATAGCAGCACTAAACTGATACATCGGCTGACTGCCGCAAGTCATTGTATAGGCCCCATGCTCTCAGTCACCTTTAACGCTGCTTGATGAAATCGAATGCTTAGCGCATCTGTGGGTTGATCAGCCAAGAGCTCTACTTTTCTATCATTTTCTCAATATAGGAGTGCATGATGTCAAGTGTATTCTACTATTCGAAAACCTCCCCGTATTCAAGTTTTCTTCACTTCATCATTGCCTAGCGTGCCTGAATATACATAGTAATATAAATAAAGTGTAGTAAATAGACTATATAACTAAACATGTGATATAGTACCTTGTCCACAGGAGGTTCGACACAAGTTCTAAAGTTGCTTACTTCTTCGCTATGTAACTAAAAAAAATCAGAAATGAGAACTTTAATAACATGGGCTACCCTTTACGTTATACCTACCGTGACAGTATACGTATCCAGTGACTGTTTATAATTTTGGAGGCTCAGGTACACCGCTGCTTCATCATTACTGATGGTGTCTATTGCTTTTTTCACTTCCTCCAACACAATCAGAGCTTCGACGCGATCCTGAACACCATTGATTCGAGAGATGAGATTTATATGTTCCGCCCTAACAATTCAACAAATGCATAAAAACTACCAGATTTTTTAATGGTGCCACATTGTCGTTTTTAGACCTCTCCCACGCACTACCATGGCATCGAACCATTCACAAAACTTCGACATATAAGCAATAAATAAGAATTCTCACGTATTTTTCTTCTGAGCCAAGCCATTGCTGTAACTGCTCCAGATTGTTTTCAATGGCACTCATTTGAGACTTCGCATTCCGTAAAACTGTTATTTTACGCCTCAAATTCATTCTTTTGCTCTTTTCTTGCAACTCGTTCTCAACATCTACCGTTGTTTGTTCATGAAGCTCTTTCTGGAAACAACGCCATTTGAATGTATCAGTTTAATCCTAGCTATCAATGGTTTTCCTCAATTCCTGCTCATTATTATAATGCATCTCATATGAAACCTTTTGCGAAGCACATACTTCAGTTTCTTCAATGAGTGCTGCTACTTCGTTAGCACTACAGAGTTTGCAAGAACTTTGTGAAGCAGACGGAATCACTTCGCCCACGAATCGACAGCTGGCAGTAAACTGAAAACAAGACAGTAAAAAGCTCTCGAAGACTGCAAGATAAGTCGACTTACAACAGGTTTTGTTCTTTCATGATTACCTCCAATTCAAAACTATAGGTCGTGAAAACTTACCAGAAAAAACTGAATGCACAAATTAGATTGCACTCTCACAGAATACAAATTTGCTAAGGTTTTTAAATTTCAGATCTTCATGCCGTTCTTTAAAACATTATTTGGGAAAATTCCACATTAACACATATAAAAGTGTTCGCATTGTTTAGAATCAAGTCATTAGTTGAATTAGTTGACTTCTTCCTCACTGAATTATTGCAGATCTGTGATTTCCTTGTGGAAGAGAATTTAGACCTTTCTGAAGCACATGTTTTAGTAAATCACAACAATATGTTTTCCAGCTGAACCATAGCAGCTGTCACTGATGCTGACACTATCCATTACTTAGCAAAGAATTATAGCTAAACAGCAGGCGCAAATCAATGATGTGTCACTTAAAAACTGATTATGGGAACCAAAAATTCAGCTATTTGTCCTACTTTCGATTTACTCAAACAGTCATCAATTATTTATGCACAAACGAGTCTCTAACAAATTTGCGATAAAGCGCATTGATTTCAGAAGCGTATGTGATAAGCCGCTCAGGAAAATAAGCATTGATCTGTTTTTTCTAATTCTAAAGTGTTCCTTTTTTTGTTAAGATTTTAACAAATTACATGTACTACAAAACATTTAATTTACGGTTACGAATTATATAAGCTACAACACATTTAATTTACGATTGTTTCTTCCCGCACAAGCTCTTCTGTAGCCGTGTATAGAGTCACTTCCTTACCACAAATGTTGCACAGAGGTCCGCGAAAACCTATTTTCTACACATTGTTTTTACACCATACACTGTGCGGAACACAGCATTTCTTCCATTCCAGTCGTTTCTTTGCATCCATGACCAGGTCTTGACATCCTACGTGTGTGCTAGGCTACTACCTCAAGATTTGCGTCTCCATATGAACGTCATTTAGTGCTGGTTTTTATACATGACATTTTATAAAAGACACTGATTGAGAAGTTTGCCTGTACATGAGTTTCTGTACGGTATTTTCTGATTATTGTAAAGATGTGATAACGTAGATGGTATCAATGAGGAGGATGCCAGGACCTGTTGTTTCATTCATCAAACATCGACACGGCTCGTAGAATGTGGTTCGTAAATGTTTTTGCACCGTTTCTTCAGAAACATTGTAAATCACATGCAAAAGAAATGCTTTAGACACGATCTACACGTTTCACAATTCATACTTCGTTACGTATACTTTTTTTCCAAACAGTTTGCTTTTTTTGTTGCCATTGTAGAAACAATGTAAACATAAATGACAATGTAGTCACTTTTTATTTACTGTCTATTCCTTTTTCATGACAGGGCATGATGTGAAATATAACCACAACGATGCTGAGATACTCGCAAAACTCGGACCACAGGTATCTGTGGTAGGTATCAAACCTGCTATTACCCTTTCTGGGGGGCTAACGTGTTCACCACCACACCATACGGGTCCCCTCGTTTCGCCTTCCTCAGATCAATCCTGTTGACGGGTGATTGCTGGTGGTACTCATAGGTTAAAAAACGGCTGACTGAAAAACGAAGGATCCAAAGGGTGTGATGGTGAACACGTTAGTCTCCAGAAAGGGTAATAGTAGGTTCAATTCCCACCGCAGACACCTGCGCTCCGAAGTTTTGCGAATATCTCAGCATCATTGTGGTTAAACACAAATGGTTTCTATACTGACCCACAATAAAGGAAAATGTTCCGAAATACTTGAAACAATAAACAGAGGATTCGTAGAGGCTATGTAGGAAAGAAAAGACAACACCAAATTACGGAGCAAAACCATAAATAAGGAGCGTCTTAATTTTTCCTTGCTTTGGTTTTTGGGGGGGGACGGCGACGGGTGTATGCGGGCAGTGGCTAAAGCCTAGACGTCGTCGCCAGTATGCTAACAGGGTTCCCTTTTACAATCTTATAATTTCTTAATGCTCTTGCGAGAACGCCTAATTTTCCGCTGCGCTCCACCGGCCACTCCGAAAGTTTTTATGTAGTCCCGCCTTCTCATGTTGTAACTTCTGTTAAATCGGTCTCTATGTGAGTTTTGAAAGGATTTCTAAATTTCTCCTATCTCATGCATGCTCCTTGTTCTTCTACACACCTTCCCATATTTTTTTGTACATTCACACCACTTGCGCGCGAAGGACACTGGTCCATTATGCAACCACACTGCTTTCAGCATTTAAGGAATTTTAAGGTTCTGAAGGAAACATTACGATATTTACCCTTTAGTTTTTATATCCTCTCATTCAAAACAATATCCAAAAGTCATCATAACGACTGAAAATTAGAAAATAACGAATTGCTTATCAAAAATGATGCTGCATCTCATGTGATGCCAGTTCTTTAAGACAGAGGCATTTCTGCGCCTCTTCAATGGCTACACTTCCTCCTCTGCACACTCTCCTCAACAACAACAATCTTTCACCGCTAGATGAGAAATTAGTGAGGAATTATTAAAAAGATATCCTGCCAAGGACGATGTCTGCCACAGCATCTGCGTTGGATAAGTTATCGAATGGTCACAAGAAGTACAGCAATAAACTTCCGTGCACCAAAAGAAACCACCGGGAAGAACAGGACACCTACAGGTGTCTTACGTCTTACACCTACTTCATTTATTAAACAAAACATATGTGCTATGTTTATGTTTCTTTTGCTTGTCATTCAACACCAAGTTCGCCTACAATGGATGAAATATCTCATTACATCTTAACACCTATTATCCGTTGTATGGCACAACATTAGCATTATCGTAACTAACAACCGATGGCTGACGGGACTAGGAAGAATTATCGATGTTACGAAACCCTCAGTTAGCTGTGTTGGGTGGAACTTCCTGGACAAAGAATGGGATGTCAAATTACTGAGCTAGCAATACAAGACTTATGTGTTAAATCCATTTCCCTCAATTAAGCGAACAAAATGTCTTTGCAATATACCTACTGACGTGCAACATCTTGAATCCTGACGCTTAGAAATGAGTTCAAACTTATGAACAAAGTGCTGAAGAAGTTGACATGAAGAAGAATGGACATGAAGTTTGCCAAAATACTCAAAAGCATTCACCAACCTTGCTTAATTGTTTAGCCTTCAGCCGAAGCATTTCCATTCTTTGATTGGAAGCGAGACGAGCAGAAACACTGAGCAAAGGAGCAAGTACGTCAAATTTGGATTCAATAAGTCGAAATGCTTCTGATTCTTCTGCAAAACAAAGGGCAATAACGACTTATTTTACTAAAAAAAAACATTCCAAAATAACGACGAACCACACCAGCTCTGTTTAACTAAACTTTTGTTTAGATTACTGAGTGGACTTTTTCTGAGAAATTTCAGACCCTTTTATGAACAGACATATTTCTACTAAACTTTTTTACTTACCGTTTATTATTTTTTCCTTTTTGATAATGGAATAAAACCAGGTCGTCGCGCACGGTCATTCTGCCCAAGAATAACTATGGTCCAATGTGCTTGTTGAGTATATTCTACAAGCTCTTCACGTACGTCACCCGTCGCACATACCGAGGACACTGAAGGAGACGCAACCAGTTCCAGCAGGATTTCGACAGGGGGTTTTGCTCCATGGATGGCATGTAAACTTTCTCGAGGGTGATTTAAGTTTGTCGACAAAACCATCTGCTCCTAGTCCTAACTTCTGTCAATAGTGAAAAAAACGATTGACAGCTTCGAAACGAATGCAATCCTACTAGTAGTCGACCAAGGAGTGCACCCTTCCTACATAAGAATTCTGTCTGACTGTTATCGGAAGTGCACTACGAAAATACAGCTTTTCTATCGACCTCTTACCATATCCATAAGAAACGGGATTCGCCAAGGCGACACAATATCGTCAAAACTGTTCATCATGCACTGCAGTGCATAACGTGCGAGGTTAGCACAAATTGTTATTATTGTTATTATTATTATTATTATTATTATTATTATTATTACTGTTGTTTTTGTTGTTGTTGTTGTTGTTGTTGCTGCTGTTGACGTTGTTGTTGTTGTTGTCGTTGATCGATGGCTGACGTCTCGGCAATTTCGCCTTCCAAAGGCAAAAGTATTGATGGAAAATTCCTATTAAACCTACGCTTCGACGACGACATCGTCATCCTCCAAAGAAATACCAGCGAAGCTGTAGCGATGACCAATGAGCTCAACGAAGCGAGAAAAAAAAGATCGGATTACGCATAAATCGGAAGAAGACCCAGTAAATGAAAAACTCATGGCGCGAGGGTGATCAGATCAAACTGGATGGTTCTCTGATTGCATAGACCACCTCAAACGTATGCCTTGGGCGATCAGTGAAGAAGGAGAACAACATGGAGAGTTGCAAAGAAGAAGAAGAGCGGCGTGGGCCGCATTCGGGCCTCTTAAAGAAGCCACTGATCAACTGAGTACCTCAGAAGTTGAGCTCACCATTTCGATTCAACGGTCCTCCCAACGCTCTGTTATGCGGCAAAGACGTGGGCTAATGTTTCACTCACGTCAAAAATACTGCGCAATATTTATAGAGCGCGTGAATAATGTCTTCTGAAATATCACCAACACACTCAACATCTAGCCGGAGTGCGAAGCTCCAGTCTTCGAAATCTACCACATCTAGACCCGGCCGAGGAGAGCAAAAATCGATAGCGAAACATAAATGGGCCGATCATATAATGCGAACAACAGACCATGGAGAGACAAAGAAAATGTAAGGTGGACTCCACGAAGATATAGGCATCCCCTAGGACAACCAGCTAGCTACCTGTTGGGAGGTAACACATTGTGACTTCGACTACACCCTCAGCTTAACTGGGTTCAATACCGATTTGTGCTCTCTTGCTTCCCAGATCATTCCTATCGACGGATGATTGCTGATGGAACCGCTACAGTAAAAAAAAGCTCGCTAACAGAAAGGCAGAACGAGGGGCCTCAGTGGTACCGTGCGTAACGCGTGACCACCCGGAAAGGGTAACCTCGATTCGATCTTGCCTAAGGTCCAAGTTTTGCAAATACATCAGCGTCATTGTAGTTGTATTTCATGTAATACCCTGCCGTGAAAAAATAATACATACTTACACAATGATGCTTAGATATTTGCAAAACTTGGACACCAGGCCAGGTTCAAACCCGCGATTAAACTTTCCGCAGACTCACGTGTTACCCGCTGCACCACTGAGCTCTTTGGTTTGCCTTTCTCTCGGCCAGTTTTCTACCTGACGGTGCCATCAGCAATCACGGAACCGTCGACGGAAATGATCTGAAGTGCACAAATCAACATTGAACCCAGTTAAGCCGAGGCTGTAGGCATACCGCCTATGATTTTTTCCACGGCAGGGTATTATGTGGAATAATATATTTGTATTTAAAAAAGCAACAACAAACAACTACAAGCACCAATCTGCTGTGGTACCAACTAAATCGAATTAATCCGCTACATATTTCGAAATGAAGTTAGAAGAAATGAAAACAATGTAGAAACCACTCGTTTTCAGTACAATTAAATTCTTTACCTACCGTTAAAAGTATTAATGTGTCGTTTCACACCATCGTTGGCAACGTCTTCTAATCGCTTCATCTCGTTTTCCCACTCGCTCCACAACAATCGAAGTTCGGTTAACTTCGATTTCAGAGAATCAAAAGTTTTTAAAGACTCTTCGGAATGACGGCAGCACCCTTCCACCATACTCTCGCCATCCAGTTTCACAGCTAAGAAAGTCCATTTATTTTATGTTTATTTCCTACAAATTTATTTGTTTACAATGTCGGCCACCTTTCGCGCACACCATTTCGTCACCCGTGCACTTTTTATTTCATAACTCACGCATTTGATTCAAATTCATTTCCAATACAAACCCAACGAGAATCGCTAGTAAGTGGGGACATGAATGGTTATCACTAAACGACCTTTTGGTAGATCGAGCAACAAGGTATGAAAGTTAGCCATATCTCCAAAGAAATCACAACGGTCAATTCCATTCATCAGACCTTCACCACTATCAATAACATTTGTTCCATGCCTTGTCATAGCTCAGTAATCGAGCATTGCCGAAGAGTTCACAACGCAGAAGATGGAGAGCTCCTTTAATATCTGTCCTGACGCAAGCTGCTTCAATCATCTCCATGTCCACCAACCTTTGTGGTCTTGATCAAATCATGTGTAGCTTAGCAATTTGATGCACCCTGCAATGCAAACAGCGCCGTTCGCTAGACCCAGCACACCGAGCACACTAGGCTTTCTAATCCTTTAGAGTCGGAAATAGATATTTGTTCGGGAAGGCAGAAACGCTGGCTTGGTATACTGACGGCCACTGCAAGTTATTATAAACACTGAATATGCATTCATCACTTTTTCCATGCTTAATAAAGACAAGTACACTGCACATCCATGAGCGACTGATCAACTTCGATTCCCTCATCCTTTACGCTGCTTCAAGTAATGATGTACTGTCGCGGCGAATTAGCTGAAGATGAAACCGCACAATTAATCCGGCGAATCAGGTAAAAAAGCTGTGCGATTTAGCAAATCTAATGGACTAAAGTTGAAATGATAAAACATGCAACAAACTGGTGTGCACGAGTGCAAAAATGAGGTGACTGACTGACTGAACACTTTTATTCGTTACAGAATTTCTTGAAATGTGCACTTAAAAGTGAGCAGAAAGCTTCACAGCTTATACAATACCAAGAACAAAGGAGAAAAAAAAACATGGGGAAATATCATAACGGTTCGCAACCACCTACGCAATAAAATATACCACTGGTCGCACTGTTAACCACCGACTAAAGGAACTGGGATCCAACTATCAACGAAATAGTTTTCTATAGTACTTTACCCTTGGGTTCTTTTTCTCTGGAACCAAGAATGTCATCCGACTTTCATCTAACCTCGGCATAGATAACCAATTTATTGGTTTATTATTAAAATCACACAAGGATACTAGAAATCTTTATTGTGGCTAATGTTTCGGGGGTATCGCCTTCAATATTACTCTATATGCCAGATATTAATCTAACTGCTGCGGGATGGATTATCACCACAAAAACAAATGTACCATCATGTATCCTGGAGAACTGCCAGCTAAAGTCCGGTCATTTCAGTGGCAGTAAAATTCTTTTATAAGCAGTGCTAGGTTACATTATTACATTATTCGTGCAGTGCTTAACACTGCTTAATTCGACTCGGCGCAACGACTATGAACTATGGTGAGTTACATCGCAGTAAACAACTCCTGTGGATCCTTGACTTGAACCACTGCGGTTCTAAAGAAGGCGACTCCGTTAAGCGATTAACGCATGGGGTATCCTATCTGTAGACTTGAAGTACCAGTATCATCAGCTAACCTATCAACTGAGTCACATGTTTATGGACTTGAAAGTATTTATTCTGAAACAAGATTAGCCTCTCATCTCGTCTGCACATTGCTTGAGCTTCTAAACCAAAAAGTCGGACAAATAGCAAAACATAAAGGTGGACACCGTCATATGCACACTTTCCAAGCTAATTCTCACGTTCTTTAGTCTTGTGTCGCTCATCTTTTCCTGGTAAGCTCTAGCAAGTAGACGAACATTTTGACAACGCCAAAATTTAAAGACTTTTGTCCAGTTCAGACAGCAATTTTATTATTGCAATTTCATATTTACCAATCCTTACAGGTAATCACTGTGACAAAAAAAGAACATAAACGATATTGCGTATAGGGAAAACGTACAAGGTCCACATTTCAGCTCCGTTTTAAGCGTTTCAATATAACGACTGCACTTTGCACGAGGATTTTCCTTCTCCACAAAACCATATTCCGTGATCCAACGATCCAAAAGTTGAAGACTTTCGGATGAGCTGAAGCGAAAGACAGCAACTTAACTTAGTAAAGGAATACATTTTACGATGTATTAAAAAGTACGGATGAAGAAATCAGACTGGCGACCTCAATGGTAATGAAACATTACAATACATAAAACTACACTGAATGAATGGCAAATGATTCTTTATAGGTAAAATGATAAGTGGAGAAGCAGAAAAAGAACGTAAGGTAAAACATCACTGGCTTAAAAAGGAAAAAGCGCAAAACTCGTAACATTATCACCAACCTCCACAATTTCATCTTGTTGTCGAGATCATACAGGAAGGCGAGAAGTGCGTACTGGGAATGTAGGATTTTCAAAGTCGCAAGTTTCAACGGCTCTTCCACAGCCAGCGCCGCCATACGTGATTGCAATGCCTCTACGTATTCAGCAGCAATCGGACGACCACCCAATCCGCCGGACTAGAGAGAAAAGGTTTAGAGGGAAAGTCCGTGAATTTTCGGACAGTTCGAGATCTACCACACAGTAATACTTATTTTACTCCTCAGACGAAAAATTAATCACAGCCAACACATAATAACCAAATGAAAAGATAGTCGTACGAAGAATTAAGTGGAAAATATTTAACAATACCTCCAATGCATTGTTTAATTCGTCCATCTTCGTTGTTATATCCACGAAATGGTGCTGAAACAATATATAACACAATCAGATTTACAATGACAACCACTACGAGGAACTTTTATACTTAAATTTTGGACAACCAACATTATAAGGATAGCCACTGTAATTCCACCACATAAGAATCAAAACAAGTGTCTACTAAATAAAATGCAAATCATACTGCTCAGACTACCTCCCTCGCAAGGTTCCAAAAATGAAATCTTTTAAGTCAAAGGGGAGCAGAGTCAAAGTCGGATCAAAGCGACTTCATTGGCTTAAGCTGTCCCTAACTGCGTTAAGCTATAAGTGAGCTATTACTGACGAACAAACTTACGTTATGTTGCGAGATCATTTCTTGAAGGATGACGAGGCAGTTCTGCGGATTTTCAGTGGGCAAATTCAATGGTCTACTGATAATTGACTGGCCCACTGCTGTCCAATCAGAAAGTGAAGAGAATGGTTTCGGCAGTCGTTTCTCCATAGTAACCGCGGCTGATTCAAGGTTATGTTGAAGCATTTCCCATCTAA
Organism: Angiostrongylus vasorum; assembly: GCA_018806985.1. Taxonomy (NCBI): domain Eukaryota; kingdom Metazoa; phylum Nematoda; class Chromadorea; order Rhabditida; family Metastrongylidae; genus Angiostrongylus; species Angiostrongylus vasorum. The sequence continues at coordinate 1,512,065 of JADANN010000462.1, forward strand.
AAGCATTCAAATTGCCAAAAATTCCAAGCTAAAAACAATGTACAACAAGGATTAGCACCTTAAACAGCACTTTTTCAGCCCTCAATAAAGTATTTTTAGAACAACCACGCATAACACACCTCAGTCGAAAACCAAATGGTGAGCTGATATCTATACACAGCAAGAATAACGAAAAACAGGACAAATAACTATAACTATGTCAGAACGGTTTACCGCGTCATCGTGGCTGAGAGGTGTTCCTAGGTGTCGGACTGCGATCTACAGGGGGATTCACCACCCGGCATGGTCTTCCAAAATGAAAAGGAGTCCGGCGTTTCCATAAGGAAGCCCACTTAAGAGTAAACAATGCCAGGATCCACCATCGTCCTGGTTTCAAAGTCGCATAGTGGCAAATATCCCTCTGATCCACAAGGGCTGCGACTACCTGCGGTGGTGAAGACCTAGGGCAGAGTTTGGATAGGCTGACCTCAGTAATGCAGGGAAGCACAGTGGCTAAACTAGCAAAACTCCGAAAAAACGGAGATTACGCTGCCCTCCTCCTCTGCACAACTAGTAAGTATGGGCCATCCAAGTATCCAAGTAAGTAACTATGTAAGAACAGTCAAAAAATAGGATCCAAAACTGAAGAAGCGCCCTGACATTTTAAAACAGTGGATGTTTAACAGTACTATCTGGAACAGTTGAAAAAAATCAGAAGGTTCTAAAAAAACTGCCTTAAAGTGGGTGATCGGAACATACTAATCAACTCAAAAGACCGATCTTCTATAAGCCTCTATTAATCAACTGTTAACAGCAGACTGAAAAATCCTGCAATTTTTGATATTTTCTTACCCGATAAAAAAAATTTTACACTTTGCGACGTAGAACTAAACCTGAACGAGATATACTAAGTAAAATTCCCGACTACTGAAAAGCAATTATGTTAGTAGCAAATGAAAGAACGCCAAGAAACACAGCACTACAAAGAAAGCATAACAAAAAACAAACATCCCACTTCTTTTGAATATCAGTCAATTCTTCCAGAGTGAAGTTGAACTTCGTCGCCATTATAGTGTTGAACAGACATCGATACTCGATGAATTCACGTCGAACACGAAAATATATCTATAATAAGATTTGAAAAACAGAGTAGTAGTATTTAACTGAAAAATTTTAAATAGAAGGGATTGTAGGGATAAGAGAATTGCCAGGAAATTTGAATTTGGAACTAAACATATAAAAAAATAAGATGAAATAGATGTCACATATTCGACTCCACTAATCTTCTTTTGTAGGCCGTAAAAACGGGACACATATGCGAGGATAGCGTTGTTACATCTTTTAGCACATTCTACGAACACAAACGAATGGAAACTTTACAGAAACCCGCTGCAGGTGATGATTAACAGCAACATGGGATATGCCGGTGATAATCAGAACATAAGTCACGGTGCAAGTTAGCTGGTGAACTTCTGTTTAATCAAACCGTACTTCGATCATAACCTCAACAGAGACAAATGCTGAAAAAAAAACACCGCGGAATACACCATTAAATGGGTTGTGTGAAAAACTAATACGGTTGTTTGAAAAACTAATACGGTTGTTTCAAAATCCTCGTGCTCTGCCTTTCAATAAAAAATCTATGCCTTGCAATCATAATACATAGCATTTTGAAGCGCAGATATGGATTAAACTTTGATGTTCATTCGTTTAATTCTTGCCACTCGAATAAAAAATCGAAACGAGCACATTCGAATAAATTCTGAGCAAAGCCAGACTTAGAAGTTAAACCTAGGAAACCCTCGTAAAACCAATGTTGCATTTTTCTCAAGAAATCACAGAAAACCCCTAGAAATGATAGACGCGAAAATGAACGGGGTCGAAGATGACTCTATATCATTAACGGCCACAGTTTCAAAATATCGACGGAACAAAACCTGTGATCTTCTTTTGATAGGTTACAGAGAAACTAGATGTGTCATTAGTAAAAACTTCCGCTTGTTCCACAATGTTTACCGTGTTGATATTAGTGGTTAAGCCGATCGTTGTCCCCTGTTTCAAGACAGCCTAAATATAGCTCTGCTCAGGTCGTTAGCATAGGCAATCATTGGTCTTTGTGGATCACAGGGAGATTCTCCACTTTGCAACTAGTTCGCAACCAAGATGGCCATCATGGCACCGGCTTACTCTTAGGGTGGAAAAATGGAACTCGCTCTAAGTTTGGAAGACTCTACAAGGACGAAAAAACTCCCAGCTGTACATCGGAAAACAACTAAGAAAACTATAGGGGGGACGAACGATAATGTCACCATCTCAAAGCAGACCATCATGGACGACGGTTGCGCGCGAAAGATGGAAAATGTGCTGTGCATTACAGCTGAAAGTTGGCCATTCGAAATGTTCAGGTGTGTGCTACTACAGCTATTTGAAGCCGGACATTAACAGATTCACCAAGACGTATCATTAATTTCGATGTTTACGTGGCAGAAACAGCGCATTTTTTTCAACTTCAAACAAAAAACATCCCAGCTCACAGTAAACTTTATCGAAATAAGAACGTGGGAACTAGAGATCTTTTCAAAAAAGAGAAGAGCCTTATTCTATGATGATGAAGCTCTGATTTTCTGTAGCTCGCCAAAAGATTTCTTAATTTGCGAATTTTTACCGAAATTCAAGAAGTGATATGATCAGCCGCTGGTAACGGTAATCGCGGGACTACAGTCTTACTGAAGTTCCGAGTTCTACTCATATCTTGGCATCCTTATGAACAAGCAAGATGTAGTGGAGCAGAATTAGTGCCCTAAATCAGCCGCAAAGGTCGCTAAAGCTCCTGGTTAAAAAAGGTCTGCATAGTAACAATATATTTTAACGCCAACCAAACCATCATCATTTAAGGTTAAACCCATCATCAACTGTGTAGACGGGCGAACGGATAGAATAACCTGGCTTTTACGCCTAATACTTACCCAGTTGCTTAACCACATTCCAGATCACCTCATGAACACCCAAATGTTTCTAGAACGTCTACGTAATGTGTAGACGTTCTAGAAGCAGTGGATGACACAGATATTTCGGAACGAGACAGCGGAGAAAATATGAAACAAACTTTAGCCGACCAATTTCTAATTTACTGATGACCGTAAAAGAGTGTTGTAACATTTTCCAGACATTGTTTGAGCTCTACCCAACACTAGAATTAATGCTAAACTGTCATCTTAATTTGGATCATTCATAAATAAATTCACCATAGTATAAAAGAGAAAAAAGAACAAATACTGGGCGCAGAAAGCCTCCTTGTTGGAGATGCCCCGTAATAAACACTGCATCAAAACAAGGTTCGATTCGGGGCACCGTGCTTTCCAAACCTTCCATCCCTCGGAATGATAGATTGTAAGCAGATTTTTGAAAGAATATAAAAGCACTGACTTGATACATCGCTAAGCTATAGCAAGTCATTGCACAGGATATATGTGCATTCAGTGACCTCTGTAACGGTTGATGAAGTCGAACGCACGGCGCGTCCTTCAGGGGATTTATGAACGTCGAAACGTTCAACCTTTTTTTCAAACAAACATTTAGAAAGATAAAATACTGAAAGACCTACTCCTTGTTCGCTGTTGATGAAGTCGAGATTATGAACAGTTGAAAGCCATTGCATGAAATCAGAATAGACATCATTCCCTTCAGAAACTGGCAGTGATTCGCCAAATGCACGAATAAATTGCGATACATAGGTGATAACAGACCGCTTGTCAGGCTTCGCACACAAGACGTCGTCAACCTAATAATTCAAATACCAGAAATAAATACCAGAAAGGAAACAATGAAGATTACCCGATCAAAAAACTGTTATAGGCACGTTCTAACTTCCAAACACAACGATTATATGGATGAAAATGGCTAAAAGCACAAATGACTGAAACCACTGTAATTCTCAAAAGTCAAAATTCGCACTAGCTAAACTTTTTCGTTCAATATACGACGCATCACATTGGGGTTCGCTTTCTGAAATTAGATAAGAAAACAGCATTCCTATGCGCTAAATAGAATTCGTACTTAATTTACACCACATCACTACTTGACTAAGAATAGTGCAGAGACTCAAATTAGAAGATACACAACATGAATGCTCTCCCAACGGTTTACCGCCTCATCGTGGCTTGAAAGTGTTTCTGGGTGCCGGGCTGCGATGTACAACGGGGGAATTCATCTCCCCCAGTAGGGTCTCCCAAGCTGAGAAGGTGCCGCCGTTCCCAATGAGAATCCATTTAAAAGTGAACCAACACCAGGATCCACCAGCGTTCTTATATCGAACTAGTCAAATGGTGGCAAATCTCCCTCTGATCCACAAGAGCGGCGATTGCTTGTGGTGGTGACGACCTGGGGCAGACTTTGGCCAGAACGGCCTCGGGACCTCAGGGAACCGCGATGGCTAGAACAGCAAAACTTAGAAAAAATGGAGATTGTGCTGGGGGCCCGCACAACCAGGAAGGACGAGCCATCCAAGTATACAAGTAGTAATCATAACATAAATGAACCTTCAACAAGTCATAAAATAAGGAAAGTGTTTTACCTCTAACAATCTCTTGATTCCAAAATGCTTCAGGGCTAATTCGAAAGCATTCTCCAAATTGGTTCTCGCATCAGCTTCTTGAACTTTTACCATGTCAACCACTTCTGGCTTCCAGCGACAAACAAGCGCATTAAACATAACACCATCTTTCCAATCGCGGTCCATATTCTCAACACGTCTATTTACTTTCCTAAAATATGCAACACAGAGCTCTAAGAGCGAAAACTTTAGCACCTTTAATAACTACTTCGAAAAAAAAAGAATCAAAAAGATCTTTAAAGCACCAAGATAAAACACGAAAAACAAAATTAATGTAAAAGCATCCTACTAGATGACTCACTGTGCGACTTCACTATTGATCCACCTGATCATGACCTGTTCGACTGAATTCTTCATCTGCCTCATCGATACTTTAGGACTCTCAGCAGACGTCGAAGGAGTTGAAGAAATACAAGAAGTGATGCGTGTTTTAACGGGAGATGATGGAGATCGCGCCAGAGTCGATTCGCGATCAAACTGAATGCACGTCGAACCCCAGCCCCATTCCCGAAGCAATGCCATGTTGCTTTCAATCTAAATGAAATTATTGCGTTTGGTTTAAGAAAACGATTGCTCAAACCTTAACATGAGTTTCTGGATCTATCACAGGAATTCAACTAGTTGTAACTCACGTGTCCACTATTCAACTACTTTACTTCATGGAACCCCATCTTCTTGTTCGACCATTCTCCGCTTTAAAGGTAAACTGTATTTCGGAATCGCACCCATCACCAAAATAGTGCAACCAATGCTTCAAAGCTGCATAAGCTTGTTTTAAACTTTAATTCGCCTAAAGGCCTTCGACTTCTTCAGAGGGGGGATGATTGCCGACCGATTGTCCAGAGCCGTTCGTCCTTGCGAAACTCAAGTAAATGTTTGGCCCGACATTAATGCACTAAATCCGGTCTTGTTCTAAAAACAGTGTCTTCGCACATGTTATAAATATCGTGGCGGAAATTCTTTCCTGATTTGGCGGACATCTCGAGGAAAACTTATCCGAAAACTGGAAACACACACAACTTGTGATAAGTGTCGCCTACGGAAGAACACACACACACACACACACAAAAGAAAATACGATGATAAAGATACTCATAGAAGTTCAAAAGAAAATTTGTCCCAATCATTCTGACGAGAACGGTCACAAAAGCGTTCAATTCGAAGAGAAGAAGCAGAACGAAGACAGAAACTTATTATAATTTATGATGCCAAGAAACGAACCATGGTGGTTCCACTTCTTTTCTGTTCCACGTCGCTTGCTCTACACCATAAAACAGAATGAAAAACAGTGGAACTAAAAATTCTCACGAAACGATCACAGCAGAGGATTACTGTGAGGAAACCGATGAAATCTTACGAAATTTCCAGCGTAAGTATTCAGATTTGGCCAACAATATATGTCTGATACTGCTGCATCATGACGTTTAGTCACATATCGTACAGCTAACGCTTCAGAAATTAAAGCAGTAGGGCTACGTAACCTGCGTAGCCCACTAACACTCTTACTAAAAATGTCAACTTTACTGTTAGTTGCGTTAGAAACCCGTTACAGCATCTAAGGTTTGCAGTTCAAAAGTGGGCAACAACTTCCCGTTAATCTAGTAGTACAACCCTGCAAAGGTCTAAGGTAAAATCCGGCACAACAACAACCAGTGCAAAGTGTGTGCTGTGCTAAAACTTTCTAGCGGCTCAACATAATGTAGGAACTGAGAAATGAAAATCAGAACAAGACCTGAAAATGAAGTATAATTTGCCATATCAGGCCTAATACAATTCGAGGATTACCATCTGCTATATCACTGGCATTGTTGTTCACCAATTCGAGACCTAAATCAGTGCTTTTGAAGAGTGGAGCAAAGACCGGTAAATATAGAAAACTACTAAAAATAGAATATTTAATAACGAACAATAGACAGGTAGATATAACATGAATTTTTAAACACAGGAAGCTCTTTCAAAACCTCTAACATCTTACCACCTCATTAAAACAGGGAAAAAAAAAGTTGACGTTTCAAAAGAACAAGAACGATATAATAACAATAAAGCTTCCATAGACTTCTAATGTTGGATGCAGCATTTAAAAACGTAGAGCAAAAAAGGCAAAAACTGGAACAAAGACTGGGAATGGGACTCACCTCTCCGTCGTAAAACTCTCAGTGCTGAAGTTAGGTTTGAAATATGATGCGCTCGTTTTGAGACGCGAGGTCTGCATACCGGCTGAAAATACACTTCAGTATAATCCAAGAAGCTTTTTCAAAACCTCTAACATCTTACCACCTCATTAAAACAATCCATAATTTAACACAATTAATATGCGACAAAACTGCAATCTATTCTGAGTGAAAAAAAACTACTGCTGACTGAAAAATGATTTCCAATTGAGTTGTTATGAAATTTGTGAAGAAATTTGATAATAAATATTCGTTGCATATACGAACGCCATTTTAAAGCATATTTCTTCCTTCAATGGCGTGTGTAGGGCAGTGGTCGGAGGCGCCCTGCAGACAGAGCATGGGATCGATCACCGCGTCATTGGCCCACCAAGCCCTCCATCCCTCCGGGGTCGGCAAATCGATACCAGACTTGTCTGGGAGGGTAGCAGCACCGGCTCGACACATCAGTAAGCCACCGCGAGTCTTTGTAAATGCCAGATATGCATTCAGTCACCTTCAACGATGCTCAATGAAGTCGAATGCATGGTGCATCCCTCAGAGATTGATCAACGCCAAGACATTTATCCTTTATCCTTTTTTTCTTCCCTTACTATCTGTTATGCAGTACTTTCCCTAAAATTCAATTCACAAAAAAATTTAGGCTGATTGAAAACGATGTTGTGAAATCATGAGCACCGCATCATTTTGATGAAGTCAAACATGGGCAGAAAGAAACGGTATTAGCTCGAAATATCATAAAAAGGCCAGCAAAGCACTTGCGAACGCACAGTGCATAGACGGGACCAAAAGTTTCGCTCCGGAGATAGTTTTCACGACAGAGATCACGGAAGCCTATCAATCGGTTCACGACGACCATCTTAAGTCAGTAAATAAAGCTTCCTCTTTAAAAATTATGACGCATTGTAGAAAAAACTTAACATTCGCAACTCAACAGTTGTCAGTCATTTGGAAGAGAATGCAAAAAATGAAGGAGTACAAAAATATTAGTGCGGTATAAACTCACTAAAGAACATCACGACTGCTGGTATGAAGTATGCGATTAATTCTTCTACGCAACAAAACCAGCTACCACCTATTTCCTTCTTGATCACACTGTAATAAGCGATTAAAAGCGTATTCTATGCGACAAACAGCAACGTTCGGCGCGGATAAGCTTGGTAAAGTGAAGCTCCTAAGCATTTCTCAAAACCGGACTTGCACTCAAAAAAAGGTTATGGCGACTGTTTGGAGGTCTCAGTTGGTTTAGTCCACTACAACTTTCGAAATCGTGGCGGAAAGACCACATTTGAAAAATACTGTCAAAAAATCGAAGAAATTCATCAAAAACTTTAGGGTACTTATCTAACTTTGGTCAACAAAAAAGTGTCCAATCCCTCATATCATGTTCGAACATACTTTACACAACTAACGCTCCATAGGCTGAGAGTTGGGCTAGAAAACAGTGCTTCATAATACACTTATCGGACGTCTCGCCAAACCACTACCTCGATAACTGTTTCCCAGGAAAAACCTTCAATAACAAATTCGCTACTTAAAATGCTTTCGGGGGAATTCGTTGCTTCCGGATTTATTATGGCTTAAAAGTGTGTATATCCTAATAATTTCTCTTTTGACGGAAAAAAACTTTGTTTGAAATAGTACATAGCAGATCGAACTTGCCGTCCAAAACCGACAATCAATTTTTTGTAAGACTGATTCTTCCTCTAAGACGCACATGGATCCGGGAGAGTGACTCGTACCTTCTGTTGGGCAGAATTAACATACAATTTTACGTACACATAGTAAGGTACGTGTTTGTAAACGGCAAACAGGTGACCTGAGGGATGTGAACGAAAACGGAGTCGAAACATTCTATACGAACTTTTAGCTCTACAGGGAAGCTCATATCACCTACTAGGTCACCGCTGGCGACTTCAGCGCCAAGACTGGCTCCAGAGAACGTCTAAAGAACTTGACATTGATACAAGAATCTGAATTCTATGGAAACAGTGAGGGCGCGCGTGGCGCAGTGGTTAGAGGCGCCACTGCGACACACGTGGAATGGATCCCAGTGCCCATGGCCCACCAAGCCTTCCACCCTACCGGGGTCGGGCAAAATACCAGACTTGTCTGCGAGGATGGCAGCATAGGCTCTATACATCGGTAGGTCAGCGCGAGTCATTGTAAAAGCCAAATATGCATTCAATCACCTCCAACGACACTTCATGAAGTTGAATGCATGGCGCATCCCACAGGGATCAATGCCGAGAGTTTTACCCTTTACCCTTTATGGAAACAGTGGAAAAATGTCTCAATTCATAAAATAAAAAAAGTAAATGGAGCATAATGCCGTAAACCCACGGTACAAGATTTAAGGGGTTGACAAGGGTCTGATGCAGTAGTGTATTAAGTTAATTCTAGGCAAAATAACGATTCACTAGCACAAAAAGTAGAATGAATGACAAAACAAAATCTGGCTAGAAAGGAGATACTTATTTGTTACGGCAAAGATGTTATAACAGTGTACTTGTGCTAAGTAAAGTAGCAACGGGAGAAACTTGTTTAAGCTTGCGGTGTGAAAATCCTCTACCTGCATCACTTGCAAAGATGTCCAAAGTAAAATGGGCTGGATATTCGGTGCGTCTCAACGTTAGCCAGAGATCCGTTGGCGAGTGGATATTTCGTGGTTTTCTGCGACAGAGTATTTCATTAACTCTTTCATGTTTTTTTACCCATTAATTTCATTCCACCGTCCGAAAATGGATTTTTCCAAGTAAGCGCATTCTGAACACCTATCCATGGCTTCGTTCCAGTTTTAAATCTCCAGCTTGTGTTCGTCAAGCTATCCATCGACTACGAAAAGTCTGGCAAAAAAGCTCTGCGCGGTGCAGCACACAAAAAAAAGCGTGTGCCCTGAAACTAAGATGTACGGTTGGAAACGTAGAGCAGCGTATACACCCATATCAGTCCGTATGGTTGTGAAAGGATAAACAACAAGTGGGGGGAATGAGTGACATAAGTGAAACAAACTCCAAGGATGAGCCATACATATTACGGCTACCACATGTAATAAACCATTAGAGGAGAAGCATGCGCTCCTTAGTAGTAAAAAAATCGAAAAACTTCGAAATCTTGGAACTTAAACTCGAAAGTAAGACCACAGTTCATCACATAGATGAGCATGAGAAACTGAGGAGTTATGAAACAATCCGTAGTGGTGTGATAATTCTCCTGCGCTATTATAATCCCAAACCCACATAATTCTGCTTCTGAGACCCCTTTAACGCTTTTTTTAGTTAATAGGAACGCAATCACTATTCGAAATCACGGTGTCAATTTAAATAATCGACTTTCGCACAGAATTTGAAGCTACATTAATTTTTTTGCTATAAAGTATGTCTAAGATAGGTGCCCAGGGAACAAATCGCAAAAACAGAGCAAACCCTTTCTGACTCTCTGGATTATTAACCTGACTATACACGAGTTTTTTGACTACTCAGACATGCGGCAAAAGCAGAAGCTATCTCTTCGCTGGCCGTCACGTATTCCTGACAAAATATAGGATAACAGTGATTGCGTTCAGCTAACCAACTCTCACTAGCGATGAAGATTTGTATGCAAAAATCTTCAAAACAAAGAGATTTGTAGAGTAATATCCTATGTAAAAAGTCAATACCTATAAAACTGGTTACGAACCCAAAAGTAAAGCAAAGAGAAAGAAGTGATTCATTACGGCAACATGGTATGAAGATCAGCGATGGTTTCCAAATTCTGACTAGTCTCAAAAAGAATGTGTGGAATCACGAAGAACAATCACGCGAAGAGACAATGCTCATAGAAGCAATAAGGTAAAGTAAACATTAACAGTACCATATATAAAACGCACAAGGATGCATGCTAGGAATTTCTAACATTCATAACATTGAATGCAAAAAATTTGCATGAGAAAGCCATCGCTTATCGACTCTACAGCCGTAAAAGTTAGCGCGAATGATTCGAGAAGAAAAGCACAAAGAAAACTGACCCACAGCAAACAACTGAAAGTCCACTGATATCAGAAATATATTTTCTTAGAACGGAACCTTCTATAACCCTAACAGATTCTCGACATGACAAATTCTTAATGTCACTGCTCAAAATAACTTACTCCACTGTGATAACCAACCGCACGGCAAGAAAGAACCGGCAACAAAAAGTCAGTTCGAAAACGAACACAACAAAAAAAGACGAGAACCAGCACATACCAGGGCTTCACCTGTCAGGACCTCAATGAGATGGCACAGTAGAACTCCATCTTTAATGTCTTCGAATAGATCGTTCACTCGCCCGGAGGAGCTATGCTGAACAAACATCATAGAAATTTCAAAACAACAACAGAAACGAGAATGACTGTTCCATATAATTGGGAGAAATTTCAACACCTCTTCTAAATGCAAGTTGATCCATTTAGTGAACGTATTCTTCTGTGCTTGCTCCTCTTCATCTGTAAAGCAACTTCTTGTTTACTATCAAATCGGAGAAACACCCAACCACGAACTCTATCTCTCCAAGTTTTTCAGTTCTAAACTGGTGCACAAGCACTCTATCTCTCCGAACATGATAATCTGATATCAGACTTGCGCAGAACATTAAAAAAACCTGCTTAACAGATCGAAGGTCAAAAGGAAGTAAAAAAAGCGCATTGTCCAAATATGCACGCATCTCTACGATGCTCGACGCATTCAAATGCATGGCGTATCCTCTACAGATCGATCAACGCCAAGCGCTTTCAAAGCTTAAAGCTTTTAAACACTTTAAGACCTGAAGCGAAAATTTTCCCTATCTATTCATCTATTCCCTGTTCTAATAAAAAGAAAGTAGTAACTTGAATCGCTTGTTGTTCATCGTAATTGAAGTCAAATACACTTCCACAGCGACTTAAAATAAACAGAAATCTTGAAGACATGTTTGGCAGCACTATGAAAAAATGGTATACACCTCTTAATAACTCATAATGGGTATACATCGTACAGCATACTTCTTGCTGAAGTGAAGCACACGCAGCACGGGCTGGGGGCCGTCGGAGAGCGCGACATGCGGGCGACTGCCGGCCGCCCTCGCTCTCTGGCTGTGCGGACCGGACCGAACACGGTCGGAGTCGGAGTGGGCGACGGCGCTGCTAGCGCTCCAGGACGCGGAGAGCCTGGCCGTCGACCTGGATGTGCGACGGCTGCAAATTCACTGGAGGGACAATGTGTCTTGTGGTGGCTGGCAGTGGAAGACAGATGAAAAACAGACATCACGCATCGACAGGATATTCGCCGAATTAAAAAAGGAAAACATATGTGGCTGCCTCCACTGACAATCCCACAACATCTTTCTTTTCGCGATTATACTCTGGGTTAACGGATCATAACAAAGGTTATATTCACAGGAAATTCTTATGTTGCAATGGATTCACATCCATAAAAAACAAAACAGGGAAAATTAAAGACGTAACTACATGTCTAACCGTGAGTGGTACAGGGTCGTCCGGAAAAGTACATCGGCTGGACGAAGTGGATTTGATTAGTCTCGAACAGATGAAATGACAACGCAAGCTGATCTAAACAATAACGTGAACAAAAGATAGTAAGTAGGCTCAGAGAACGATAACGAAGCGCGACAAAGAGCGATATAATTGAAGCTAAGAACTGAAAACAGCGCGATAAGGAGAAGATCGAAGTTGGAGTTCGGCTCAGTTTGCCAACGCAGCTTGCTAGGTGTGATGAAGAGCTACCGACATCAGAAATCAGGACAAGAATTCGTACGTGTGGGCTTTACACATACTCTTCCGTCTGGATTAGACTGTTGTCATTCACTGTCTCACAATAATTTAACTTAGAACCCGCGATATGTCAAGGCTTGAACAGTTGGATGACTCTTGGAAACGCCTGACCCTTCTATTGCCCACATTACTGTTAGCAGACTAATGAAGATTCCAATGAAGAGGGGTGGAAATCCAGAGTGTCTACTGATAGCGCTCGCATCAAACTTAGAAATCCAAAAAGAATGGACAGGAACTCCGACAACATTCTTGGCTTGCAAAGTATCGTTCCAGCAATTATTAACATAGTAAATATAAGGTTCTTTTTATTGTTTTTGAGCAAACACGGGGTGTTACTTTATTCTTCATTCAAGAACAAGCTGACGTCTCGGCGGATTTCGCCTACCTCAGAGCCTGGAAAAGTTAAGGCTCAAAGGTTAAATATGAGGTTATTCACATCGCATATTCATCGCGATGCATTTTGTTTTATTACATGGACTGACACCATATGTATCACACTTTGCGGATCTCAGCATTCTCGCATTCGATATTTCCTCGCATCCACCATCCACAAATACCTTCATATCTTCTCTGCGTGTGGATTGGATTGCTACTTGAGGATTTTTTTCGTTGTCGTCACGAATGTCGTTGAATGCTTCTCGAATCGATTCTCTTTGCAATCGTAAGACAGCGGTGCTAGGGGCGTCCCGCATGAAATAGGGGAGCAAGCTTGTTCCGGACTAGTCTGGTACCAATTTCCCGGTAACCCAGATCGCGCTTCTATCGCGATCCATTAACTAAACGAAAATCAACAATTTATAAAAAACAGATTTTTCAGCTAACAGAGACAGAGACACAAACAGAGACATAACGGAAAGGACTTTGAGGTACGGGTGACGATCCTCGCACAGGAATCGAGAACACAAGCGCGTAAAACTCTCGAGGCGTTCTGGATTTATTCCAGAAATCCGAAAATGAACGTGAAATATTGGGCAGTATATAAGCCTGTTATTCTGATGAAGGGGCACATTACGCTTCCATGTGAATTCTGTGCGGTTGGTCTCCACGCGACATACTCAGTGGAAGACTCGTAGAAAGCGTTGAGTGTGCAAAGAAGCTATTCTGTGTTCAATGTGATTGGAATCTTGGTTTAGCGTTTTCTCCGTTTGGTTATGGAGGTGTTTGGCCGAATAGATTGCTGTCAATTTGACCTTTTCAGGTTCTGAGGAAGGCGAAATCCGCCAAAACGTCAGCTTATTCGTGAATAAAGAATAAAAATAACAGCTCGCGTTTGCTCAACAAGAATATGATGATCTTCAGCTATTTTACGCGTGGTCCATGTGTTGGGAGAAGGATTGTGAACAAAACCAAAAGCAAAATAGACGTTTCGAAAGTGGACACATTGAAATATGATCGCAGAGAATTACACGTCATCAGTTCCCCACTTGCAATTGTCGATTTCCACGATAGGGATCAGAATTGCCGACAGACTAACAAAATTCTCTCGAAGGTTCCAATCAAACCGGCAAATCTTCAACTATGGTGAAAAATCACCATCGAGGAAAAAATGGAACACGAAGTAGACGAAAACTGTACGCTGTTCAGTCCCACGATGGTCAGATATCAGTTCCTCACGATTAGATCCGTCAGACCTACGGCTACTTGCTCCTACCAACTCGTACTTTAAAGTATCGCGATAAAGTAATTGCATTTGCAGAGCCCCCCACAAAATTTTTATAATAGGAAGTCTGAGGAATCAACCAGCAAATCATACAGAAAAGTGCGTAACTTTCTAAGGACACCTTAACTACCTAAACCTTAATACAAATATGAAGATCGATGAATGTGAGCTAAATTCCAGGCTAATTTGTTGCTGGATGATTCGATCACGTTATTACTAATGGATGCCTATAGACCAGAACGAATAACGCAAATCATTAAAAAATAGAGAACGAAGCACTACATTTCCGCACAGAGCCCATCTATGAAATTCCTGATGTGGTGAATGTAAGTGCCAACCACAGCTGCGGAAGTGTACTTCAATTTACTGTCGAGTGGACCTTGCTACCAACTGCTCGATATTTGGAAACGGTTCTCGGACCGAATTCGCAGCTCTTGGTTGAGAAAAAACCTCCGTCTAACCCATTGGACTGCAGCACGTTCAGTAACAACTGTTTTGCAGTCATCGTAACGCAACTGAATATACCACAACATGCAATCGATCGGTGGCCAAGCACATCTGGCAGCTGGAACTGTTCCCGCTGCTTCCATAAGCTGAAAATATAAATGTGGTTGACACTATAACAGTAAAATAGGGAAGCTTTGTCTTATCCATCAGGTAGTCTGAGTAATCTTACTCATGTAGAGACTGTTTGAAAGGCGTCATTCTCTATCCATGCAAAGTTCTTCTGGAAATGCTGGGAAAAGAATGTCAATAAACGGTGTGCAGCAACCAAACGCCACAGACACATTACATTACACATAGGAATGGAATGCACACACAAATGTGGAAAGTAAAAAGCAACTGTTGTGATAACAATGGCCCATTCCTAGTGGCAATGATAGCGCACCGAGCCGTGGGCTTACTGTTAACTGTAGTCACAAATTATGTTGAAGTGCTTCTGCTCTTCCTTACCCGCAATAACACTATATGTATATATATATATATATATATATATATATATATATGTATATATATATATATGCATAGTGTATACGTCATCTACGGAAATCCTTCTTTTTTCGTCTATTAGACGAAAATCCTTATCATCATCAGTACCACTGTAAATGAGGATTCAACGAAAGAGATGATCCATAATACTTTTTACTTATTTACTTGGATACTTGGATGGTCCGTTGTCATTGGTTGTGCGAGCCACAGCACAATCTCCATTTTTTTCGGAGTTTTGCCGGTTTAGCCATTGTGGTTCCATGGAGTCCCGAGCTCAGCCTACCCAAGTCTGCCCCAGGTCGTCACCACCACAGGCACCCGCCACCTTTGTAGATCAGAGGGAAATTTTCCGCCATGCAACTTGTTTTGCTCTTGACTGGGTTTCCTGATGGAAAAGCCGGACTCCTTCTCAGCTTGGGAGGCCCTGCTCGAGGAATGAGTCCACCCCCCCCGCCTTGTACATCGCAGCCCGACACCCAGGAACATCTCCCTGCCACGATGTAGGGTAAGTCGTTGAAGGGATAATACATTTAACCATTCCAAAAAACACATAGAAATGGAAATTAGTAGTGGATACCACCAAAACGATCACACTTGCTCCGCAATGCACATGTGGTAGTCCTATCGATCCTGTGTCTAGGACTAGCCAAGCCCCCCATCCCTCCAGGGTCGCCAAATTGCTACCAAACTTTTCTGGGAGGATAGCAGCACTGACTTGATTCATCTATCAGTAGGCTTCCGCAAGTCCATTGTACATGCCAGATATATTTTGCCACCCTTAACGATGCTTGATGAGGTCAAATGCATGGTGTATTCCTTAGGGATCGATCAACGCCAAACACTTAATGCTTTTATCTCTATCGTTACTACCACCGAACTCTATTTTGCGCTGAACATTGCGGCTGATTTCGCAACTAATCGACAAAGCCAGCGTGCAGATGCGACGATGGTGACAAACCATCTAGTGCTTATTGATCATTCGCGGTTCCATTGGCTAGCTGAAATTGATCCTCTGCGTATAATAAATCCATTTTTTTCAACCAGAGAGCACTTGGGCGGAAGCAAGCTGAGAACATGCCGTCAAATAAGGCTAATCCCGCTAAACTCACGTCAGAAATATGAGAGAGAAACGGTGTAAGGGTGAAATATGGAGCTTTGTTGTGCCTAATCTTATCCTCATCAATACTAGATGCCACTATGTGAAGCAGAGAACAGTCCGTGAGGTAAACATCTAGTGACACAGATTGGTGTGTGACCAACATTAATTAAAAATAAACAGTGATTAGTCACTGAAATAGACGAGATATATAATCGTCCGAAACACCGGTTTATGGCCTCTCATTGCTAGAAGAGTTTCTAGTTGCCGAACATCGATGTATTCGCGAAGAGGAGGGGGTGACACCTCTCAGGGTCGCACAGTCTCGACATTTACAATGGCCGGCCGGAGAAAGCTGAGATCGGCAACTCCAACAATACAGCGATTCCCACGAACGAGACTGTGTGATGGCCTTCGATTTCGCGACAATGTCAGCACCAATCGTCCAAACTTTTCGAACAGACGGACCGATGAGGCCCAAAATGGAATCTATTGAAAAGAGCAAGGAAATGGGACACTTTTAGTAATGTCACAAACCAATACTTCGACAAATCTATGGGATTATAGATTCCACTCCGATCAGCAATGCGAAGTGCTTTGTCTAATCGGTAAACGTTTTCAGTGTTCACCACGCTTTACTGAAATCTAACAAACAGGGTTCAATTCTTCTGTGTATTCGCTGAGTTTCACTTAAAAAATACGTAAGTTTTATAACTCAAAAGACCGACTTTCTATAAACCTCGGCATAAGTAAACGATATATCTATTTATATGTCCTTCTGAAATGGTCTTGTTGAGTTGATGCGAGGTTGGTATAGGTTTTCGTTGTCGTTGTTGTTGCCATTTTCGTTGTTGTAGTAGTAGTAGTAGTTGTTGTTGTTGTTAGTCGATGGCTCACGTTTCGGCGCCTTCGCCTTCCTCAAAGCCGTGCTGTTACAAGCGGGATCCCAGGGACTATCGATCAACAACAACAACAACAACAACGACGACAATTTATACCAGCCTCGCATCAGCTCAACAAGACCAGTTCATAAGAAGATATAAATAAATATACGTTTTATTATTCAGATGTAAAAAAAACAAGATTAGAATGCGAGCTTACAAGACGTCAGTTTCAAAATTAAACTGTCACCTAGGCGTAAATTTCCTGGTCACCTAAATACCTTACGACTGGTGGTTGGGAAATCTACAGCGCTTAAGATCACTATGAAAACACCAAACACACCAGCAGAGTGCAAGAAATACGCGTCGCTATGTAAACATCACGCAAAAGAAAGCAAACAGATCGAAGGGTAGCATGAAAAGCGGCGTACGAGCGAGCGGCTCGCAACCGGTGCGCGCGAACTCCCTGGAATACGAAACGCGCGCTGCGTCGCGAAAGACGCGCGGACTCGCTGGCGGTCGCGACGGACGACGACGGCGACGACGACGGCGGTGGCAATGGCAACGACGATGGGGACTGTGGACGTTGCTCCGTTAGATGCACGGACATCCTCTCAATACGGGTGCTTCAGCTGTTATGCACAACGTTTGCATGAGAGGAACGGAACATACTTGGCTTCTGTGCTGTCTATTCTGTGGAAGGAAACGATTAGTTTTATGAATAAGTCATCAGTACCAAGCTCAGATCAGATTCGTGCAGTTCAGCACTTCGTGACCTGAATACAAAATCCTGTAAGAGAGAAGAATTCTCACTCAGTTTTAGAGAAAGTTACAGGTCCACAAAATAATACAATTGATGCACCACATCGCAAACATATTTGAACCAAAATTCTATTTTAATACTAGGATTGATGTAGTAACGGCACTACAGAGTCGTTTTTTCTTTCCTTGAATGAGCAGTGAAGACAGTACAAAATCTGCAACGAGGAGCGAATGAGGGTGGCAGTGACGAAACACGAGACAGCGATGGGAAGAAGGGAAGGACTGTTGCCGCGAACACTGTCGGATGAGGAAAGTGATGGGAGAAAAGGAGTAAGCGGAGATGCTCACAAAGAGAATGGACAGCTGCAACATATGCTGCAATGGAAGCGACATCAGACGGAAATGTAGGAGTTGAGGTGAGAAACATATGATGAGAAAGTGGCTTGGGACGAAAGACGCAAACAACTGCAGAACATGGAGGAAGATGAAGAACAGTGGAAGAAAAGTGAGATGTGAAGAACGACAGAGGGAGCGGAAGAAAAGAAGAATCAAACCGCGCCAGAAATGCGACGACAAAATGACCAACGGAAATGAAACGGAAAATTCGGATCCCAAGGGAAGTTCGGTACTGCAGATGTACGAACCACAACCAAATCCATTTGAATGAACAACGTTATCACCACCAATGTTCAACACCAACACTACTACTGGAATAGCATGGATCCACTTCTGAAGAAAAAGCGAGTTAATGAAATGCTGCTCAGACAGGATCAGCCTCACTGCAAATCACTAGCATAATAGCTCATGAAGTACGGGGGGTGACGACTAAACGCAGCAATTAATGATTTTGGGCAGGAGACACCAGGACAGCTTGCCCGTCCTTACCGTGTGGTTTCCGCTGCTTAGGTGGTTTCTATCTAGGTTCTTCCGCAATGTAGGCAAACCTCACATTGTTGGAGAAAAATGCGAATCACCTTCTAATGTGCATGTTAGTCACCAGAGTGCAAACGTTAGGTTGGGTTTAAGACACTGAATGCAAAACATACATCTGTGTAGAAACTTGTAGGCTTGATGCTGAGGTCATTTATTCTGGTTATACTATGTTGGACCCACTTATCCAGCACAAACTGAATCATTTGATCTGTTTCAGAATAAGCTGCTTCACACCTACCAACTTAAGCAAGGTGGGTAGAAAGAGGTTGAGCACAGACCAAAACCATGCAGTTGCACTGAAGCACTGATAGAATCGTGAGTTTTACAACTACCAAATAGATGTTAACATACTTATTTATACATCCATAAATTTGCTAGCATACTTTGCACTGAATTCGGCATGTTACACCACGCCTGAATATGGAAATTGACTAATCGCAGGAATAGCAGGCGTCACAAGAACCGCTGCCGTTCTGGAAGAATCCAAATCATAAGGCAAGAAAGCTCCCTCCGGTCTACAAGCGCTGACGCCTATCTCAATAAAGACCTGGAAAAGTTCTAGCATGGTTATCACATGACTGAAGAGAAAATGACGCTCAACTGGGATTCACTCTGTGTGAATGAGGTGAGAAGATGACGAACACTCAAGTCCCAGCTGAGCCCACGCATAAAGCCGATCATAAACAGTCGAAGAAAACCAAAATAATGAAAGATGTAAGATAATGAAGCAAATGGAAGAAGTGCTGGAAGCTGCACGATTACGTGAGCACAGGTCATCATACTAAGCGTCCTACATCTCGACTCGGATTGCCACATTGTCCTCGACTTTCTATACCTTTGTTTCTATATTTACATTCGTCCTGCTACGTTGTTCCGAACTGTTCGATCATTCGAACAATCATAAGAATCTTTGCTGTCAACAAAATTCCCTCCGATCCACATGTATTAACGTCTTAGTTATGAAAACCTGAAAGCGCCTTGGCAAGGCTATGTTGGGACCGTAGACAACGACAATTTCTCAAAATGAACTTCAAAGCACCGCCCACTGAGGGAGCTGCTTCATGTCATGAAGACTGCTTTTGGCTCTGCACTTATAGGGCCGGAACCGTCTCCTCTAATGCCGGTATCTACGCTTTCCTTAGTACGGCACCTCATATCAAATTCTCCTTAATGGCCTTCGACAAGACAAAAATTGAGGAAGCCGGCATGACAGGGAGTCTTATAATTCATGAACAATATAGTCATGGAGTAGCAGTACTATCAGTTACTATTATACTCACCAGCCTGTGCAATTAAGGAAAGTGAATTGGACGCTCTCTATGTCATTTGCAGTGAAAAGTCCTATAAACTTTTTGGTAGCGACATCATCGTCGAAAGGTCATAAAAAGTGATTACAGCACTGGAAAAGGTTGATTAGGAAATGAAAATGAGAAGAGAATTCGTGCTGCGTACTTTCTGTACAAAGCAGGACTTGTTCATGAAAGTTCATCATTCGAAAAGAAAGAAAACCCTAGATAGATACGGAAACCACCTCATATCACGATTGATGCAGAAGTCGACTACAAAAAAAACATGAAAAGCTCTCGGCGTTGATCAATCCTTGATGGGTGCGCCATGCATTTGACTTCATTAAGCACCTTTTGGAGGTCATTGAATGCATATTTCGCCTTTACAATGACTCGCGATGGCCTACCGATGTATGGAGCCAGTGGTGCTATCCGCCCAGACAAGTCTGCTACCAATTTGCCGACCCTGGAGGTATGGAAGGCTTGGTGGGCCACGGGCGCGTGGACCGATTCCACGTGTATGTCGCACGGCGCCTCCGACCACTGCGCCACAGGCGCCCTTGAAATCGAGCATATCCTTAAAAAAAAGCTGCTTTTAAAATTCCATAATGTAATGGTTGTGTAGTTCATTCTGACAGCTCTCGTTCTATGGGACGAATACCATAGTGGTAGTAATACCATCACGAACACAGTGCTGGTTCGATCATGCTTCAGGCGCACTAAGCTTCTCATCCCTCCGGGGTCGCGAAATTGGTACTGGACTTGTCCGGGAAAATACCACTCTCCCGAATTCAGTTGGGAACGATCCAGCCCGGCTATCTCAGGACTCCAGGGAGAATATACTCGACCAGCATTCTACGACACTTAAGATGAAAGGGAAATCCTCAAGCAGAAGCCGAATCCACACGTAAAAGTTGGAATACCTTTCTGGATGATGGATGCGAGGAAACGAATCGAATGTGAGACGTGCTGGGACCAGGACAGCAGATAAAGATGGGTTGTACTAAAAAAAAATTGCGTTCTATGATTATATTCAACCATAAGCTGAGAAGGAACTCTTTCATAACGAAATCCTATTCATACATGATGGATAGATTAACACATAACGTTTGAGATGCATTATGTTCAAGGTTTTCGTGACAGACGAAGTGGATGAAGTACATTATACTTGATGCATTCCATGGCTTATTTTTATACAAGGCGAATCTTTGCCGCACTATCGGTACTAAATTTTTGCCACTCCAACATAGATGTTGCTTCAGGGCTGGCTTCGGAAGGTCATTATCTTTCACATGTATCAATCTTTTCTTCTCTTTATAGTCGACTGACTCCGGCGGGTGCCACTAAAATCGCCATTTATCCCTGCTGCGTGTTAGAGTAGCTCAGTGGGTTCTGCTCACTCTAGGAAAAACTATCTAAGTGTCAAATCTTTCCTCTAGAATAAGTAAGTATTAGCTGCTGCAAAGGAACATAGGATTTCGCATCAGTCTTCATCACAGAATAATTACTATCTCGAAGTAGAATGCTCAACTCTGTATGAGATCGCCACGCGAGATTTTTTGCAGTAGCCACGGAGAACAGTCTCAAGCTTGGGTTATAACTGTTTATAGCAATAACAATAATAGAATATACAAAGTCTGACGATGACTATTTGATCGAACGGGCACGGGCGAAACTAAGATAAAGATGAGTGAAAAACTTGAAAGAAGATGGGCAAAACAATGGATCTCTGGAGCAGGGACACTGGTGGACCCAGCCACCGGAATGCGGTGACACTGGAGCACTCAATAGACGACTAATAATGTTCCTTATATTACTTCTGTAATGAGTGGGGCTTTGACAGTGGGAACTAGAGACATTGCTCAGAGAGAGGTTCTAACACTTACTCAGCTAGGACAATCTGATGGAGCTACTTACACAGAAGGTTCGTGAAGACTATACAATAGCTCATACAGAAAGTGCATGTGACAGCGATGCAAAGGCTTATAAAAAAGTTGGTTGGAACGGCAGATGCTGGAAAGTATATATGCAGCTGACAGCTGCTCATTTAGTGCCCGAACTGTCGGACATAGAAGAGCGGTTTATATAAGGTTACAAAATCCCTTTCCACCCAGCTGCAATGCAGGTCATGAGATGGTCGTGAAGAGACAAGTTACATAAGGTACAAGGATAAATGTATGATAATTACAAGTAAACAGTTAGTATAGCAAACTTACGAAAATATAAAAATATGAACTATTTAGCGAATATTTATTATACTAAGCAGAAATCTGACTGTCGCATCGGTGGTCTTCCTGCTCTGCATTTCTCACATCCCATGGAATGCTGTCGCTTAACAGTTTCTGTCTATCGGTTGTCGTTCATACACATCACGTGTGGGACCCATCTGATTTTCAACATGTTGGCGTAAACAACGGCGTCTCCAATCTCTGATCGTTGATGTAAGTCGTAATTTCGAGTCCCAGCGCCTAATTTATCATGCTCACTTGGCGGAACAGATAGATACACATGGTTGGAGCATTCGGAAGTATTCATTCCGGTGAGCGTGAATAGGCATAACAAGAAATCCATTCGTAAAAAACATCATTTTCGTGCGATTTAGTAGACGACCAATCTTTGCACAGGCTTCATCATAGTCGGCAAGCATCCGTTCCACCTTGATAACGCTTAGTGTTAGAAGATAGATATTATCCAGATATTAAAAGATAGATATTAGATATTAAATAGAGACAAAGTACCCCACTAGGCACGCATAGAATACAAAAGCATAGCGGAGACGATTTTGAAGTAAAAGTCAATATCCTTTCACAGGAGACTAAAATACCAGCGCGAAAACTTCTTAAGGCTTTTTGGATAAATGCCAAAACCATACAATAAATAGCAGGGATTAATGCCCAGAGGTCGTACGCGACCTGACCCCGTATGTTCGCATCAATTTCTGATGTGGGGTGGTGTAGTGATCAACCATATGCGACTATAATCAGCTGTTCAATTCTTCCTCATTGGAAGTCACGGAAAAAAAAGCGGTGAGTGTTTTGAGAAGCTGTTGATTATGTAATTACCATAGAGTTTTTCGTCTTTTGTAAGTGTTATTGAAGCGTTTGGCCTAGTCAATTGTATACCAGTATACCCTTCCAGGCTCTGAACAAGGCGATACTCCCCTAAACGTCAGCTACTGTTGTATTGTATTGTGTTTTTCTATGGAAGTAAATGTATGCTGTATAACAACCTCGCGATTGCTGAACAAGAAAACGACGCATTCATATTTCAATGCCGAGGTTAATAGAAAGTCGATCCTGGGAACTATAGATTTTATCAGCAAGGTAAAGATGGTGTATTTATCGACTATCGATTTGCACTCCCACGTTGTACCACTCCAATGTTCACATCCGTTCTAGCCGGTTGCAGTAGATAATTTTAGTGAGATAATATCGCCTTGTTGAACCCACCTTTTCACGTCAATTTTGATGTCGTTATAGACTGGTATGACATTCTGTGTGTGAAATTTTCCTACAGATCACGAACGACCTTTATGTAGCGAGGGGCGACGCTTTGACTGTGCAGAGCTTCGATGACGGCTTTTGTCTGAAATCAAAGGCTTTCTTAAGTCGGTGAAAGTGAAACAGAGGGAATTCTTCCACTCTCACGATAAGACTTAATAATTCATAAAAGCCGTTTTTGCATAACTTCATGCAATGCTGAAGATAGTAGGACTGCGGTTCGACACTTAGGAACACCTTTTTTGCTCTGATGAGGTGATAAATCATCAACGAGAATCTTTCAAAGAGCCTCGTTGTTAGAGTATGTGTGCACCAGTTGTATTCAACACTGGTGTGGTCCGGAGTACGATGGCGTGCAAAGTAACACGCATCACTCCAAAGGAATGCGTTGACCATAAACAATGTGGCTCCCAAGGAACCCCAAGCTGAGCCAGAATCGGCCGAACAAGCACAAGCTCTGTATTCAACACACTTTGCCTTTAGAAACAGTTACCATCTCTCATCACCACAATCTTCTACTGATATTCCAAACGTATTACCCAAGATGATTTGTCTTAGAATCTAAAATGTTCAGTTTGTACATACATAACATTCGAAAGTGCTACATAAAATTTGTGATCTTTACACACAAGTAGAAGTCATTAGCTATCGTCAACAAATTTCGCACAGAACGCTCAATTCTTAAATACATGCAATTCTTTCCATAACACTTGTATCTTCGGGCTGAAGTGCAACAAAGATGTACACTTTGTTTTATCGGTGTTGAAACATTCTAAACAACAATATTTCCTACAATTGTTGCATTTCGTAGTAACCAGGAAAGCCATGGTGCAGACGAAACCAAATCCCACTAGGTGGCTCTTTGACTACAGAGACGAAAAAAATCCTACATGTACCTTGGGCGTTCCATGAGTACGAAAACCGACATGAATCATGAAATGTATGGAAGAAATAGAGCAGCATGCGCTGTTTGGAGAACCAACCGATCGTCCGTCAGACCCAAAATTCCACATTATTGGCAAAACGGTGTCCTACAGTTCGAGAATGTCCTCATAAATATGTTCGGCACATACAACAGCAACACTGGTCATAATGTTCAGAATTGTCTTGACTTTGAGTTCACGGAGAATATGCTCTGAAATCTAAACTTAAATACACCGGTCATTTAGTGAGAAGAGTGGAAGACAGATGAGCGATCGGTTGAGACACGAAAAGGATGCAAATATCCGATGAGACGACTGCCAACAAGTTAGGTGGACGCGTTCGTGGTTATTACCAATCAGCAGTGTTTACGGCTGCAAATACTGCCTACGCGAATGACACTCGGACAACTCGGCATACTAAAACTAGACTACCACCATAGACGATGACAACGAAAAAAAAGAAGTGAATGAAAAATGTGCTGAGTCCTACACCACTCGTGAAAACATGCCGGTGCCGGGCCACCAAAATATTGGGCTGTTCGGAAATCAATGCAGAATCTCAACCTCTATTTTAAAGTGGCATATCTCAGCTCAAAGCAAACTTTATTAATCGAAATAACAAACATTAGAACCAACGCAATCTTGCCAAGGAGGACGTTGCTTAAAATCCTGAGGATCTAGAAGCGATAAAGTCAATGAAGGCGGTTTCGGCCTCGGCTTGGTTTTTTGAAGTATTTCTGGCAAAAGAAGTTGTCGAGATGCTTGAAGAAGTGGTAGTCAGTAGATAAGAGGTCCTGGGAGCAAGGTGTGTGGGGCAGAGTTTGGTAGGCCGGCCCGTTCAACTTTTGTCATGCAGGTGGTGCGACGTGCGCCCAAGTGTTATCGGGGAAAGAGATTTGTGCCATTCTGTTGACCAATGCGGAGTACAAACGTCAAAGTTACTAGTACATTTCGTGAACTCGCTGGACATCCTTCGTTGCCGTAATCTTTTCATCAGGATTCAAATAGGTGTGATAGATTAAACCAGTAATACACCACCAAACGGTCCGCAAGATCATCCTTCAGTGTAATTTCGGCTTTGGGAAATGCTACTGCGTTTCATCGTGGTCCAACATCATTGAGAAGGACCATTCAGTTGGTTTTCATCTCGTTGTCCTTGCTGTTGGTGTTGTTGGTCGATGGCTGACGTTTCGGCTATTTCGTCTTCTTCAGAGCCTGGACGTATTTACGTTAGTTTAGTCCGACACAATCGAGTTGGTTAAACCGAGTTTTTGTGCAAGCTCTCGTTCAGTTTAGCGTGTATTTTCTTTAATCAAAGTCTTCAGTTCATCGTCATCAGTATCAGAATGACGTTCGCCACCACCAGTTCGCTTTTTGAAACCAATTTTAGAATGTGCATTCGTTAACAATTCCTTGACTCCATAACTATTTAGTAATGTGAGTCTTTTGCGCTAGTGTGAGACCGAGTAAGAAATAGTAAAAAGTAAATTTGTCGAATTTGCTATTTCGGGACCCTAATTTTTAACCCGTAAAACATAGCAAAAGTGCAACCTATATTGTACTTCAGTTATATAGCGCAGAAGTGCATGGAATGAGCTTTGCAATGACACATAGTACCACAGCATTTGAAAAAAAGGTTACTGTTAAAAAAATATGGAAGAAGAATAAAACCATAAATTTTTCACTGATTTCCGAACAACTTAACATCAAAGTGTCTTACACTGTGATTTCGGGCAAAAAATGAATACATAGTGCATTCCTATTATCATTTCTGGAAGCTTACGACGAGCTATCTATGAGAGTACTCAAACCCTACGATACAGCTCAATGTGCTCTTCTTGGGTGCCTTCTCACCAAGCGCAACAAGAAAAATGAAGGGCTTAATAGAGAAGTGTAATGCTCTTCAAATACCTTAAGCGGACGTAATTCACTGGAAATCTCGTGCGCATGAAAATGTTACTAACACCTGCTCGAGAGATATCTCCATACAGGTGTAATAAATACCTAGTGAAACGCCAAATAATTTTGGCGTAGAACGGTTGAATTCTACTAGTGAAGCTTTGTATCTATTAAGTGGTGATGCTTCCAGAGTGCCATGACCCGTAATTTTTCAGTTCACTCGAAAGGCTTTTTTCAGTTCGATGAAAACTAAGGCAAAATAGCATTTCTAACCTAGCATACTTCAATGCTATCTTTTTGCATAGATGTGACTCATAACACTGAACTTTGTCGAACTCCTGCTTGCTCACATTTGCTGATTTTCCGACGTTTAGTGTTCAAGGTAGTGTGGTGACTATTCACGCATACTGCTTATATAGAACACTCAAGCAAACCGATTGGACGGGGACGGTTGTTGATGATATCGCGTCGGTCCTCCTCGTGCAAAAACACTTCCCTGTTGCTCTTTTCTTTTCAATATGAACCGTTCATTCTTACAAATGACGTGTGAGAGAAAGTATGTCAATGATGCGTAAACAGGATAGTTTGTCGGAGTTTGGAGGGACGAACCACTGGAATGACGTAGCCAATCATTCTAATATGATGTTGAGGCAAAAAAAATAGTGGCAAAGAGTGGAAGAGATGTCGTACGTCAGAGGTGGGGAGTATCTCCTTCCTCTAAAGGTTCGATGGCGTTTCCTCGCATACTCCACAAAGGTCTTCAGATTTTGGCGCATTTGAATGCTTAGTGTTTTGGTCTCCTGAATGTTAGTGAATGGTGCTCGAGTCGATTCTCCCTGTAATTCTAGGTACTACGGCGTTGTCGGGCCTTCGTCACAGGCAGTGAATAGCCTCTGAGGTAACGGGTGGCTTGGTAGGACCGATGTTGGATCGAACCAGTGTCATGCGAGTATTGAACCACATCCATACAACTGTGCTCTCTGTATCTACAGCTCATGGTAAACAGTAGTAACCGGATTTTTCCAGTAAAAATACTGGTTTATTGTATCAATTCTATCATTTCAATGATGCTGAGACATTTGCAAAACTCGGACCGCAGGTGTCTGGGAACGAACACGTTATTGTCCTTTCCGGGGAGTAACGCGTTCACCACCACACCATGTAGATCCATCGTTTGCCTGCCTCGAGCCTGTGATTTGGGCTCCACAAATCAATCCCGCTAACGGGTGATTGCTGATGGCAAAAAGATCGGTAGAACTAGCTGAGAGACAGGCGAAACGAAGGACCCGCATGGTGTGGTGGTGAACGCGTTACTCCCCGGAAAGGACAATAACACGTTCGTTCCCCACCATAGACACCTGCGGTCCGGAGTTTTGCAAATATCTCAGCATCATTGAAGTTATATTTCGCAATATATACCCTGCCGTTAAAATTAGTAGGCAATAAATAATAAGTTGAAATTCTATCATTGTCATATTCTAGGCCTAAATTCCCCACGAATCTTCTGAAATAATTACCAGCAACAGATCTGGTTTCTTTGAGTCTCTCCAGCTTTGTAAGACCAATCAGTTGGTAGACCTATCGCCGAATGGTCAAAGGAATCACTTCAGCTAAGCCTAGATGTTTTTGTCAAATCCACATTCACAACCTCGCTACTCCGCCATACTGTTTTACACTTTTTTTTATCTTCGTGTTCCCTATGTTCGATCCTGGTCATTTGTGCCAAACATTCTTAACGTTGATAACCACCCACTTTATACTGAATTTTCTTTCGAGTGGTTCGAAACTCTTACTATACATTACCAATATTCGGTTTTGTCGAAACTTCGCCTAAATAAGGTGAAACATTTAGCACTAATGATATGGTTTTTAGTGGTGGAAATTAGGCCAAAATACGCTGCAGTACGCCTTCTGTTTCGCACGCTAAACACTCTACGTTGTAATGATCAACTCGCAGTACTCGCTGGCGTCTTCAGAAACTCAACGGTCGTCGAAAATTAGGGAGAGGGATCTGCCCAGCGTTCCCGTGTGCCCATGGCGTCCAATGGACATTGTAGGCAGCTTAGAACTGTACCTGAACACATCTCGCCGTATGTTTCAGACCCAAGGTGATATGAAAAGCATTTCATGAACACTACGCCCAGCCAATGACCGCAAAAGATGTTTGCCTTAATGTCATACTATAAAACGTGAAAAATACAACGGGTTCGACACTATCCTTTAGCAGATATCACCATCTCGTGATCTAGCAAAGTAAACGCTGTACCAAGACAAAGGTAAGCCGATTTGTCGGAATGATGAGAAACCGGTCGAAGAGAGGAACAAGTAGCCTCAAAACGACACAACTGCCTTTACAGAACCATCGACAAACGAGGCAGCATGTCTTCTCCACTGGCCTAACTCTATCCACATTTAGATTCGCATTCTGACGATTAGGGATTCAAATACCGAACAAAACACCAAGTTGATATGGCACACAATGAATAATTGTGCATCAAATCGCAAAAATGAGCCATGCATGGGTCATAGACCAAATACGTTAACGGTTTGCTGCAGTACCACTGTGAGTGAAAACTGGTCAAGAACCACAACAACTACAACGGTCCTTGTAAGATCACAACATCACACATAACCTTGAACAACAGAAGACCTTGGTAAGTAAACTACAATGCCAGATTCAACTTTATTCATATCACCGAAAACATCCAAACGCCAGAAGCAAAGAAGAAAAGCAAAATTTTCCTTCAAAAACCACAAAGGTATAAAATTTGGCAAGCTATTTACCAACGGTACACATATAAATAAATCAGAAAACATCACAAAGAATCACCACGGCCAGACAACAAGCAGACATTTAGAAAAATAGGTGTTGTCAAAATTACCCATGAGTTCCATTAGAAAAAAAAACAAGTTGTAAACACGTTGCCATCCCTTGGAAGGTCTATAAAATTATCTGGTTTTTGTAACTGCACGAGAGCTCTTTATAAGGCAAAACTACACAATTCAATACGACTGTTTCGGGAGCGATAGAGACATCTGAGCCAAGAATTGTCAGCGACGGATTGAGGCGCCCATCCGATAGGAAAAGCGGCTTATTTTCAAGCTAAAAGAAAACGTTAACGCCTTTTAAAACTAACAGTAACCATGATTTCTTAGAGATAGTGTTTATGTCTTGAAAAAATTCCGCGTCTGAACAATTAATGTCGCTGCACCACAACATATTCGTGCATGGTGAATGAAAAAAATTTAGCCTTTTACTAACACATAACGCGCAATCGTAGGTTGTTTACAAATGACGCTAATCTACCGATCATAAGAGAACTTGCGAAATTGAGAACTTCAAAGACTTATGAAAGAAATTTAGCTCTACTGATTTAAATGGATATTCTAATCCTTACAAAGCACCCTCAATTTCAAATTTTTAAAACTCTCAAAGCAAGCACAACGCCCAAAACAACGTATATTGGGTAGATCAACGTTTCCTGGTGGACGAAATTCCGCTTGTTCAATTGCACTCCTCTTGGCAACACGAGCTTGACGCAAGAAAACTAAGAGAAATACAATTTTAACCTTTTTACTTACTGCCTACTCTTTTTGTTGGCAGGGTATATTGCGAGATATAACTTCAACGAATCTGTGATATTTGCAAAACTCTGGACCACAGGTGTCTATGGTGGGGAACGAACGCGCTATTGTTCTTTCCGGGGAGCAACGCGTTCACCACCACACCATGCGGGTCCTTCGTTACGCCTGTCTTCAATGCCTGAATGGGTTCAATGCCGATTTGGGCTCCCCAAACCAATCCCGTCGACGGGTGATTGCTGATGGCAAAAGATCGAAAGAGCTAGCTGAGAGACAGGTGAAACGAAGGACTCACATTGTGTGGTGGTGAACGCGTTACCCTCGGAAAGGACAATACCGCGTTCGTTCCCCACCATAGGCACCTGCGGTCAGAGTTTTGCAAATATCTCAGCTTCGTTGAAGCTAAGAGAAATACGTTTCTTGTGAAGAGAAAGGAATTCCAATGATTTGTGAAGGTGAAAAAATAATGATTATTAATAATTCTAATAATGGTATCAACAATAGCAAAATAACTTATCTTAATAGTAGATTTTGACAATTTTAACCCACAATAATAAACTCTCTAGCACACTTTGACTGAGGCATTTGGTCTCCGGCTTCTCTTTCGCATGATCTGGTTCCCTGTAGTCCCGAGGTCAGCCTGGCCAAAGTCTGCCCCAGGTCTTCACCACCACAGGCAGTCGCAGCCCTCGTGGATCGGAGGGAGATTTACCACCATGCGACTTTGATAGCAGGACGGTGGTGGATCCTGGTTTTGGTTTACTCTCAGCTACGCTTCCTGATGGAAACGCCGGACTCCTTCTCAACTTGGGATGTCCTGCCAGGGGATGGATCCCCAGCTGTACATCGCAGTCCGACACCCAGGAACACCTCCCAGCCACGATGAAGCGGTAAACCGTTGGGAGGTGCCTCTTAATTAGGATTGAATTAATACAAAACCCAGCAGTTTCCCCTGATAATGCTGACTTCTATCCTCTGATTCCTAGAAAATGTTTTGGCAGCCAGAAAGTGTAAGCGTTACCATAGAAATTTATGAAATATTCAACACCATTATTAACATTAAGGAGGGTCGGTAGCGTGGTAGTAGTGGCCCCGTTCGTCATAAGTATGGTGCAGCACCTATGCTGCTCACCTAGGCTCACCGAACCGGTCATCCCTCCAAGGTCGATAAATAGGTAGCAGACTTGAATGGGAACAGTACACTCTCTGCGATCCAAGTGGGAACGCTACAACACGGTTATCTCAGACATTAGGATGAATCGACTCAACAAGCACTTAACGACATTTATAGAGATGACTACAATCCTCAAGCAACAGTGGAACCCAAGCATGAAAAGTGAGATCTTCGTGGATGATGGATGGAAAAAAACAAAACGAATGCAAAAAGTGCTGAGTTCTACCCGGTACATGCGAAGACGGGTCGTGTAAAAAAATTTCCTGAAAAATTTAACATTAACCTTAGCAAATGGAAGGTTGGGATTCGGCGTGATTGGAATCCCCTCCACGCGAGCCCAAGCTCCCACTATTGAACGCCAACCAATAACGGAATGTAAAACACAGGCATGCTCATTCACAACTGCATCAGCAAGAATTATCGACTCTTTTATTCTAACACCCTTTCCTATCTTGGCATTTGCGCCTATGCTGACGTTAGGACCTATTTTAGCCGATTTGTCGACCTGAACGAAGAAAAAATGTACTAGTGAAATGACTAAAGAGCACATTTGCACAACGAAATGACTTTCGTAGTGCACATATATACCTCCGCACTGGGATCAATGAATACATCACCGATAATCTGCGCACGATCCTTACACAAACGAGCTGCATATCGCTTCTTGAACAAACGAAGATAGTGTCTATTGGCATAAAGGACGGCTCTAAAACAGTTATTGGGAGAAAGTACGGTAAAAACTGAAAGGACCTTTCAAAATGAGGAAGCGTAATATGAGAGAAGATTCCTAATAATGAAAACAACGCCTGAGTAAAAATCTCATCTCCGGACTCCAGTAATTTGAATTCCAAAATACATCCATCATTATTTCAGTACACCATAATATAGAATTACAGTATTGAAGATTTTCTTGCTAAGTCTGAGAAATTCTCTAATATCAAATGTCATTTCCAGCACATATGGCTGGAAGCACATTTTCTATTGAGGGCCCATGGGACGATGCTTTAACTTCGGCGTATGTGATAAGAACTCAAATCACATCCATCAGTCTGGTTTTCTGCTTCGACACATAATCCCGCCTCTTTTAAAAAGTATTCGACAATTCCTCTATGTATCTTCCCATGCTTCTTAAACACATTCAACTCCTGCATGTAGTGAAGAAGGAAAAAAGAACTTTTCACTACGCTGCTGTCGGTCACGTGTGCTTAGACGTGCTCTTTAATACACGCATAGTCGTTCGCTCCATCCAACGCACCGTTCACCAAGCCTTCCATCTCTTCGGGGTTGGCAAGTTGGAACCAGATTTTACGGTAAGACAAAAATATGGAATGATACATTGCTAGGTCTTCACAAGTCATTGTGTATAGACAGATATCCATCCAACCACCTCTGACCATGTTTGATGAAATCAAATGCATGGCGGATCGCTCAGGAATTCATCAATTCCGGACGTTCTATCGTCAGCCCTATGTTGCTGTTAGCATTTAGTTCAGTTTCGCAACGAATATGGGCAATAACGAGTTTCGCAGGCATGAATAATGAAAATGGAAGACGAATTCATTTTTGATCGATCCTTCAGTGACAGCGAACAAGCCAAATACCTTCAGAAGAAAAAAAGAAAACAGAAATCCCTTGTGCTTCCTTCCAAATCTGAAGAATTTGAACTGGAGGATAAAAACGTAAGTGATGATGGTAAGTAGTCAAACCGTGCAGTGTCTTGCGGCACATAGATTCTCTATTACAATTCTGGTATAAGTAGATAATTTCTGATTGAATACACTTAACGAATATACTTCCATGAAATATTTATGGATGCTATCTGGGTTAGAACGAAACGAATACACAAAATGGAAACTTAAGTCATAGGGAAGTGGCAACTATGGAAGAGATCCAAGAAACATTCATTAGTCTGCTTTCGGAAGGGAATCTTTTGGTTCGTGGACTTATGGGTCCAATGAAGTGATAAGAGATAGGTTTGAAAACCTGTTTATTCACCATCTATTGGTAAACACGTCTTTTAGATTTAGCTATTCAGACGTGTGTGGTGCTGCTAGTTATATTACAAGACTGCGCAGAAAACATCGGCAAACATATTCAAGGAAACTGCAAAAATATTGACGAGTTGCGTTGGTTGTTATAAGTATTGGTAAAATGTCGTGACTACCTATCAGTTCGCATACCGAGCAGTTGCATATGGTGTACTCGGTGCCAAAAATTCCTGTTTGTTTATTTCAAAAATAAACACGAAAGTGTAGTGGAGACTGTGGATTGTAATGATTGTAGAGCAGTTGTTTGGGCAGAATATATTTTACAGTCTGTATCTGTAAAGAACCCAAAAACTGCATGGAAACGATGACGGGAGCGCATTCCGTGAGATCTCGTTGGAATACCTTAGTACCTACCAAGCTTGCTACCCTACGTTGTACGAACAAGCTAGCACAAAGAACACACTATCTTATCGCTTATTTTTTTTTCATGACAGGATACGATGTGAAGTACAACCACAATGACTCAAGGTCCAATGCCGATTTGTGCTTCCAGATCGTTCCCACTGACGGTTGATTGCTGATGTCACCGACAGGGTAAAAAAGTGGCTGAGATAAAGGCAAAATAAGGGCCTCGGTCGTTATGGTGGATAACACGTGAACCTGCGGCAAGCATAATCACTGGTTCGAAGCCCATCTGTGGCTCCGACTTTTGCTCATATCTCAGCACTCTTATAGCACGAAAAAAAAATTTCCTTTTAATTTAATGCACATAGGAAATAGTTATTCGTCGTCAATAACTGGTAACACCTCAGTGGTAAGGAGATATCGACTGACCACAAAAAGTGTAGCATAAAAGCTCTCCGAAGCAGAATAAACAGCTGGAGAGAACATAAAACGGAACTAACACATAGTGAACCGTTGTTGTTACAGTTACTCCGTATAAGAATCTATAGAATTTTCAAAACATTCAGAAAGACTAACGCTGCTGTTTTTGTTTGACTCCACCAGCGAGTTGTGTGCAGAGCAAAAAGTTTCCCGTTATAGGCCATCTGAGGAAAGATGTCTGTTTCAAACCATAAGTTACTAATTGAATCGGCATTGAGTCCCTAGAAGACCAAAATTAGCAAGCAATTAAGAACCTATATCAAAACATTAGTTTGTCTATGGGAGTTTCCTACACCGACCATAATTGCACTTGTTTTCATGAGATAAACTCCACATGATATGTGAGTGGAGACAAATGTTGTGGGCTTATCAACGTAGTGCACGACACGACCATTATTATCAATCACCACCTGAAAGAGCTAAATTTAAAAGTTCTGAAAATATGGACTTAAGACCAATGTGGATCACGTGAGTGAAAAAAGTATTTTCTTTCATCTGCATCACTACTCACATATTGTCGTTCTATACTTATGGCTCTGTGGAGAAAGTTAACGATTTTCAACATACAACCATTATTATGCGGAGATATTTGCAAAACTCCGCACCGCAGGTGTCTTCGATGGGCAACGAACGCGCTATTGCCTTTTCCGGGGGCCAACGCGTTCACTCCCACACCATGCGGGTCCCTCGTTTCGCCTTTCTCTCAATTAGTTAGTTTTCTATCTACCAGTGCCATCAGCGATCATTCGTCAGCAGCATTGATCTGGGGAGCCAAAATCATCAATGAACCCAGTTAAGCTGCGGCTGTGGTCGGAAAATATTTCAGCATCATTATGATCGTATCACACATAATACCCTGCCTCGAAAAAATTTTAGTATGCAGTAACCAAAAAGTTAAAATTAAGGTTTTCAGCACACTTGATAGATACGCAAGTGTAGACCAATTATTTCAAAACAATGATATTCCTTTTGTTTCCTGTACAAGTCTGCAGTCTATGCTCAGCATTTTCCAATAGCATCAGATAATCCGAGTTACATTAGTAATCACTGTATAAGACTATTCTAAAATCCTAACACACGGAAAACGCAATGAGTATCATAAACAATCCATACATTTAACATAAAGAGAGGGCATACAACTTCAGGTCACAAATAATCATAGTAACTTGAAAAACGAATTTGATGGAGCAGTAAGACAACAGATACGAAAGAACTCACGTTTCCAAAATTACCGCTTTGTTCTCGAGTGGCCTCCGTGGTAAGAAGCAAACAACTATCATCAGGTAATGAAGCAATACGTTCAACCATCTCATCTACAGGAAGGTCTCCGCAAACATCGCCGTTGATGACGAAAACTCCCTCGGGAAAATCACCAACAATGGTGTCTCTCTGAGCTACCAGTCCACCAGCAGTACCTCAAAATTAAACAGCTCTTAGAAAAACAGAAAGGTTTAAATTTAAGCCACTATATTAGATGTAGCCTTTCATACGAGATGTGATTGTCGTTCACGAATAGGAAAAGTGAAGAAAACGAAGTAAGCCGGATTACCCATAGGCTGCTGTTCCTGAGCGTACTTTATAGAGATGCGGTAGGTTTGCTGACATCGTCCAATGAAGTCGGTGAACAGCTCAGAAGAGTACGAACCAATTAAGACAACTTCGGAAAGACCAGGGAGCTGAAGTTCGGAAAACGATGATTATAGTTAGCAGAAGCTCAGATTAAAGTAGTTCATTTAGGCGCTGTTAGAAGCACGCTCTGGTTTGATAATGAACAATATGAAGGATTTTCATTTCCATTCAGCACGTTGAAGACCTATGCACACTTGAATTTCAACACCTAACAGAAGTGTGCGACCTTGACAAAAATCAAATCAAACGAAAAAAAGCAAGATCCAAAGTCTTCTGCACTGAAAAGTACCTGAGCAAGCTGATCAATGTGGTGTTCCACTAATGGGACGCCAGCAATCGGAAAAAGAGGTTTTGGAAGCTGAAGAGAGAGTGGACGGAAACGCGTTCCTGAAGGCAGTCTAGCACATCTTCAAATGTAACTATGCGAGAAGGAAGGAAGGGAAGGAATCCCTCCTTACCAGCAGTTTCAAGGCATAGAGATCCGAGGACTAAACAACCTTCAAGACATACCTAGCATTTCATAGTCTACACAGCTAGCATTTCATAGTCTGAGTGGACAGTTCCGTAGTACCACTGCTATTAGAAAAACAGGCAGGACGAGGAAAATTGTATAGAGGGACAGAAGAGCGCCAGCTGCGAGGAACATGGAGAAGTGGACTGTCACGCACCTTTCTGCGGTCCGCCGACCAACACCACTGCCTTGAAGGCCATCGTCCTCGCTCGGTGAAAACGAGGTCGCGTCGCACAGCGCTGATGTAGCGCTTGTAGCTGTACGAATCCGTCAAACGGCTACCACTTGCGTGATGATCTAAACATATTCCAGCCATCTTTACAAACAGAAACACCATTTACCCGCAAAGTAACGAAAAATCTAAAAATCAAGTAAGTTTACGATGTAAGTACCCAACACGCACAACGAAAAATATCCCGAAATCGAACTAAACAAACACTAGGACTAGAGATGACAGTCAGAACGGATGGACTGGACAACAAAGATTGGATGGGAGGTGGCCATGAATCGATGTCCACGTAAATGCAAATTGGTCCTGGCACGAACATCCGCTAGTGGTCCTCGATATCTTCACCCCTATCAGGGTTTCTTATTCAAACTGGATGACTTTCATTACCTGATAGCGTTCCGCTCTTCAACTCATCTTCTCGATCTTCAGGGTGAGTATGCTTAGCCAGGACCAACTTTCTACTAACCTCTGCATTGGTGAGTAGTTTTCTCTTCAAGAGTAGACATGAACTCATTAGGAAAATGAAGCATAAAGTTACTGTCCTTACCGTTGGTTGTGCTTCTTGGTTCATGTATTCTTTCATTTGGTTCAAGAAGTTTTAGACTGTGCAGTTACCTAGCGACCTTGAGTCCATCCAACATAGGTCGTGGAAATGGTTCCATGGCTACACATACACGAGCTAGATGAGACCACCACTTTTCGAATACTCATAAAAGCAGGTATACAGCACAAAACGCAGAAAACCGTTTGTTCCCATTTCTTAGAAAATCCACACACTTTGCTAACACGGTGTTTCCTAACATTTATTTCAATCTCTGACAATAATAGAACTCATCAATAAGTGCCAAATCTCAAGGTAAGGACTTCACTTGGGTAGCACTGGACTTTTGCACTGTCACTATATACAATATGTCATTAATACATTCATATATCTCATTTGATTAGAATCCTTTGTGAGGTCAGTACCATCAACGAAATGTAAGTACAAGATAGTGCGGATAAGAAACCACGGACTTTCAGCACGGGTAGAACACAATTCCAAATGCTTTTCTTCGTAAATACGGACCTAGTACTCTAAATAATGCTATACAGTTAATCTCCTGTGATAGAATGTTGTACGCTAATGAACAGGATTCATCATGGCACTGGACTTTACACTATCAGAATGGCCGCACTCGATTCGAAATCTCCTTGGAAGGCATCCAGTAACAATCTCTAACCAGAGCACAATGGTTCCGGTGGAACTGCTTGGTACGACGGTGGAGGCAACATTTCTCTTATCCTGTACTTCTCCCTCAGAATCTCACGTACATCACGTTTCTGAAATGGCATCGTTACGCATACTTCAATTTATCACTTATCATGTTGTTCCACGCTTCCTCCCTATTTCGAAAGTTCCACCTGTTTCAAGCAGCGCTAGCTCAAACGACTGCCATCACAAGCTATTAAACGCATGAAAATACAGGACTTTGGTAAGACTACGGAGCAGTTAACGTCACTTACATGATGTGTCGGGTGGCAAGTTCTAAGTTACCACTCCAGGTTTTTCTGGATTATAGTACCCTCTATGGATATATTGATAGAAATGCGGTGTAGTGGAGGTATGCTCGCTTTCACTTCTCGAATTCATTATTAGAGGACTCGAATCAAAACGAATCTTTAGTTTACTGACCCCACTGTAATCGGACTCATCCACACCTTAAGATTAGTCTTGATACACCTCCGTTGAAGTGATTCTCTACATAATGCTTCCCTTAAATACAATCTTATTGATCCCCGATAAAAAGATCAAATGGGGCAACACTTCTTTGAATATTACGTACAGCAGTTATAATTGCAGCTAGTTCGTCATTTTCTACACGTAAGTTAACCTCTTTGGGAAGGCTTTCCAGGAATGGAAGTAGTTTCAGAAGCTCCGTGTCATCCTTCTCATGAAACCAGCTCTCAATTGGAATTCCATTATCAATTTGGTAGGCGAACGACTGAGGTGCGTTATCGATGATAACTGTTCGAGAAAGGTCTCTTCCGAGTATGGAAAGATCTTTGATGTAATTTCCGTAAACGCAAACGCAGTGTTCGCGGAACAGTCTGTGTCGGACCAACCGCTTTTGCGGATCAAGCAGGTTCAATAGCTTGTCGGCATATATTCTCTTGCTAGCTGTAAAAAGGATAATCTCATAATTAGCTGATAGTCGTTCCAAAAAGGTATGAAGATGAGGCCGCAACCGAACGTAAACCTCGTAAGTGTTATTCTGGAAATTGACTGGAAATACCATGGATGCATCAACAAGTGGATTTAGACTGCAGTGTACTAGGGTTTCGTCCAAATCCAATACTAGAGTGAATTCAGGAGTGGATCGTGTCCGAAGCGGCAGTGCAGGGCATCGAAACCTCATCTCATCGGTAAGAGGAGGAACATTCGCTAGCATCAGC
This sequence comes from Angiostrongylus vasorum, assembly GCA_018806985.1. Taxonomy (NCBI): domain Eukaryota; kingdom Metazoa; phylum Nematoda; class Chromadorea; order Rhabditida; family Metastrongylidae; genus Angiostrongylus; species Angiostrongylus vasorum. Next base: position 1,550,976 of record JADANN010000462.1, read on the forward strand.
ATACTAGAAAAATGTACAGTCTTCGTTCCAAACGTACCAACAACAACGATGACAAACAATGAATTTATCGTCTTTTAAGAAGCATCGAAAGGACCATAAACATGTCTACGAATGATGTATAGAATGAACTGACTGAAGTTAGGTTCCTTCATGATGTAACGCCCCATTCATTACACGTATAGGTAATCCACAACGAAAATCTTTCTCTTATTTATCGCACCAGCTACATTCTAATGGCATCATCAGAGTTCAATACGAAAGGGAAGATATATGAATATTGCACATTGAAATAGATTACGGAAACCAAGTTAGCATGCTAGTGAGGCTCAGTGTTGTTCAAAATTGCGGGAAATGAAAAGAATTGGCAATGAGGCTACTGTACAGATATGGTAGATAAGAGCGGTCGAATGAGAGTGGGGAGACCGTGAAACTGACACTGAAAGTGGGACTCACGAGTCGTAGTCGATGACGCACGGGCCGCGGTGCTCGTCGAGCTGGCCGTCGTCGGCCGGACGGTGCTCGTCCACCTGCCAGATGAAGTCGTCGGCCGCGTCGGACAGCTTGCGTTTCATCCGTAATCCGCCGACCGTCGCCGTCAGGCACGCGCCGATCGTCCGTCTCCGCCACCGCGCACCGCCGATCGATAGATGGCGCTGTGCCCGCTCCCTTTCGCGCCGCATCTCCGCAGCCTCTCGTCGTCTGGCGCTGGTGGGCTGGCAGCGTGCCCGGAAACTTGCGCTCATCGCAGTACGTCCACCCAGTGAGGGAGCTGTGACACCGTGGTGGTGCTCACCTATTGCCTAGGAACGGTCCATCACGGAAGTGTAGTCAGTGGATGGGTAGACTTACTCGGAACCTAAAAGTGTCTCTTAGATCGGAATTCCATGTAGTGGGTTTTCATCCGAATTTTCTAAGCCGAGGAACAGATTACGAATTTTCGTCGAAATCATTTGGCGAACTATATAACACTGTATCGGAATTAATCTCATCAACCTTCGAGTGACAGTCGAACATTGGTAATGTCTACTGCTCATCTCGGCTGCCCACTGCACTTCGCTCGCTGAAGAAACAGGCAGAACATCACACCTCTCGTTTAACTGGCTAGAGGTGGAGGTTGTGATTTCATCTAGGTACATAAGGCGTACAAATCTGCTGCAGTACTTCGACGCAACTTCCATTTCTCGAGCCATTCACAGTCCCTCAGACGTCCAAGGGTTTTATGTTTTACAAAACTCCCAGTTTACATCAGAAAACAAAACCGGTTTCGAGAGTGCAACTCATGGACAGCGACGACTGTTCAACTAAATAATCTATTTTCTATAAACTATATACTATAAAGCTGCGCTATTTGTCCCATTAATCTATCTACTCAAAATATAGTCTTAAACTTAATCTCTACCAATTGTGGCGCAACGACCACCACAACGGTCCTCTATGTACTTCCCACCATAGTTTTGAAATATTGGCAGCTTTTGTGCTAAAGGAAAAAAGAAAGGAGAAGAAATTCGTCCACCATGCAACTTGATACTCACTTGATACTTGAATGGTCCTTCTTCACTGGTTGTGCGGGCCCCAGCATAATCTCCATCATTCGGAGATTTGCTAGTTAAGCCATTGTGGCTCCGTGGATTCTCGAGGTCAGCCTGGCCAAAATCTGCCCCAGGTCTTCACCACTGGTGGCAGTCGCAGCCTTTGTAGGTCAGAGGGAGATTTGCCACCATGCGATTTTGATACCAGGACGGTGGTGGATCCTGTATTGGTTTACTCTTAGCCAGGCTTCCTGATGGAAACGCCGGACTCCTCAGTTTGGAAGACCTTCTGGGGGATGAATCCCTCCACTTTACATCGCAGCCCGACACCCAGAAACACCTCAGCCACGATGAGGCGATAAATCGTTGGGAGGTCACCTTGCAACCCCATTGCTTTTTAGCGCCTGTAATTAGCAGTAGTAGTATCGCAACAAAAATGTGTGTTTCGACATTTTCATGAGATAACGATAAATATGATTCATCTTGACGATCACAGAGGAAAGAACAATCTGTTACTTGTCAGAAATAGGATTTCTTACGTTTGAATCACGTCATCGGAAGGTAAGTTGCACGTTGTCGTGGACAGTCGTCATCGGGAGTGAATAAGAAAAGGCACTGCTGAATATGAGGAGCCTCGGCCGTGTCCCGATGAGGGGTGAAGAATGCGGATCGCGCGACAAACGGGAATTCGTTGAGATGGGGTCAGTAATGAGCGGCGAAGCAATGTGGTGCTAACAACCCGAACATCGGTGGCAGTCATTTAGGAGCTAATGGACGATTTCTGCTTGGACGCACAGAACCAGTGCAGTCTTATGGATTACTTATAACAGGTATTTTGAAGATTAACAGATAGAATCAATAGAAGGACCAGTTATGAGGAACGACAAATGTAAAAAGGACAATAAAGTTAATGTCTATACTTTTACGTAGTAATAATAACATAATCAGAGTTTAACGAAAATTGAAGTATCAGTTCAGCTTGAAGGACCTGTTGTAGCAGGGTTCATAGGAAAGTAAAGACTCAAAAAGCTCTTGGGTCGCTTCCAGTTGACCGACAACGTATGTTATCGTGCACAAGCTCTAGAAGTTCTGCGAGACCAGATCACTTGTCGGAATTATCAACAGAAATTCCGAGAAAGGCTACGACATTCTTGGCCCTTATCATTGTCGGTGATGAAGTTGTGCATAAAAGGCTTATACACCTACAGATTTATGATGTTTGAAGAGAAAAAATCTATATAGAAACGATAATATATTTGAATCAGTGGCCGCGGATGCATTTTTTGGATGAACGAGTAGACGTATGTGCCGATGATTGCTATAAATGCCTCGTTGGGTGAGAGACCACTACAGAGAAAGATACAACAGATCGGAACGTCCATGAGGAATAGGGAAGGACTTCCGAATTAGGTCATTCTTAAAATTGAAGAAGAAGGGAAAGGCTGGCATAACAGAACCGGATCGGCGTGATGGATGAATTGAGAAGATAGAACTATTCTTCATTCAGTTTTTCTCATATCCCAGCATCCTTGTGGGTTTATTTCACATAATAGCCTACCATGAAAAAAGAGCAATCAGGAAATAAAAGTCAAGCATTATTCTTCATTCTCTTATTGTTTCGCTTGTTTACTCAGGTATCCGCATTGATCGCGTGGAAGAGGTATAATAATGCTGTTAAGAAGGTCAGGATGAATAGTTCATGAGTATAAGCTCTAGATGTAAAAGTAAATTTCGAAATTGTAGGGATTTTAGGTTATGACTGTTTTCGAGGATTATATTTAAAACGAGAGTAAAAAATATGTGAGAATAAAAGACGAGGATATATAGTGCTTACCCGTTGCGGAATTCCGGCGCATAGTCTGTCCACACTCGTCAGACACGTTTCATGGGCTACTTTCTGGTACAAGGTCTGTGTTAGATAAGCTGTCAATTGAACATTAGAAGTGTAGTAGAAGTTTAGTATGGCAAAAAGCAGCAGAGGGAAATCCACTGAAACGTGAAGAAGGTGAAATCCGCCGAAATGTCAGGTGTGAATAAGTAATGTGTGATAACAACCTCGTGTTTGCTTATCAAGGAAATAACGCGTTGAGGTCAAGTCGTAGTTATTCTTTTTAACTTTTCTGCCACCTTCTGACAAGATTTATATCAATGTATAGGGGTTGTGCATGTACTAAAGGACTTTTCCTTAACTTGTGGGTCGTTTGTAGAACTAGGAATGTTCGAAAAATATGAAATAGTCAATATCATGAAGAAGAGCAAACACACGCAGAAATAGGAACGCTAACAGGTAACATAGATGACTTTCATATTTTAGTATAAGAGAACAACAGCTTTTGCATAGATTTCTGGTATACTCACAGTCAGAACGAAAACATTAACCCTGAATTGAGCATACCTATACCCGATCCCACTCTAGCGATTTCCATCCTGTGAAGCACAAGTTAACAGTGACATTGCGTTCTTAGCTCACTCCGCTGATGGAAGATCACCATTGGGTTCAGGTGAAATGACGAATCATCACCGAATTTCCTGGAAAAGCTACGATACGATGGTAAGCCGTGATACCTGGCAGGAGCTCTGGCAGCCGTTGATGTCATGATGTCGTCGAAAATGTACCATTATGTGATCGAATTCAAAAAATAAACTTAAATTTCACTAAAGAAAAGTCGACGTCTCACAGTGTTGAAGTAAACGGGACCAATTATTTAGATTAGGACAAGGCGCTCGTGTGAACAAAGTCTTCCTACGGATTATATCTTAGTGTGCTCCGTCAATCACGCATTCCTTGTTTTTCATCTTAATTCATAATCAATGTTGGCAGTTTGATGATCCGACCGAACTCGTCTAGAGGTCGGTACGATTTTGGAATACTATACGAAGTGCGAAGTAGTACCTTAGTAAAGTGACTGTTGGGAGTACGATAATGGAGATGAGTTGTCATCATCTGGGTTGTGACAGTACGCTACCTGCTCAATCTGCTTGCTGCCTTTCCGGATAGAACCATCAAAGAGACCGTTCAATTTTTAGGGCACTAATGTCCGTGAGTGAAAGAGCTATGTCGGGAAGGGTGAGTAGTACAATGTGCTTGAGTTCTTCAAAGTTATAAGTGTTCCTACGCTCCAGTAACCTATTTTTTAAAAGACCGATAAAATAGCTAAGCTATGGAAATGTTGGGTTTAGAAAAGAAAGGAAAAATGTTTTAGAAGAAAAAGAAAGACCACATATCCCTATTTTAAATCTGTTAGAATGTGGGCCAAATTGCTAAACACTGACTGCTGCTAATATTGAAAACAGTTCTGTTTAAACTCCTTCAATAAAAACCATCGAAAACAGTACATACGGGATTGGTCCCTGCACCCCTGGCCCACCAAGTCCTCCATCTCTCCGAAATTGGCAAGTTGGTACAAAACTTCTCTAGGTAGATATCACCACTGGCTGGATACATCGGTAGGCCATCGCGAGTCAATGTACAGCCAGATATGCATTCAATCACTTCCAACGATGTTTAATGAAGTCGAATGCATGGCGCATCCCTCAGCGATTGATCAACGCCGATAGCCTTATCCTTTGTCTTTTTTACGGTCGCGATATGGTGGCCGTTTTGATGCAGTGGAAATGTGACTTTCGAAATTCCGTCGAATCTACGTCTCATGGAAAGTTACTTTTGGCCGACATGTACTACTTTGTCTACACCTAGGGTTTGCCACGTTGCTTCGTGGATGATCGATTCGAGATCCCTCAAATAAGTAAATCAATAAACTTTTACGAGCTTTGCGGCAAGTATATACACCCTATTAGCTGACAGTTAATAAAAGGATAGAGCTCTTGGTGTTAGTCGATCCCTGAAGAATGAGTCATGTATTGGACTTCATCAAACATCGTCCGAGGTGATTGAATGCATATCTGGCCTTTAGAATGACTCGCGGTGGCCGCCTGACGATGTATCGAGCCAGTGTTGCTGTCTTCCCAGACAACTCTGGTACCAATTTGCCGACCCGGAAGGATGGAAGGCTTGGTGGGTATGGGACGCTGGGATCGATGCCCTGTGTATAGCGGGGCGCTTCTGACCACTGCGCTACACGCCCCATATTATCGGATAGTGAGAGCATAAATTAGACACTGCTAAAGTATTCCCGCTTGTTATTGAACACAAGAGGAATCCACTACAATTCGTGTACCTATAAGTATACCACGGAGATTTTCAACTTGACTAATGTTAACACAACGGCCGAGATGCAATGCATGCATAGGAGGCAGTTTGAACTATGTACGTTGAATCCAATACATTTCCTTAGCGATTTAAATATTCCATTACAGACGTCTCTTGCAAGCTCTTGGTGTCCTCTTGATGGCTTTTTAACACAGATATTATATGAGGGAAGGCCACTGAGCGTCTGCTCTCTGCACTTAGTAATTTACAAAAGAACTACTTAACGGACGAGCTCATTCTGCCGCGAGAGAGCATTCATGCTGAAGAGTGTAAGCACCAGAGAAATATGCCGCTGAAAAGGACTCACAAATGTCTTCACTGCTGTACTCATACTCTAAAGTTCGAAAATTAACAATATTTTTTTCGATATGATAAGACGATAAACCACTGAATAGGCTTCATTAAAGTGGTCTGATGGTCACAGAGCATGCGTTAAATAGTCTGCTTCAGCGCAGTTTGTGCCTTTATCAACGACTGTCAAGTCTTTTCAGAATCTGTAACTTATAAATCGTATCAAATTACCAGTGTTCGCATGGAAGTTGAAGTTGATACCTATCGATGTTGTAGTTAATACCTATCGACCAACAATTTTCACATGGAATTTTCAATTATTACATGCAGCCAAGAAGCTCGACCAAAAGCATGCTATTCCTGCATGGATAAAAGTGTGTACTTGAGACTTTCACTTCGTACCAAAGATTTACACTTTGCATGTCTAGCAGTGAAATAGCCTAAGCAATAATGTTTCGTACAACGGCCACTTCACTTAGTGCTGACCTATGCGGTATGTTTTAGAGCCTATTTGCAATCGCAATGTCCTAGATATCGTCTTCATGTTCTCGACATATTTTGCGGGTTTCTTGAACAAAATGAGAAATCGATGATGTTGAAGCACTTCCACTTCCAATATAATGTAAGTAAGCATCTGTCTTGAATTCGCTCAAAAAGGTTTTCTCCACGTGCTCATTATAGATCTTCTATGCGTTTACCAAATGTGTTTGAATGGCTTGGAAGGTGAGGCGTATTTTTGATTTGCGATCTGGTCGTTTAGGTCTACGGAAAGCTTCCCTGGTCGCAGGTTTCAAGAACTTCCGGTCTTTATGAATTGATGGAAAGGGTCGCCTCAGGAACTATGAACATTATAATAATGATCCGAACATCTTTCCAGGAAACGCGTAGCGAAGTGGCAGTGATCTAGGCCAAAACGTGGGCAGCGAAATCTACCCAAGTTCAACCCCGTTCGCCAAGCCTCTCATTCCTCCAAGGCCGAAAAGTTGCTGCCAAACTCATCCGAGACAAACTCATTCCCTCTAATCTATGTGAAAAACTCTAGAATGTATGTCTCGAGAATCCCAGAGAGAATCGGGTTGACCAGCATCCAACGACATTCATGACGATGATGAGAAAATCCTCAAGCAGTACTCAAACCCACAAGCGAAAACTTGAAAAACGGTCGTGAACGGTGGATGCGAGGAAACTAGTCGAATATTAAAAAAAGATTATATAATCATTAACAGTGACATTAATAATAATAGTGACAATAGCTAATAGTAACAGTTAATAGTAATAGCAATAATAATAGTAATAATAATAACAATAGTGGTAGTAATAAATAATAATAATAATAACAATAATAATAATAATAAATAACAATAATCAATAGTAACAGTAATAATATTTATTTATATGTTCTTATGAACTGATCTTGTTGATCTAGTGCAAGGTTGGTATGGTTTTTGTTGTTGTTGTTGTTGTTGTTGTTGTTGTTGTTGGTTGTTGTTGGTTGTTGTTGGTTGTTGCTGGTTGTTGTTGGTTGTTGTTGGTTGTTGTTGGTTGTTGTTGGTTGCTGTTGGTTGTTGGTTGTTGTTGGTTGTTGTTGGTTGTTGTTGGTTGTTGTTGGTTGTTGTTGGTTGTTGTTGGTTGTTGTTGGTTGTTGTTGGTTGTTGTTGGTTGTTGTTGGTTGTTGTTGGTTGTTGTTGGTTGTTGTTGGTTGTTGTTGGTTGTTGTTGGTTGTTGTTGGTTGTTGTTGGTTGTTGTTGGTTGTTGTTGGTTGTTGTTGGTTGTTGTTGGTTGTTGTTGGTTGTTGTTGGTTGTTGTTGGTTGTTGTTGGTTGTTGTTGGTTGTTGTTGGTTGTTGTTGGTTGTTGTTGGTTGTTGTTGGTTGTTGTTGGTTGTTGTTGGTTGTTGTTGGTTGTTGTTGGTTGTTGTTGGTTGTTGTTGGTTGTTGTTGGTTGTTGTTGGTTGTTGTTGGTTGTTGTTGGTTGTTGTTGGTTGTTGTTGGTTGTTGTTGGTTGTTGTTGGTTGTTGTTGTTGTTGTTGTTGTTGTTGTTGTTGTTGTTGTTGTTGTTGTTGTTGTTGTTGTTGTTGTTGTTGTTGTTGTTGGTCAGTGCCTGATGTTTCGATCCTGAGTGAGACTTCCACTCCTAACAGAACGGCTCTGAGGAAGGCGAAATCGTCGAAACGTGAGCCATCGACCAACAACAACTACAACGACATCTATACCAACATCGCATCACCTCCACAGGATCAGTTCATAACAACATATAAATAAATATATTGATTATAGTAACTGTTCCACAAAGTATTTACTAACCCTTTACCTCAATACACATTTATGCAAATAGGAGGTCCCAGCACGAGGGCCAGGGGCCTACGGTATACGCGTCGCTGTGGCTGACGATCGCAGCCGACTTGCGAGGCTTACAGAATACATTCCTCCTCACCACCCGTGCAGTAATGCGGGCAGTTATTATAACACCGTCTTTAGTTTATGGTCGTTGTTGATTGTTTGAATGGCAGTTCATTGTTGCCTCGTTTCAATGTCGTGGGTTGCACTCTTGGAACTTTCAGTCGATACTCACGGTCTCTTAATCGGTCTCGCGGTGCGTAGTCAGCGGGACGTGGCTTGCCCATGGGCGTTCTGCCTGATCAGTCACTGGCGGGATTGTAACCAACCTTACACCCAATATACACGCTGTGGCGTGTAAGGCGCTGATCAACATGGCATGTTGTTGTACTATGACCCTGCTCGCCGAAGACATGTACCATATGGTCATCTATGGTTACACCCGCCGGTGCAAAACTTCGCGGAGCGGTCATAACGTCATTGCACCCCACGTCGCCTAATCCGTAACCAGCAGCCAGTGGTTGATATCATTGCTTGTTGAGTACTTCATTGATGTTCATTAGTCGTGTCGTCGTGCTTAGTCGCCTTAGTACATACTTACTGATTGTCTCCTCCTCCTACTCTGGTTGCATGTGTGACTCATTGGTCCGGTCACACCATAATCATGTAAGACGTTGCGGCTACGCAACGGGTCAGCTGTACTTTGCTTCGTCTGCGTTACTCACTCTGCTCGTCTGCGCCTAGCGCACTACCTCACTCAGCCGCCGCATCGTGCCACAGATGGTGTGGGCGTGCCTTCCACACGGCTGTCTAATCGTTATGTGGTAATGTGATCATTATTGCTATTGCCGTCGTATTAATGTTGTGTTAGTATTGTAATACTGTTATTTCTATTAGTCTCACTTTGGTACTAGCGTACTAGCTGTAGCGTCTCATAACCTTTGACCTGTATTATTTTTGTGCCCATATTTTCATGTCATTATTATTATAGTGTTGCCGTGTAAGTAGTGTTGTTCTTATATATATATATATATATATGTATATATATATATATATATATATATATATACGAAAGTTTAATTACTCCAGTTTGAGGCTGGTCAATCGATTCAAACCAATAAGCCCCGCGTGGCAGAACCATGCACACGGGAACTTTCAGGCGTCCCCACTATAATTTGGTGTATCGGCAAATACCAATAGTCGGTCCATTTCGACAAAGGAATACTGTTTTGACTCGGTTGGGTGTCTATTATATCTTCTTTAGCTTCGGATGGGTGACCTGCATGGGAAGTCATTCAATGGAATAATATGTATACTTGGGATGTATAGGTACAGAAATACATGGCTTCATCCAGAAAACGAGCATAGTTTTCATCGGTACTGACTGAGCTACATCTCTGTCCATGGAGAGATTGCTGTAGCTGCACACCGAAATTCTCTAAGTGTAATCACTTGTTGAGCACAATTTGGAGCTTCTGAGACTTTAGTTGTGGTCACATATGGGATATACTGAACGAAGGCGACTCTTACGGATGAAGCAGGAGATTATTCAATACACAGTCTCTGTATGTTTTGCTGCAACCCCCCATCAATAAACTCATTTAAAGGATCAATCTTTTACACGATTTATCACGGATGATTCATTCCGTAGTTGGTAAAATAGAGTTTGTTCGACAAGCTTTCAAATCCCTTTGTTCTCGTAGCATGGGATATTACATTATGTCGTACAATATTAAGACTAGAAAGGTAAAGCTCTCGGCACCGATCAGTCCCTAAGGGATGCACCATACGTCCGACTTCACCAAGTTAGAGGTGAGTAGATGCATGTCTGGTCTTTACATTGACTCGCGGTGGTCTATCGATCTATCGAATCAGTGCTGCTATCCTCCCAGACAGACGTGGTACCAATTTGCCGACCCGGATGGAAGGCTTACTGAGCCTGGAGCGTGCGATTGAACCTTTGTGTATTGCAGGGAACCTCTAACCATTGAGCTACACGCGCTGTTCTAAGAACGATCCCTTAACTCCCTCAATGATCCCTCAACTATAGCAGCCGTTAGAAGGAGTGCCTTGTGATCACGCGTAACCTCGCGCCATACCTCAGGTCGACTTTTTGACCTGAGCCAGGCATATCCGTCACCCATGTAACTCTCCGGCTGGTCTCCACTAAATAACTGGAATGTTTAGAAACAACAAAATGGTGAGTGTTTAGAGGAAGCTGTCTACGATGCGAATGAGAATTTCTGTATTAAGTTTTGTCTGCTGATGTTATGAAAATGCTTAGCTGAATAAATTGCATATTAATTTGACCTTTCCAAACTCTGAAGAATGCGAAACCGCGAAAACGTCAGCTATTGTGGATAAATAAACGGTGTAATAAGAATCTCGCTTTTGCACATCAAAAAAACAATGAGTCGAGTAATGCTCATCTTATGGCAGAGAACGATGAATCTTCTCATCTTCTGAACACTCGCAACACATATTTCTACAGTGCACATAATTTCATCTTGTTCTCAAGCGGCTCTTGTACGACGGCCATAAATGATTCGTAAAATCACCCGTTCTCTGTGTGGAATTTTCTGTAAATTTCCAACGACAGCAAGGAGAATTTGTGGACTCACACCAGAGTGACCGCCATCGAAGACCCAGGTGGTCGTGAGGGAAATACTTGTTAGATCACTCATCACTGACTTCACCGGCGACATCTACGTCATCATTCTTCCTTTCCACTTTCTTCAAACTCTTCCATGGGACTTAAAACAGGTTTCACACTTTCCTTTACATCTCCAGATTTGTTATCCGTACACCTAGAACGATAGAGCAAGGTCTCTCCTATAAGTGTTTTAAGTTTTTAACTACTAAAGCCCCTTAGTAATCGAAAAACTAGCCTCATTCCATATGTGAAGCATATAAAGGTTTATGATTAACAGGAAAGGTGACAACAATTGACAATACAATGCTACAACAAACACTGTAATACTTAGAAGAATCAGGATAGAAAATTCCGGCTGATTCAGAAACTCATCGGTCCCTACAGAAGAAATCGTCATTGACCAAATTGTTGTTCATAATGTCTTCAAGAGATTCATTGACAACGGAAGCATCGCATTTTCTTTGGTGGAATGAACTAACCTATTGTTCATTTAGTCTCGTCCCCTTAAAGTTCAAAACAGAAAGCGTACGCTATTGACTTCAACTTGATTTGTACCTGTTATGAACCAAATTGAGGCGCATGTAGCGCAATGGTCGGAGGCGCTCTGCAATACACATGGGATAGATCCCCCCCTCCCAAAGCTCAGCAAGCCATCCATCCCTCCGATGTAGGTAAATTGGTGCCAGACTTGTCTGGGAGGATAGCAGCACTGACTCGATACATCGGTAGGCCACCGCGAGTCACTGTAAAGGCCAGATATGCATTCAATCATCTCCAACAACGCTCAATGAAGTCGAATGTATGGCGCATTCAGCAGTGACTGATTAACGCCAAGAGCTTTATCCTTTATCCTTTATGAACCACATTATTAATGCCAAATGTCGAAACATGTTAGTCTGAATACCTACGAAAAGATCGCATATTGGTAATGTGTAGTAAAAATTTTGAGTCACTATGTAAAAATATTAAAAATTCACCTTAGCGTCCGCTATTCCAAAGAGATCGATTAGGGGGCAGGACGAGAGTTAAAAAAGATTGTGAAACAACATGGCGAATCAACAACGTCGTGAGTGCAGATCTGATGAAAACAACTCTTAGCACCTAAGATAGTTCCCCCTGAGTAGTCGCAAACGGGCCTTAAAAAAGTGATTGACCTCAGAAAGGTGCATCATCTACACGAAGAGACCGAACCTGTTGCTCATAATTCTTCAGCAAGATTCCTGTGCAAACTGAGCCTAGAATTTTTACAACGACTGATTTGGCAACACAAACTAGTGTTTTACTGGAAATATTCTATTGTTAAGGTTTACTAGGAGTTGTAGAGCAGTGGTACTAATGTCTGAAAGTCCGAAGACTTTAGTGGCATGTGGATGCGAAGGAACGTCATTGGGCCTTTGAAAAAGTGGATTGCGCGAAAAATGCTAGCCACAGTCAAGGTTTCTGACAGCCTGTTTTAAACTTATCAACCTCTCAACAGATTTGTTGTAGAGATTGCACTGCGTCATTCCAATACCTCATCGTTCCAAACTCCTACATTCTGCCCTGTATTTTAGGATTTCGAAAGGAACATACAGAGACATCAGGACCAAACACGAAGAAGGTAACGGTGAAAACATTGCTAGCTGTGAAAATACTCCATTTCCACAGACCCAATAGTGGTTTGCTGAACAGACAGTGTGAAAAACGATGCGATAGACGTTATCATGACAGAACTGTTTATATCTTCCACAACCCAATCTTTTTCGCTCATATACCATGGTGGCTCAACAGCACTGCGCGTGTGGGTTCTCCAGAACATTCGGGATCGGCTGAAATAATTATCTCGACCGCTTAGCATTAACAATACGGTGCCGTTGCACGGGTGACTATTAATTCTCGGCATAGAAGTCCTAGAGTGTTGTGAAATAATCCATCTTGTGGAGTATTTATGGCATATTGTGTCGAAAAATTGAGAAATTCAGGCCATTTCAACTGGTCTCTTACTAGGACAGTCAAATTTTTTAATGAAGTGCTTAAGTCTTTGTCCATCGACTGCCGTTATTTCGGCGAACATCAATGGCAAACTTCATGGGAAATTTGGTTTCAGGTGGATGTTTACTTCGACAGTCGAATTTTTAGTGCGCAGTGAAATGCTAGGATACATGTCCATCGGGTGCCGTTATTCTGATGATTCGAATGCATATCAATTCTGGACACAGAAATCATACTATACAAGATTTTTTTCTGCAGTGTGTATTTCACAGTCGCAACCAAAATCCAGTACGGTATATAGTTGATGGAAATCACGTAGAAAGCAACGGAACACGTGTCCACTGTGGATTTCAGGGAACAAGGACTGAATAAAATAGGTGCTAATTCAGAGTGAACATGGACTGTATGACTCAAAGGACAGTGCAGAAGCTTCTGCACTATTATGAAGCGGAAGAATCTATTGCTAAAAAGATAAAAATAGAAGATAAAGCTCTCGGCGTTGATCAATCCATGGAGGATACGGCATGTATTCGACTTCATTAAGCATCGTTTGGAGGTGACCGTACGCATGTCTGGCCTTTACAATGACTTGCGGTGGTCTAGCGATGTATCGAGCCAGTGCTGCTATCCTCTCAGACAGGTCTGATACCAATTTGCCGAGCCCAGAGGGATGGAAGGCTTGGTGGGCCATGGGCGCGCGGATCGATTCCACGTGTGTGTTGCACGGCTCCACCGACCACTGCGCCACACGCGGCCTTTTTATTGTCACGGGTTAGGAATCATCATCATCATCATGGTTCGTAATTTTTTCTATCGCAAAGCTTTACGAAAAGGAGGTTTCACGACGAATCGGTCATTGCTATGATAACAACATTAGTTCACTTGTAATGATAAACGAGAAGCTGGTTTGCCGTGTAGATTATTTTGTTTTTGCTTACAAAGCTATGGTAGTTCGATGAGACATAAGCGGAAATTTCCAACCGATGACTTCAAACAAACACATCCCAACAACCTTTATTGATTGGGATAAAAATGTCTAAAAATCTTTACCATCAAGTCACAAACTTATTCACTCCACCAAGGGAAATCTAAGCTTCTGAGTGCAAGAGGTCTAGTGAGCGCCCTTATTGAGGAGTTTCGTATCCCAACACTTCTAACCTATACGGAATTTGTTGTGTAATGTGTGATGAGCCAAAATCGCCTACATCGTTAACCAGTTCCGTCCACAAACGTTAAAGTTGTTGTGGCATTCTGCTGATTTTTCTTCCCTGATGTAGCGGTACGGCGAAAACTGAAAATGTTTGGATGCTTTCATCCGCTGAGCACAAAAAATATCGGCTGAACTTTCTTCTGTTGAGAAATTGCCTCCGTTTAGTGTTCTGTGCACAGAACCGCGGAATAAGCGTTTTCCGAGACATACTCTCGAATAACGCATAACATGCACAAAACTCCGTTTATTTTGTCTATGTCTAAATTCACTCTTCCTCGCTTCTCACAATACGGTCAAAAAACAGGCTGAGAGAAAGGCGGAGCGAGAGGCTTGGTTGGTGCACTGGGAGACTTGCACCGAATTATTTAATAAAGTAAGGCGTTTCCTGTGTCCATCACTGTTCACCTTGCCACGCTGACGGCTCCTTGCATGGGATCCGAGGTCCACGTTCGCCACTTTCTGTGCTGAACAGGTCGTCAGATCCTTGATCAGCAAACGAGGAGGAATGAAAAAAGACAACCATCAGAGCGAACTCCAAGCCACCATATTTCTCCTTCTTTTGGAAGAATGGACACGTTGGACTACAACTGGCATCCTATCGTCAACGTCCCCATTGACTGCAGCGAGCGCGCTCCGTTTCGTGAAATCGAGCGCCCCCCGACGGCCAGGACGCTCGATTCGCGATCGGACCACCCCCTTCGACCGGCAGGCACGGTGCAACCCGCAAGGGCCGCATGAGGGCGTGGCGTTTTCGGCCGGTCCAAGTTGAGTGCGTGTAATTTCCTAGCGCTTATGAAGTCATGTGTTTTACTTACGTATATGTAAAGTACAGTAGATGGTGTTCCCAAGCCACAGGTTCCTTTCATGGTCGTGGAAGTCATTTTCAATTAGTTCTGGAAATGGTTGAATTCGCGTTCGCTCTCATTTACAGAAAGTTCTTGAAGATGGTGCTAACAAGGTCGAGCAAGTCCAGTTCTCAAGAGAAGTCTAAGGTCCATTCTTCAAAAACAGTATGTCGTTTTTTATTGTTTTATATATATAAGTTGTTTTGGACGCGCGGCCATTCACAGCTGGTCATACAACAAATTTAGTTTGGCGCTATTTATAAAATTCTACAGCCTATCGCTGTATTATTCTCCTGCTACCCACTTTACATTTGTCCCACTTATAGTTAACTGCTCATTCTAGGCAGAAGCTAAGGCTGTGTCTTCTGTTGCAAGCACATCCGCTACTCGAACTTCGCCGAGAGTTTTGCCTCATAAAATAAATGCACGAGGTAAAATGTCCTTTTAGGCCTTCGGCATGCATAATTGTTCATTCATCACTTAAATGGCGTCACTCGTTACAAGTATTTTTTAAGGGAAAGGCGTAAAACCGTTATACGGCCGTGAACGAGAATTTTCCGTGATTTGTAGCTGGATTGAGAAGGCTGTTACTAATAGCTGTCCTCTCTCAGTTTACATTAGTGGCTCGCCAGGAACAGGTTAGTTTTTCAGTAATGACTGATTAGTGGCTTGCTTGATAGTGCAATATTTAATAAAGACAGTAGAAGTAAATTGAACGTGCAAAACTTGAGGGTGAGATTGGTGGGCGTTCGAGGTTTTGTAATTTATGTAAAAAAGGACAGTTGTATGATTTTATCGGCCTTCTATTTTACCTTCATATTTGCCATGTCTAATTCAATGCTGGTGTTTTGATCTTGTAAAGACAACGATGCTGAGATATTCGCAAAACTTGGACCCCGGGATAGATCGAAGCAGGATTACCCTTTCCGGGACCTCGCATACTACACACTGCACCACTGGGGGCCTTGCTTCGCGTTCCTCTCAGCGAATATCTCAGCATCGTTGTGCTTCTAAACAGTTTTCATATGTTTTATGTTCATCTCTTTCTTAGGTAAAAGTGCCACTATGAAACTCGTGTGTCAGTATTTTGGTCACCGTGTAGTCTCAACCATTTTGAACTGCGCTTCCATTCACACACAGTTCGAGATCATAAGGTCTATCCTTGACGCTGTAGGGGGTATGTTGTTAACGTTTACGTTATTATTCCTTGGATCTATTTGTAAAACATCGTTTCTCCATTTTTTTTTCTCTATTTACATGATTTCAGTCGTCAGCACGACCATCGGTGCCAACTTTATCCACCACTTTGAAGGGATTGAAAAAACACTTGGTGCTTATTCTCGACGAAGTAGATCATCTTGCATCAAAAACGAATTCGTTTTTGTGCACCACATTTCAATGGCCACAGACAATAACAGCTAAACTGATAGTTATTGGTAAGATGTGAGGTGTCGATTTATCTGTTGGCCCACTTTGCACGTTTTCCGGGTTGACAAAGTGTATTACAGCATCTCAATTTCGCATCATAAGTACTTAGCGTGTAACGCAGTGGTCCGAGGCGCCCTGCAATATACACGGGATAGCTCCCCGGGCCCAAGAGCCACCAAGCCTTCCATCCCTCCGGGGTCGGTAAATTGGTACCGGTACCAGACTTGTCTGGGAGGATAGCAGCACTAGTTGGATACGTCGGTAAGCCACCGCGAGTCATTGTAAAGGCCAGATATGCATTCAGTTGCCTCCAACGATGCTTAGTGAAGTCGGATGCATGGCGCATCCTTTCGGTATTGATCAACGCCGGGAGCTTTTAACTTTAAGTACTTATTGTATATTTAAGTACAGTGCCAATATCTTAACATGGATTAGTTGTTGTTCTGTCACAGTGCTAGCTCCACAATGAACCGTCACGTGGTCATTGTGCTCTGGTGAGCAGTCGTAATTGATAGTGTTAGTAAAGTAGAGAACGCAAATAGTGGTAGAAGTACTCTAAGACCAGGGGAAAGTGCTAATAGGCTTTCGTAAGAATTAAGTCCTTTTTAGGTGATAGTATACTTCCTTTGTTTCAGGAATTGCTAACTCTATTGATCTCACGGAACGATTGTTGCCGAAGCTAAAAATGAGCCAGCCTCCTAAAACGCTTGTTTTTGCGCCCTATTCAAAAGATGAAATAGCACAAATTTTAAAAAACAAGTTATCTGATGAATTGGGCTGTGCTATGGATCCAGCTGCGTTGGAACTGTGTTCCAGAAAGGTAGCTGCCATGAGCGGTGATTTACGGACAGCGTTCCACATTATGAAACAAACACAGTGAGGAATAAATTGTATCGTTCTGTTCTAAAAATATTTTATGTATTGCTTTTTTCCATAAGTATGTCATAATGTCATGCTATACTTGATGCTTGATTTTAGTTCCGACGAACCAGGGACACCGCGTGGTTGTCGACAAGTGTTGGGGATGCTAAATAACATTTACTCATCACCACTCGCTAGAGCACGTCTTCCTCTTCAACCTCGGCTTCTGCTTGCTGTTGCAGTAGCTATGTCGTCCAATAAGGTTCTTTTTAAATTAAGTTGGATCAGAGGATTGTTTTACCAGCATTCTTCTTAACATTTGCTTTATCTATTTAAGACCTTACTCTACAACTTTTCAAGAGTGTGCTTAATGTGGTTTCCATAACCAATGCGTATTCTCGTGCGTGTGATGTCGTGAAGGTACCGCGGCTGGAAGGGGAGGATTTTACAGCAGCTTTGCAAGTACTTGAAAGTCAGTCCTTCATTAAGGAGGATTCCGGTGGGCAACTAGTACTACAGGTTTGCTTGTATTTTTCGTATCCCATTGTATGTAGTAACCACTGTGGTAAGCATCTTCCTATCGTGTTTATTATTCTTAGCTATTATCAAAAGTTTCTTCCCCATTTAAAAAGTTTAGTGTTTCTTTTCAGGTGAATGCAGCCACTGCAAAGGCAGCTATTGCTGATAGTGTAATGATTGCTCAAGTCAGTGAACTAAGTTTGTGAATATTGTTGAAATTTGCTCTTTATTGTCGTTATGATGGGAACAACATGGTTGGCTCAATGAATAAACAATTCGATGTTTTTTTTGTTGGGCACCGTTGAATTTAGTCTTTTTCTATGACTACATTTTGTTTTATTTACCAATATTTACTTCACATATGTCAAGTCGTAATACCACTTGACTTGTTATTAAGCGTGCTTACTTATTTACTTGGGTACTTGAGTGGCCCATCCTCACTAGTTGTGTGGGCCCCAGCATAGCATATAGCAGTACCATTTTATCGGAGTTTTGCTGGTTTACCCATTGTGGTTCTCTGTAGTCCTGAGTTAGACAGACCAAAGTTTGCCTCAAAGGGATATTTCCACCATGCGACTAGTTTGATACCAGGACGGTGGTGGTTCCTGGTACTGGTTTACTCTTAGCTGGGCTTCGTGATGGAAACGCCAGACTCCTCAGCTTGGGAGATCCTGCAGGAGGGACGAGTACCCCAATGTACATAGCAGTTGAACACCCAGGAACACCTCCTAGCCACGATGTGGCGGTAAACCGTTGAGAGGTTACATATCATTACGCAAAAGAAAATAAAAAGCAAGTTACAAATGAACTTAGGAGGTACGACACCCTGAAATGTGTTTTTATATCAACCATTAGGACATGTGCTAGTGGTAGAGGACAGATTCTGTGATTCATGTGACAAGTGTTCGTATTCCCCATTACTTCAATACCCGCGCAGATTTCTTGAAAGGACTTCGTAAATTTCAGTTTTACATTCCTTAACAATTGGGCTCTTGAAGTTAATACATGTTTTAGAAATGCGCCCGTTAACAGACGAAGAAACTGAGAAGGTATTTTCAAAGCTTGCAACATTCATAGGGGACAACGTGGCGCTTCTGATTGATCGTGCTGATGGTGACTACTGTTTCCGAAACCACAAGGTATGTCTCGTTTGACCATTGCAACTTAACTCCCTTACTCGTAGAGGTCTTTTAAAATGGTCGGGGATTATTTGAAATACAACCGCGAGGATGCCTTGGTATGAGTGAAACTCGGAACCTCAGGGGGGCTTCAGACCCGCGATTACCCTTACCGGAGGCTAACATGATATCGACTGTACCAACATAGGTCCTTGCTTTGACTTTCTGTGATCCCGCTTTTCACGTTGTCGGTGCTGTCAGCAATTATCTATCAGCGACGATGACTAAGAAGTGAAGAACTGGCCGAGAGAAAGGCGAAGCAGGAGCCTCATTTAGTGTCATGGATAGATAGTACGTGATTCCCTGGTAGGGGTAATGGGGGGCCTAAGACCATCTGAGGTCTCGAGTTTTGCATATCTCAGCATCTTCATGGTTGTATTTTACATCACACTTTGACGTGAAAAAAGTTTAGACAGAAAGTAAAACTTGAGGTGGTCAAAGATTAATTTTTCTTCAGGAACGTGTCTACTACTGTTCAGAGAGTCTAATGCGTCAGGCAGGATGCATTGCACGCGAACCTCTTCTTTCTTTTGGAACCTGTCTCGGGAAGTTCACGAAGTCGCACAAGTTTCACCTTCATATCACAGCTCTCGACTATCTAGCACCATATGCCAAAGTAATCTGTACTTTCTTATCTTTACTTTTCCTTTGCCTGTATATGTACGTGACTGGTTTTGGGACAGAGTGTGTTTGTGCTGCAAACCATTCTGCTCTACTTATTAGCACCGTTTTGTTAGCACTTATTAACAGGCAGAACTCGCTTGATCGGTTGCATTAAGATTCCATCTTTGGTTTTAGTAGCAATTTTAAAGTTTTTTCTTACCCGTTGAGTGATTCTTGAAAGCCGCTAGACGATACGGCTACGAAGGTAGGATATCAGAATAGTTTGCCAGTTTTGAAATGGTTTCCAACCCAAAGGTGGTCAAAGCAAGCTAGGTTTAAATCGCACAGTTCTCAAATAGTTCCTAAAGTTGGGCAGACTAAAGTCAGTGTGAAATTGGTTTAAATTAGGTTACAATAAAACACTTACTTTTTACGGAAACGTACTCAACTGTGGTTATCTAAACCTAGGTAGTTGCAGTTTGGTTTGTGGTATACGATTTCGACTTCACGGTGTACCTCAGCACAACTCCAATTGGGCTGGTAGTTTGACGGTTATTTTCCAAGTTTTTCTTAGTCTCTTTCTCTACACACATGTATATATGCATGAATATTCATTTATATATATATATATATATATATATATATATATATATATATATATATATATATATATATATATATATATATTCTGACAGACAGGGATTCTGCTGCATGGAGCACATCAAAACCATGTAACGGGTCATTGAAATTTGTAGGGGATACTAGCTGTCACCAATATTGACTTTTCCCCACTATGAAAAAAGCGTTTGACATTGTTTAAACGTATGTAGTTCTATCAGCGCTCGTTGACCAAGGAGTGGACCCGTCCTACATAAGCATTCTATCTGACCGTTCGAACCGCACTACGAAAATACAGCTTTTCCATCGACCTCTTACCACACCCTTAAGAAAAGGGATTCGAGAAGGTGACACAATTTAGCAAAAAGCTGTTTAGTGCGGTATTGCAGTGGATACCGAAGTACCTCGATTGGGATGAGAAAGGCATATGTATTGATGGGAAATTTCTATCAAACCTTCGTTTCGCTGACGACATCGTTATCCTCTGAAGAAATGCAATCAAAGCAGAGACGATGGTCAGTGAGTTCAACGAAGGGGGAAAAAATATCGGACTACGCATAAATCGGAAGAAGACTCAATTCATGAAAAATAAACAGAGGCGAACAGATCAAACCGGGTGGTTCTGTGATTGCAGAGACCACTTAGTACGTATACCTTGAGCGTTCAATGAACATGGAGAACATGAGTGCAGAATTCGACAGAAGAAAGAGAACAGCATAGAGCGCATCAGGGACTCTCAAAGAAGCAACCGGCGAACAGAAGGACCCGGAAATCCGTGCTCACCTTTCCGATTCAGCAGTCCTCTCAGGGCTGTGTTATGCAGCAGAAACGTGGGCTGATACTTTGATCACTTTAAAAATACTGCGCACTATTCACAGAGCACTTGAACTATGTCTTCTGAAAAATAACCGAGATACACAACAGCTAGCTGGAATGCGAAGCTGTGGTCTTCAAAGTCTGTCCAGTCCTTCCGACCTAGAAAACCACACATGGATAGTGAAACATAGGTGACCTACTCATAATTAGAAGAGCCGAAAGAGAGACAAAAGGACCAAACTATGGACTCACACCTATCACCATACTCGGAACACATCGCTAACAAAGACGACGATTGCGGGGCAAAGAAACGAATAGAAAGTGTGGTGGGGTAGAAGGATATAGTATATATATATATATATATATATATATATATATATATATATATATATATATATATATATATGTATATATATATATATATGTATATATATATATATATATGTATATATATATATATATATATTTCGGTACATGGACGGCCCGTCTTCACAAGTTCTGAGGACCTAGTAGCTCTTTAACTTGGTTCATCATCTTGCATTTGCGGTCTGTGGTCTTCGGATTTCTGTGTAGATACGGCTACCAGTTGAGGTCTATGTCTTCTTCATGAATGACATTGAGTGCTGGTCGACTAGAATCTCCTTGGGATCTTGATATTGCTTAAGTAAAACGTCCACTAGTCTTCCTAATAGCCACTATTTTCGAATCTGAAAGAGCTCTTGCTGGAAAAGTCTGGTACCAACTTACTTGTCTCAGAGGAGTGAAAGGCTTGGTTGGTTCGGCGTCGTGTTCATTCAGTGACTGTGCGTTTATATAATTGCACAGCATCGCTAACCATTCTTTCCAGCGTCCATGGAGTTTAGGTTAAAAAAAAGCAGATCATAGTTCCCATGATCGACTTTCGATTAACGTCGGTATTGGATTATAAATCTGTTGTTTTCTTTTTTACAGCAATCGCGAGGTTGTTGTTCAGCACACCTTTACTTCCTTACAAATATAACACATACAACACAACCGTAGCTGACGTTTCGGCAGTATGGCCTTCTTCAGAGCCTGGGAAGGGTACACTAATATGTAATTTACTAGGTCAAACGCTTCAACAACGCAAATAGAAAGATGAAAATCTGAACAATAATTACACGATCACCGGCTTCTCGAAAAACCCACCGTTTTTATCTGTTTTCCACCAAGGAAGAGCAGCCGCTTAGAGTCGAATATGGTTGATTGCTACACCACCCCACATCAAAAATCAGTTTTGAGATACGGGGCTAGATCACGCGTTATCTCATGACATTCTTCCCTGCTGTTCATTCTCGGGTTTTTGGAATTTATCCAAAAAGCCTCGAGAAATTTGCGCGTTGGTGTTTTAGTCCCCCGTGCGATGATACTAAGACAATGGGACTAATGGAAGTTAGTGTACCCTTCCAGGGTCTGGAGAAGGCGATACTGCCGAAGCGTCAGCTACCGTTGTGTTGTATGTGTTATATTTGTAAGGAAGTAAAGGTGTGCTGAATAACAACCTCGCCATTGCTGTAAAAAAGAGAACAAGCAGATCATAGTTGAAACTGTTGGACAACTTGCCAAAATACCTAATACACCTCTGCAGTGCATGAATGCGTCGTTAGCGTGTAGCTAATGTTCTTGTGAAAATGAGTTCGTTACCTGACTTCGATATCTAAGCTAGGTATGATGACGTAGTTATAACATCATTTCATACTATCAATGTTTATTAAGTGTAGGGAAGGAAAACTGTTTAAACTAGTAATGCCAGTTAGAGGTAGATCCATTGCCGATTCCAGAATGTGACTCCTATTCCAATTCATTGTCATGTATTATCGAGTTTCAGTATCGTGTATGGCTGAAACCTAATGCTGAGCAACAATTTCTATATGGAAACAACATTCTCAAATCAGGAATAGCACGTATGACAGAAGGCACGCCAAGTTATGCAGGAATCGTTGTGTACAACATGAATGACATACCTTTAGGGTAACGTTATTACTGCTTGCTTGTACTAATTGCAAATAAGTTGAGTTAAAACTGCAACACATTTAATGCCGAATAGATTAACATTTGTGTACCTAGGTTTGGTGTAACTGCAAAAGGCACTGCGGAATGTAAGCGCGCAGATCCAACTGCGGTGGTTATTCTACATCAATGCGATCTGGGGGAGTACATTCGGAAGGAGAGCTCACTGACTTGATTACTAGTTGCGATAGTCGTTCATTTTGTTGTCGTTGTTGTTGTTGTGGTTTCTGTTTGGTGAGTGTTAATTCATCCGTCAAGTTTTATTTCTACACTTATTGTTAACACCTGTTATTAACAAAGATGAGGTATATTGTGTAAATGTTATGTAGAAATGAAATACTTGAGTGCATTAATCCCCATCGTTACTGTATTGGACCGCATTCTTTGTGAATCAAACATAAATTCTCGAAGACACTGTAGGCGAATGTGACATTTAAAATGACTTAAGAAGCCGAAAGATGAGCAAAGTACCGTTCTACCTTGGATGGTATGCTGCTACTTTAGTCTGTGTGAAAAACAGTTAATGTGAAAGTGCAGAAGTGAAGAACTTGCACATCTGCATGCTAAGGACAGAGTTAATCTCTGGTACAGCAGATGAAAGTGCAGCATCTGGTTTGGAAGCTCCATCTTGACGGTAGAAACGTAGCATAGACACAAATGATGGAAAACGCCGAGCCACTATTTGTGCTCTATCAGATGACATTCCAGGGCATACCATTAATTGTCTAATCCACATGTCCTTCACTGTGTCTACATGAGTCTTTTTGGAAAGTTCTTGAAACTGGTCGAACTTCATTCCAGTTATCTGGGAACGAGCAGTCTTTGTTTTCAAGTACTCCGTAAGCCGGCATAAAAAATATGCACTATCCTGGGGGTTTTTGCTTCTTTGAATCATGAAACCATCTGTGACTAATGTAGTTGCCAGTGCCTGTTTGCTGGCACTAGAATCTGTAGTAGGTGGTCCCTCAACAAGATAAACACGATTCTTCATTGGTGATCGGCATAAACGTTGTTTTTGTTCTTCATATCGACCCGATCGAATGCTTTGGTGCAAATCATTCCATGTTTTTCGTTCAACAATCCATTCTAATACCAATTCCGTGCCGTCAATTTTACGCAAAACCCATAGATAATCGCCGACAGAAAGAGAACGCATCTCCACCCTATGATCTGAAGTTGTTAGGTATTCCACCACGGTATCTCTACTCGATATAGAATTATTTTCTCGAGAGTCTGCGATTAAAATCACCTGAAATCAAAATCATATGACTGCAATCTAGTAAATTATCAAGAGATAAAGTAACAAATCAACCAGCTTTCTTCTGGAATCAGCACGCAAGTTAGAAATTGTAAACGTTCGCTGGAGTAGTGTCAGCACAACAGTGATATCTTACTAGTGAAAAACGTTGTAGAAAATTGACACCAGGTTATATCGTTTAAACTTGCAATAGAAACTTCCCCTCTATGTTTAAAAACTTCTAAAATCTATAAAAATAAGAAAGAAGGAATCATCTCGAACCCTTGTATACCACCATACCACTACCACAATTTATATATATATATATATATATATATATATATATATATATATATATATGTATATATATATACAAATTGTGGTAGTAAATATATATATAAATAAAGTAAATATATATATACATAAATTGTAAATATATATATATATATATACATACACGTATATATATGTATATATATATATATACACAAATGTATATATATAATGTACATATATATACGAACATATAGACGCGTATATATATGCATGTATATACGTATATAGACATATACTAAACGACAGTGATTGTGGTTGAGAGGGATGACACAGTTGAAAGTTTGATTACAGTTACATAAAATAAATAAACAAATATGCAAAATGGCTCACTTCGGCCTTCTCAGATGGTCTACAGACGGAAAAGTGCGTCTCTTCATAAGTGTTGTCTCCAACATCTGATACAGAAAGCATTTCAGCGTTCGCTTCCTCAGAGGAATATTGTTTAATCATTATATCATCTACTTGATTAGACGTAACGGAAACTTGCGGCGCCTTGTTCTGTAGCATCACCTCTCCCTAAATTAAAACCCCACTGGATCGAAGTTTCATTTCAGCGATGAATATGATTTATACCACATAAGGATCTTGAAGGAATTCCACAGAGAGAATCACAGAACAGTTGTGATGTTTTCGCACATTGAGTAAAAAGAACCATATTTACAAAGCAAGGAGTCTTTATACTAACATTTAGTATCTAATGCTTAAATATAAGTGGCTGCCTGATTTGACTTCTCATTTTTCGCAACACCACGCCACCAGACAGGAGTTGACATGCCGGCCGATTTGCCTCCCCTCTCCAGCAAACGACCCATCCTTTGTTGTTGTACTTTTCCGTCCATAAGCCGGTTTTCTAACTTTTTTTCGTTGGTTATTTCAGTATTTTCGCTTCCAACTTCTCACTTAATTTCTTTATGCATGGTCCATGTTTTGTAGCATTTCGAATGACTGAACTGCGAATAATAACTCGCCCATTGTATAGCTACAGTCCCGTTAGCACTGGTTAGTCGGTTTGACAACGTATATAGGATATATGCTGGTATTCAGTTTTTCTTTTTTGGATAAACATATCTCCGCTTTAATACGGAGGGTGTTGCAATCTACAGATCTCTGCAAATAAGATAGGAGCTATTTTACTCACGCAAGATGAAATGCCAATCTTTTGCAGTCCACGGAACCTGTTTCTAACGTTGCTTTTTATTAGTTTTTCGAAGATCTATTTCGGGGAAAACTTAAAATGAAAACAACACTTCTAAAAAGTTTCACATACCTTTTGGTCAGTAAATGGTTGTTATCTAATTTCGAATCACTATGCTGGGTCATAACTATGATTATGTAGTGAGTGTTTGCAAAAAAAAGTCCGACATATAGTTCATATGTGTTGTGAGACCGACGACCAAATGTGACAACAACTTAGTTCTATAGCAATGGCCTTTTTTTTCGTAACAAAACAGTTCGAAATGTTTCGAAAACATGAATAAATACGTTGCAGAACAGAGCATGTGTGAAAACAAATAACCAGCGAAAGCATTAGCAAAAGCAATATACAGCACCACCACACAGAAAACCACAGTTCTGCGTATAGTACGGCATCTCCAATTTCTGTTCGTTGAAGCAGGTTGGAGCTACGGATCCCTTCAATTACTTGCTTAGAACGGAATACCCCTAACATCGTACTTTCGACTGCGCGTTGAATAACGATGAGTGTGTTGTAAGAAAGATGTCATCAACAAGGCGAAGGTGGTGTAATTGCCAACCATCAGTTTTCGAAACAGTATTGGAGAGATGGTGTTGGATTGCCTTCCACGTTTCGCTGTTAATATCATTGTAGAATGGTGATATTTTGGTTGTGAAATTTTTTATACAGCTCACGAAGAATATATAATGAGTAGGGCTTCCCAGAGCTTCCACGAATACTTCTATCTTAACTGAGTCAAAACTCTCTTTAAATTGATGGAAGTGAGAAATAGCGATCTTTTGTACTCTCGTGATACTTCAATGAATCTTGCTATCATGTTCGAAATACTGCTTGCTTACATGGCTGTCCTTCGTCCAGTGTTCAATCAATCCATTTTAGGATGACTCGAGTGAAAAGTTTGTAGACGACAGACAGCACGCAGAATGGGCGATAGTTACCGATATAGTGGATGTCATCCTTCCCTAGACGAGAACACAGTCTTGCTGATCTTCCATTGAATAAGAACCTTACATTCTAACAGATGTGTGGAGAGCCGAGCCAGTGCGTTTACGAGTAATGGCGGAAGGTTCTTCAGGTGTTCTGATCTTGTCCTGTCCGGATGTGGTGCTGTTCGATTTTCCACCGACGAAATAGCATGTCGGATTTCAGAAGGGGAACCGATGGTAGACATATCCATCCTCCTTTATTTCATATGACGGAAGGTGGACGTGGCTGTCAAAGAGATCTGAGTAGTAATCGTGAATGATTTTCTCCACTGCCTTTCTGGAAGCTGTAATTGTTACGTCTGGGAAAGGAGTGCAATCATATTGGTTCCGTAATTGGTGAAGCTTCGGTGGGTTTTGTGAATGCTTTTTCCCCAACCTGTGCAGCTTCAACCATAACTGCTGCTTTTTCTCTCCTTAAGGTCTTCTTTATCGCCTGTATGCGTTGTTTTGTAAACTCGAGGATGAGGTGGCGGTTGCCTGTAGCTCGTATTCCACGCTAGCGTATCAGCTCGAGTGTTTCTGGCTTGGTGACTTTCAAACTCTCAGCTCGCATAACGCTAATGTAAAGATATTGAATGAGCTGATCATATTCCTCGTCGATGATATCAAGGACGGCATATTCCCAATAGCCGACTAATGAATCGAATAAGTTCCAGTTTATGGTGGTTTTGGGACTTTGGTTTTAGAATTTAGAGGCTTTTTTCTCCTTTCCGCGAGAAATGGAATCTTGCGCGGAGGCGATGGCCTGATGTCGTGAAGAATTTTGGACCAACAGCGACATCGGTTATGCAAAGCCTTCGATTTACTACGATGTGGTCTATTTCGTTGCGGTACTCTCCAATGGGGGGACTCCCGCGTCCAGCAATGCAAGTAAGCGTGCACTGTAGGCACAAATCGTCACCTTAGTCCTGCATCCTGTAATGGCCTTAAGACTTCAACAGTCTCTTCGTACTCGTCCTACCCAGTGTTACCATATCGGAGATCTTCAGATGGATGAGACCTACCTGTTTTACCGTGTTTAGAATTTGGTATCCATGTGTAGCTTGCTGAGCTCTGAACGTGGGACTAGGTATGAGTAGATGGGGGTGGTTATCTGCTGGAGGTGACTCTTAACCGCCTCCCATATACTTTCCTGCTACCTGACTGCAGGATCTGGCCGAACTGACTCGCATAATACAATCCGCAAAAGACGACACACCCACGCAAGAATGCATAGGGGGCATCCTCATAAACACGGAAGAAAGGTATGTGGCAAATCGGCTTATCACAAACAAGGGGTCCATCACCTGAATCCACCTGCGTCTTAGGGAAGCAAAAGTCGCTCTTGATCCGCGATTAACCCGTTCTCCGCCATCTGGAGACGTGTCAGGTTGCCTCGCAACTAACCATAAATACCTCTATGAAAGAGATCCGTGGTGCCGGTGTGAACTGATATCAACCATCCTTACGGATTTATGAGTTGATCACTAATCGTTGATTTCATGTGGCACCGCATCTAATCGATTCCTAATTTTTTCCGCATGCACCATGATCTGAAATTAACTCATGCCATCCAAGCTGCCGATCCCCTTGTTCCTTTCAAGATTTGTGCCAAGTTTCGTGCAACAATTCATTTTTTTCCTCCCTTTAAATCATACATTGCGATAGTTACATAGTTCAGTAATTCTAAAATATACTTCCGAGTTGATTACCACTAAAGTGCGTAGCCTCCCAACGGTTTACAGCCTCATCGTGGCTGGGAGGTGTTCCTGCGTGTTGGGCTGCGATGTACAGCGGGAGACTCATCCCCTGGCAGGGTCTCCAAAGCTGAGAAGGAGTCCGGCGTTTCCATCAGGAAACCTAGCTAAGAGTAAACCAATACCAGGATCCACCACCGCCCTGGTATCAAAGTCGCATGGTGGTCAATTTCGCTCTGATCCACGAGGGCTGCGACTCCTGTGATGGTGAAGACCTAGGACAGACTTTGGCCAGGCTGACCTCGGGACTCCAGGGAGCCATAATGGCTTAAACAGCAAATCTCCGAAAAATGGAGATTATACTGGGGCCCGCACAACCGGTGAGGACGGGTCATTCAAGTATCAAGTATCAAAGTGGGTAGCAAAAATCTTTCTTATTTCATTAATATGTGTAACGATGCTAAAAAAACTCGCTAGTATTTAATGCGAACTTACATCTTTTTCAGGGTACATCCTGCCACTTCGTTTGCTTAATCTAGCTGTTCTATTTGTAGGTGGCCGCATTTCTATAGAACCACTTTTTTTAGCAGCTTCAATAAAACGGATGAAATCCTCTGAACAATGGGATAAATTAAAACCATGCAGTAAGAACAAGGCTCTGCCGTCCTTTTTCATAAAACCAATCATTTTAAATAATGTGTAAGGAAGCATTTTTTACAACCGCTCACCATTTTCCAAATCTTTGATAATTTTGAGATCAAGAATTGGAGACGATGCACATGCAGCTTCCCATGCTAAATAGCAACGAGCAGCAAGTGCTTCGCCAATGCCTGTAATTATTAGCGTAATTATAAAATGTGGCGTACAGTAATTCTTCCACCATTCTAAGCACTTATTGTGTTTTTTAGCACTACTTCGAAATTCCCTTAACACATTCTGCACGACATGAATGGTTGGAAATAACTGCGTCACTTATATTTAATACATAGAGTCCTACGTTTGAATTCACACTGCATGTTTGATAAAAATTTTCCTCGTCGCACGCGCTATGAGTTGATGTCAAGTTACACCAGTTGATCCGCCCTCCCACCCCCTTCCCCTGACCAGCATCACTTACTGTACTGTTAGGTCCACAATCCGGTTTTTTCTACGGACGTTGTTGGAAGTTTTGATTCTTTTACTTTCCATGTATTGTCTAAGTTCTTCCATTCATTGTTCCACACCATGCTTTTTAGAAAACTTCGAATCTTTGTGCATTATGAAAAGACTCGCCCGTTACACAACTACGGTGTGGTCTTGTAGACTTGGATGGCCCATTTTCACCGGTGGTGCGGGATGCACTATAATTTTCGTTCGTTTCTCTCGCGCAATCGTCATCCATAGTGATGCTGTGCTTCAAACGTTGTAACGTCCGCCAGGCCCATTTCGAATTCATAGAAGCGTTTCTACCTGCGAACGCAGAAGGTTGATGCTAACGACAAACAAAACACGTCCACCTGTCGTTGGATGGTCTTCCAATAAGAGGCTTGCATTCATTTGAAGTCCCTCTACTATTCTTTTCATCTGTTTCATCTGTTCTTCTCATTGTGTGACCGTCCCGTCCCATCTGTGCTTCACTAGCGATGCATATTATACAGGATCCGGAAGATGAGATAGGTTTCGAATATCTGAGCTGCGCATTACGGCTAGACGTTGTGAGTGCCGGTTAAATTTACGAAGGCATTGTTCAAGCACTCTGGAAGGCACTGCGCAGATTCCTTGACATGGTTGAAGTACCAGCCCACACTTCTGCTACGTAACAGAGCTCTGGGAGGACCACTAGATTGAAAAGGTGGGCGTAGAGTTCTGGTTCCGCTAGTTAGTTGGTGGCTTTTTCACAGGAACGAATGCAGCCCATTCTGCTCTCCATCTTATGTCTAATTCCTCCTTCACATTAATCTCCATGTTCAGTGAACATCCACGATATACGTACTACATGGTCTCACGGTTCTATCAGCATTTGTCAGTTTGTTTGCCAACACATGTAGAATACATGTTGGTATTTTTTGTATCCACCGACTCCATATGACAACCATGATTCATGACTGTGAATGAAAAAGAAAGAACAGTCTTCTATAACTAGAAGACTTGAGAGGTTGGGGACATGAGAGATTAGACAATAGAGTTCACTCTATTTCTCTAGTTGTATATATGCTCTGTATGATGCTATTTGGGCTGGAACAGCCCAATGGTTAGTGAGGCCATCGAACAACAAGCAAAAGCTCTACTTCGATCCCCACCCCAACGCTCTCCTCCAATCCACGTGGGAACGTCCCAGCCTAACTATCTCAAGATAGCAAGTACAGTTGACTCGACCAGCACTTTACGATACTCATAAAGAAGGCGAAATCCTCGAACAGCAACTGTAACAACCCACGAAATGACCGAAGACCACTATCGACGATGAAGGCGACGGAAACGAATCGAATGAAGAAAGTACTAGGATTCGCACAGTAGTGTGACGACGGGTCACGTAAAATTAAAAAACAGTGCTGCTATTCACTGTGTGTTAATATGTCCCACCGTACAACCACATCATTTTTTTAGCATTTAGAGGTGCTTCGCAGCTCATGCTAAGCCTAATAAGGGATTTTTTTATACCCGCTCCATCGTTCAGAACGAAGGTCCACCGTACCGCTTGGAATTAAGTACCACTCAATAACTAGCAGCCTGGCCAAAGTATGCCCCAGGTCGTCACCACGACAGGCAGTCGCAGCCCTTGTGGATCAGAGGGAGATTTGCCACCACGCGACTTTGATACCAGGACGGTGGTGGATCCTGGTATTGGTTTACTCTTAGCTAGGTTTCCTGATAGAAACCCCAGACTCCCTCTCAGCTTGGGAGACCCTGCCGGGAAGATGAATCCCTTCGATGTACATCGCAGTCCGACACCCAGGAACACCTCCCAGCCACCATGAGGCGGTAAACCGTTGGGAGGACATACATATACATATACATATACATACATATATATATATATATATATATATATACATAAATATACACATGACGACGACCAATGATGTGTCAATCCAATATTTTTTATACGGCAGAAAAAATCTGCTGCTCACAACGGATGTATGGCAAGCTTGCTCTGCCTAGGGTACGAATTTTAGTCAACCAACCCCGCATGTACTGCTGCGCAATTTTCCGTGGAAGAAAGATTTGTAATTACTAATCACTACTCGCGTTTTGTACAGTAGATACTAGTAACCATATAATTCTTTATTACTGCCGAATTTTGGACTAGCATAGAACAACTCTACTAAATCAACGCATGCCTTGATCTTTTAAACAAACCGTGGATATGCTTCAGATCCGCAACGGTGCGTACTTCTAAAGGGTAGTTCTTCAGATTGACATACGCCTTGTAGATAACGAATTTCTGATTTCTGTCTTCAGTTTGTTGACGCCAAACATAAAGAAGTCGCTCATAGAATGTCTTCTGCATATGTTCCACGCGTACCTTCACTCTACACTTTGACATCTAGAACTCTGCAAGCCGAGCTTTTACAAAGACAGTCCACGAACGATTTCAGATGCACCTCTGAAGGCGTCAAAAGTAGTGTCAACATATCCCAATCATAAAAGTCATTTTACCGTCTAACGCACATTTCCAACCTGCGTTATTCCCGAGACTCTCCTAGATCAAGTAACTAGTAAGTAAAAGTAAACAAGATTCATGAATCAATGACCTCTTTGCCATCCTTCTAATTTTGTTTTGGGAATTTGTTTACTGAATAATTTCGGGTAATACCCAAGAAGAAAACGTTGTGCGATTTTGCAACATTTATCACCAATTTGTACTACTCTTGAGAGGATGCAGACGAGCTCGATACTCAGAGAGAAAATCATGACGAACAATAACAGCATATTAAATAATAGTCTATTTGTGAAAGACTATTTGCCAGCACAACCAAACATGTGAATGCAAGCACAATGCTGCAAAAACGAGACATCTTAGTATTAGAAATTTTGATGAAACACTGCTAGCATTTTCATGGATTTTCATAGAAAACGAACAGGCTTAGATGGGACCATAACCCGCTAACAATAACTGCTAAGCATGCTATGAGTAAAGAGTCCTAGAAATACTTCAACACCAAAATACATATAAGTGTCAACAATAAAACTATAGGTGCAGAAGCAATAATACCTAAATTAGATAGCCAGTTACTCAGTTATTACTCATTCCATATAAAATCACCAGAGATTTACAAACAATAGCAACAATAGTCCACCTATATGAAATAAATTGGATTATACATCAAATGAAAGTACTGAGTGCATAAATACGACCAACCTTGTTCGAAAATTTGAAAACAAAGACCAGAATAGTGGCAGTGTAATATTCGACGGTCATATTTTAAAAACCATACTAAGGAGAACCCTCGTATCCTTTCCAAAGATCTCTCGGCTCTTTGGCACATTTACGCTGTATGAAAGCAGTGGCATAATCGGTAACCTGGAAAATCAAGTCCTTAAGTTTAAATTACGTTTTAAATAGCAATGTCGCTACTCTATCCAAGACAGTAAGATACTCTAAGATAGGAATTTGTAGCAATATAAACGCACCCGCTTCGAGCCTTTTTCTGTCAATGAAAAGTTGAAATCTGGGCGTCCTGACTCACGTTTTAGCATTTCCTTACTTACCTGAAAATAAAATCGAGAATGAGAACAAGTTTTAAAAGCGTTAGCAACAGCAGAAAACAAAAGAGATTTTTTACTTTAACTCTAAAGAAGACTGGATTTAGAAAAAAAGTTAAATACTAACCTGCTTTATTATCCATTCTTTCCGTTTCTTTGTAGCATCATTTCTATGAGCAATATAACGCATTATGATCGGTCCAACAACTTTCTCAATGTCACCCATGAGTTTCTAAAACTACTACATGTAACATATATATATATATATATATATATATATATATATATATATATATATATACATATGTATATGTATATGCATATATATACATATATATATATATATATATATATATATATATACATATATATATATATGCATGATATTTCAACTGGTTAATTCTGCAGTCTGAACAAGAATGTTACAACCACAAAAGAAATAGATAAAAAATGTACTGGTACCTTCGCACGTTTTCGATCGACGTCGGTCTCAAATTTCTCCCAAATTCTTCCATCACGATCACGCTTCTTTTCACTTTTTTGTGAAGTTCCATTAATTGATTGAATAGCATTGGTAGACGAGGCCGACTGGACAGCTTGCAGCGTGCTAGAAGTCGATACTTGCGGTGAGCATATCGCAGACCACCGAGACAGAAGACTTCCTTCGCTTTGCTTATTCGATTCAGCGTTCTCTGACTCTGGTTCATTTCCACAACCCGATGTATCTGGCATACGAGTCGGTGTTCGTTCTCCTGGATCGCTGTATTCACCATCAGGAAGTTCCCAGACAGACTCACGTGTTTCCTTATGATAGTAATATTTTGCACCGTCTTCATCAACGGCTTTTTTCCACATGTATTCCTTGTGTGGCGGTGGTGGTGGTGGTGGAGTTTCAACAGCACATGGCTGTGATGTCGGCACCACAGGTGGTTCGACTTCCTTCTTTTCCGTTCTTTGGTCAAGTATTGATCGTAATATCGACATTTCTTTCATCACATTTTGAAGTCGACGCTCTATCAACGATATTTCGCAGGTCTCGTAATACTTGCGATATTCGTCCGAGTTGAAGTCCACATTAGCCGAAGAGCACTCATAAGCTTGGTAGTTCGGTAAATTCTGGATAGGAGGTGCGGCATACGGTCCATATTCATAAAACGGAATTACAGGTGGATACACGGGAGGCATTGCTGGTGGAGGGGGTGGTACCATCATTTGCGATGGAGAAACTAACTGAGGTGGTGGTGGAGGAGGAATATTAGTTGGTACGGTGGGTGGTGTCCAATTTGGTATCACAGTGGTGATTATTATGGGCTCATCATCTATACGGCTCCGCTTAGGTGCTTGATCTATTCCAGAAACCGAAGGAGGAAGGCCTGTCACGGGAGGATCTATTCTACAACGGATAACTTCCATATCATCCTGCTTTCTTGACGGACTTTTGATCCGTTTTCGTGGCCGATAATCACTGCTCCATCGAGACACTCGTAACCGACGCCTCCTCTGTATAACCTTAATGTTGAGACGATCATGCACTGTTGAAGCATATCCACTTTGGTCGCCATTTTTACGAAGCGAAGAACTTTGATTGTCGCCAAATCTAGAACCTTGATGACTATCATTTCTTAAAAGTTGATCATTACTCCGTTCAGATAGTCCTTTAGCTTTCTTCTTTGGAATACGGAAATTTACGTGTTGTTGGAGGACGGCCTGCAGCCTAATAGCAGCATTTCTCACTCGCTCGAAACCGAGTTCGAGCGATTCATGGAAACGTTTGGGTTCACATGAATACTCTCCATTGCTGATTTTGCATAATATGTCGTCTATTACATCTTTTACAGAAAGAGAATCAGGGGAAGACATCGAGACAAGATCAGAGACCATCGTTAGAAGATCAGGTGCGCGAGCATTGATAGCTTCAGCACATGACTGCATTGCAAGTAGCGAACGGATTATACATTGCTTTAAGTTGAGATCATCGCGAGTTAGAGTTTCGGGAGAAGCTGTTCGCAGCCATGATTTGAAAATGTTAGGTAAACCATTTGCGACAAATATGTGTTGCAATGATGTATCCACTGAGCTTATAGCTTCAACAATCTGACACATTGATCTCACGACGCCTTGCTCCCTCTTCACAAGAGTCATTTCCGTCATTAGCTTTATCCAACTTAGAACATGAGTTTTGTTACGGCAACCAATCCACAGGGCTTTACTGAGCCTTTCCTCTATCTCAGCTGCTGTCACGAAAACATTTTCGCCATAGCGATGAGATTTCTTGCAACGAGGAAGAATTCGCTCAGCTGACTTCGTGTCTTCATCCGTACTTTCATCAGAATCCTCACTTTCTGTTTCCATATCCTCATCAATAAGGTCATCTAACAATTCAGGAGGTTTTCCTATCCATCCAGAACATGCGGTTGCACCGCAAAAACATCGTTGTGCTTCTCTCCCATAATTTTCGAACTGGTAGTCGAATGTAATCTCTTCACCAAGCTCGATATCCCTCTTCGCAAAAAAACCAATTCTGTCAATAGCGCACGGAGTCCGTGGAACGTACCACTTTTCACAAACTGCATTAGGCTCACAAGAATGGTTCATAAAACGAGAACAATTGCCTTTCTTTGTCGCATCAATAATCATTGATCCTATTTCGAACATATAGTGATGGGTATGCGATGGATCGCGCCCATATCTCTTCAAGCGCTTAGCGAATTCTTCAGAAGAGACCACTTCGCCTACATACTCGATAATAAACTGACCTTTTTTAATGGGAGCTACTGCCTGAACACCAAATCCTTTGCTAGGTCCCGTGTAGAAAGCTTGGACAGCAGCATATTCTCTCTTTGCGAACCTCCTGTTCTTACAATCATTTCCTTTCCCCAAACAATTTTTGGGGCATTCGGTAAACATTGCTCTATTATCACATCTACCGTCAGAACAATCCAAATTATTACTTCGACAAAAACACATCAGAGATACTGCCTTCTTTCTACTTTCGACCTTATAGATGCACTGCTCAATCTCCTCGTACTGAGGAACAGGAGGTACGTCAACTGATGATGATGGGAGTTCGCAACTGGTATCGTCTTTCTCACATTTTCTTGACTGCGATTCATCCATAGGTGACTTTTGCTGATGATCTGCTTCTCTGCATGCAGGAAGCGAAGAACATGTCACCGTCGTTGGACCACTGGCTACTTTCTGAACGTCAAGAACAGCAGCAGAATTTTGTTCAGAACACGCTAAATTTGTCTCATCAACCCTTGGCGAACACTCCGAAGTAGTGGACACAGCAGTTGACGTAGGCCGATGCTTCAACAAGTTCGACACGACCTCAGCCGCTCTCCGGACTTTTTCTTCAAAACGCTTTCGTTCAAATTCTTTCATTAGAGCCTGTATATTTTCTTCAATTCGTTTTTTCTCTTCTAGAGTTGGCTGGGGCTTCTGTGTCATTTGCGAAGTTACAGCTGAGTTGTGACCACGAGCACTATCAGTGTAATCATCGGACTCATCTCCAGACGATACCTCCATGTCTACCTAAAACACGCAGATAATGACATTTACTACAATTACATCGGAACTCGCGACGTTTTTCATTAATTGCTTGACCTAATCACTGTACAAACCCATCCTGAACGTGAAGAACATTCCAAGGACCACACATTTTTTGATGTATCTACGTAGGACTTTTTTCACATAAGAACTGATTTCGAGCAATACCTTCTCTGCCGTTCTTGAAAACTCAATTTCGATACACAGTGACCACTTTTCACTAGGATAAACTCGGTCCATCGTAGAAGAGTAATTTTTAGTCTGTGCATGGGTACAATTTACAAAACCTGCATAGAATCAACGATCTTCACACAAAACTTGCAGTTCTTAGATCCAATCGACAATTTTCACAATTTCCACACAGGACTTTTAATTTCAACGTATAGTCAACAATTCTTATGAAAAAATTACAGCTCTTACCTATATCAATTCGTCACTTCAATTAGAGTTGTAATTTTTAGCAAAATTGCGCAATTTCTTGGTCACTTCCAAGACATTTTGAACAATAGTGCTTCCTACACGGCTTCATGTACTTTCTACCTTGCTCAACAGATATTTCAGAAAACTGAGTCCTTTCCAACAAGATGCCACACATACTGATTAAGCCTATAGAGACTGCTTCTTTCACTCGGCAAATCATCTATATAGCGTCACCACCAAGGCAATACCAAATGCCAACTTATAGAGGGATCGCTACCAGCGAAAAATCGCTACCAGCAGAAAAAATACCGGCCACAAATAATTCGTAACCGGTTTTGGGCATGTAAACAAAATCTGTGGATCCTTATCAGAATGCCTACTTTTGAAGATCCAGTGGATTTCAGGCAATGCATTGGTAGACTACTCACCGCTGTTTTCATCATCAACATCTTTGTTCCGCCTTCGGCCTACTTTCTTCATACTCTTGGACGGATAGCACATTGTCCCCTACATCTCCAACTATTTCATTATTAATTTCCATAAGAAGAAGATCCATATTCAATTCTGTCCGATATTCTAACATGTACACGCACAGAACAATAAAGCAAGGTCTATTCTATGATGCTGTCCTCTAATTATCGAAGAAATACAGGGAGTTGTGAGAAACCAGCATCGCCTATTATGCGAGGCTTCTAAACATTAATTTTTGAACACTAGTTGACTGAAATTTCAGTTCCAATCGCTGTGATGAAATATGGTTATTGCATTAGATGCTCATTTGCAAAAAAAACAGTGAGGTACACTAAACAAAAGCTGCAAAATGCACGAAAATGCCGGCGGCAAAAGCTTTTTGTATAACTTCCCCACGTTCCCAATCCCTCAAGTCCTCTAGTTATCGAAGAATTAGGCAGCTCACTCAAAAATGAGTGTCGAACATTGAAATAGAAACTTCACACTCGATATAAAAATAAAAACGTACTGTGTGCTTCTCCTCAGTGATCACTGTTTGCTGTTTAACTCTGTCACTGTCAAATTTGTATGATAGGCTGCCATATAAGCAGTTGCATCATTATTGGAGTACCAGACCCTACTTTCTAGGTACCGTTTGATGGACATTTAAACACTAAACAGCACCTCTATTTTACAAGAATATGGCCATAAGAAGTATTTTCTACCAAGAAAGAATGTCGCGTAAAAAATATCTGCACAACCAGACCACCTACAACCTTCAATCTCTACTAAGAGGTTACTACTGCTTAGTGAATACCTGAAAGTAATCGCGAGGTTCGTAACATAATTTTTTTCACTTGATAATTTTCTGGCCTGATTCCCCACTTCGTAACTTGTCAGTTGGGCAAGATTTCCTCTCTATTAACTCCAGCATTGATTAGCAAATCTCCCAGATTCTGAAGAAAGCGAAACCGCAGATACGTTACTAATGTGAAATAAATATCGAACAATGTGCGAACAACTTCCTGTCTTCTCATAAAAAAGACAGTAACTTGTCTCGAAACAGTGCTTTCAAAACTGCGAACATTTTGTAGGAACAGAAAAGCGATGTTTCACTTAAAATATGAAAACTTCTTCAGAGCATAATCAGAAAGCAAAAGCACCTACTGACATTGTAAAACGTAGAACAATGCTAAAAAACATTTTAAAGACAATACCTTCTTTGACTGTTTAGCTAACATGAGGTTGATAAACAGACTTATTCAGCTAACGTTTTGAAGGCTTTGTCTTCATCGAAGCCGATGATCCGAATCGATGGTACACAGTTGCTCATCTTCTCGATGCGTGTTTGCCCTTTGCTAATCCCTAACCAGCTAACGCAATACTGATTGCTGTAGGGCGGATTATCCGTTGAAAAACAAATTATTATCAACGGATAGTCATGTCAACAACAACCGCCCTGTATAAAAGAGCGCCACCGGATCAGATTGCCCTCACTCGAGCGGTGCTCTACTGAAGAAGATTCTGTCTCGGTACGACGACGAGGATACCACATCAAGAACACGAACAATCTGTGAACCATCGACTCGAATCATCGGCTCTGATGAAGATGAAGACGTCGAAAAGTTAGCGGGATAAATCTCTTTATCAACCTCGTGTTAACATGACAAAACACGAAGGTATTGATTAACACTACTGAAGTTAAATGATGGTCGGTTTGAAAATTATTACAAAAACAGTCTTGCTTCAAAATTCAAGTTCTTGGTTCACTTGTATCACCCAAAGCCGCTTCCTGGTAAATTCAATTAACCTTAAGAAACTAAGAGGAAGCCAACAGTAAAATTATAGAAGCGGATTCTGTTCCTAATAAACAAGGCCGACTTATCTGGAACCATCCAAATTGGAGGTAATAGGCGGAATAGAGATACACGCTTCGCTACGGCACACAGTTCTATTAATAAAGCATCCACACTAAGAATTCCATGCCTGGTTTCCTACGAATCACTTTCAATAGACATGGGAGTTTGAAAACTATTGTATATGTACTACTAGAATAAAAAAGTAGCACTTAGTCATACTTAAGTTGGAATTGTCGACCAATAAACTTTTCTATTCATGGACAATTAGTTTCTACCAGAGAACGACAAAATCCTTCCCATCACCCACTGAATACTCTTAATTACTTGTTTAATAGTCTAAGTATGACCATCCTCAGTCAGTCATCCATCTTCTAATCGAACGATGTGGAATTGAATCCACTTACCCACAAGAATTCCTGCCCCTGAAAGACGCCTAACCACAAAGCAGGAAACCTCCCTTGAGTTAAGGACAACAAACGAGTGTAAGTTGTGAGGACTCTAGCATGGATGTCTCGAGAACTACTGAGAAAAACAAAGTAAAGTAGTATTCAACAGATCGAAACAGAAAGTATCTGATAGGCGGAAATGCTGCCATAACACGTCATGAAAAATGCTTCCAACTACATAGATACATCCCCGGATCAATATACTTTATCATGATCTTCATACTCTACTTGATGATGCTGACCACATCAAATATGAGAAGTGATTGCCCTTCAAGAAGCTCAAAACAAGGATACCGCCCAGAAAATTAATGATGGAACCCTTGTCACCTTCACTGATTCCTTGCCTTCCCAACTTCCACGAAGTCCTGTCTTGCCCTTTTGCTATCACTAAATAACGGAGTATGGCCACTTATTTCGATGGACATGTCGAAATGAAGATTGCATTAACGTTTGAACCGGAAAATTTCAACACATACTGAAGTCCCTTAATTGAAGCGAAATTGATTGAGTCTACAAATCTTTACGAATAAGATAGAAGTTCCCCTATTTTCTCACAACGAGTAAACTCACCAGGTCTCTCATCCCTCCCAGGTTGAGAAATCGCTAACAAACTTGTTTGGCAAAGTTCACTCTTCGCAATCCAGATAGGAACACCCTAGCATGGCTATCTCAAACTTGAGTTAGAATCGACTCGACCAGCATTTAGTTACGTTCATTGCGAAGAGGAAATGAAACAGCAGCGAACCCACAAGCAAAAGTTGGAAAGCCTTCGTGGATTATGGACAGGAGGAAATGAATCGAATGCAAGAAGTGCTGAGATCCGCACACTAGATGCGAAAGATGAGTCGTGTAAAAAAAAGACACAATGAGACTCCAAGTTTACACCGCTTTGTTTCGCCAAGGCCCGTATGTGTGGATGGACCCTAAAGAGTAATCAAAAGAAAACTGCAGAGAATAAAACATGAACGAAGGATTTACGCATTGTCTAAAACAGAGCATTGGACATTCTATGATTAAAAAAACCAAACTTGCCTCATTTCTATCGAGACCTGGTGAGTAACTAGTACAAGGTGGACATTCTAAGATTAAAAACTAAACTTGCCTCATTTCTGTCGAGACCTGGTGAGTAACTAGTACAAGGTGCCATAGCAATCAAAGCATCATTCTAAATGGGAAGACTTATAAAATCAAAAAATAAGACCGAAACGAGTTTGCAGCTTTTCTACTCCATTAATATCAGAACATTACAGGTCTGTCTTGACTAATACTAGTAGTATACGTTAAGCACGTAGTACAATACCCATCCCTAGTAGAATGGACTACATCGATTACCCAGAACCAGCGAATCTGTTACAACGGTTCTCAAAGAGCCATGCGTTCTGATAAACTGAGCACATAAGTATTCAGAAGGTATACATGCCTTGATCAACTATTAACTACAATTGGCCTCATTAGGTTTTTCTCGAACGTACAGCTCTTCAATGGCTACAAATATGAAAAAACTCAATATTTCGGATAACAATATACTAAGAGAAGAGCCACTAACTTCTTTTAACGCAGGATTAACCTGCGACTCAGTATCAACACTGCACGTATAGGAACGGAGAGTCGTCTGTTCTCCATCACTAATTCCTTGAGGAATCGCATCTTCCATCTCTTCACCTATTTGAGATTTCGTGTCAGTATTGGCCACATCCTCTACGGAGCCCTAAAACTGCCGATTACAATATGGAAACAGACAAAAGAAATGCATACCTGCAGAATTATGAAGAGATAATGATCGCCAAAATTTTTCCCATCACTGTCTAAGAAAGCGCATTTTATGTCCGGGAAAACACATGATTTACTACCCCAAAAGCCAAATTTCAATCGCAGCAAAGGGCAACAAATGTGGCCACAAGACCATAAATCTCTTTAAAGTTATGTATTTCAAACTGGTTAACCCATGTAAATTTCAAACTGGTTAACCTATGTAATCCCACTGCGCCCCCCATAGGTGGGACTGAAGGCAAACACAAACTGAGTCCGTTCCTATGTTTAATGTGAAAGGTAAACAGAATCATGTGATAGATTCCTATATCTGCCTCAAAGTATTGATATATACACTTCGCATATACGTATCTATCCATGCACATCACGCACTCATGGGATCAAGTGACTAAGAACTATATGAGAAATTGGCTCCAACAAATAAGCTCAATATATAACACGGATACGCATGACAAGTCACCTGTGGACATTCCCAGCAAAAAATGCCAGAACTTAACCAATCACTACCTATGTTCCTTCTAGTTATAGAAAATAAACAGACTTATCCGATACATGTGATATCGCTTCAATACTGGAGCGAATAAAATTTGTTAAGCAGTCCTGATGTGCAGTAGGAAGCAAAAGTACATTTTATCTGGAAACCATTCGAGACAGTAGACTATTAAAAGACATGTAACCGATAAAGATGGAGCGTATGGCGTGGTGGTCGGAGGCGCCCTGCAATGTACATGGGATCCATCGCCGCAGCCCAGGCTCACCAAGCCTTCCATTCCTTCGGGGTCGACAAATTGGTATCGGACTTGTCTGGGAGGATAGCAGGACTGGTTCCATACACTGGC
Organism: Angiostrongylus vasorum; assembly: GCA_018806985.1. Taxonomy (NCBI): domain Eukaryota; kingdom Metazoa; phylum Nematoda; class Chromadorea; order Rhabditida; family Metastrongylidae; genus Angiostrongylus; species Angiostrongylus vasorum. The sequence goes on from JADANN010000462.1 coordinate 1,593,519, forward strand.
AGGTCACCGCGAGGCATTGTGAAGGCCAGATATACCTTCAATCACCTCCAACGATGTTTAATGAAGTCGAATTTATGGCCCATCCTTCAGGGATTGATCAACGCCGAGAACTTTACCCTTTATCCTTTTAGGTAATAAAGGTGTTTTGGATGGTTCAGGGGGAAATTATTGAAATTTCGAACCATGCGATAAAAATGCATTACAGTCAACATTAAACCTCCGCACATATATGTCAAAACTCGCCCACTCACCACTTTTATGAAGAACGCATAGCTCAAAAGATAACCCATGTCTTCGTTAGAACCAATCTTTCTGAGTTCACACTAATGAAAAGTAAAAGACTAGTAGAAAAATAAATAGTGAAAGTTTCGCTTCCTTACGGCCTAACCAGGCATGCAAGTTTAAAACTGCAATCTATATTTAAAAAATACTTTATTTTCGTCAACCGCTTTAGGTACACAATTCTGGAATGTTGGCGAAGGACACGTCTCGGACCTCTCACATGGAGATGAAAAGTTTCCACCACTTAGTTGTGAGTTCGTATCAGAACATGACCCATCAGTGAAGACAAGTTGAGGCGGTGATTCCTCATCCTAAGGAGAACACGTTGTTATAAAGCATTTTGTACTAAGCTCCGTATTGATCAAATAATTCTCGATATTCTTGATGGGCAAACACAAGGTGTTATTTTACTCTTTATTCCGTTAAAGCTTACGTTTCGGCAAAATCGCCCTCTTCAGAGCCTAGAAGGGTACTCTGCTGTATCAATCAAAGTAGCACCTCTTGTTTGCTCAACAAGAATATCGAGAACTATCCGCATTCATAAATCTACGACGAAACATCCAGAAAAATAAACGCACTTCTGAACCCATTTCCATGAAATCGTGAATATCGTCATCTTCGAATCCATTGTGGTTCAAAACAACCGACCGTGGTTCTCTGGTGCATGGCGAACCATCCATAGCTTAGTGGTCGTTCCTCAGTGCAGTAGGTCACATATACAAAGAATGAGCATCACTTCAACTTGTGAGATCACCGGTAAGACGGACGAATCTCGGCTGAACAAAATGAAGGAAAAAACGTCTCACATTAAGTATTCCGTCAAAACTCGCATGACACTCAAAGAACTATTGCGATTACTCTGCATCTAGAAAATACAGAAGAGAACATTCCGACAACATTCATCAGTGTTCTCAGTAATACACTTCGTCTGTTAAGACAAATACAGACACGGTAGAACAATAGCAGTAACAATAAATATTACATTTTTGCAATACACGCCAAAGCAGAGAGCTAAAACCAATGGACATCATAGGAATAGATTCTCCGACTGACTTCACGAACTTATTCATAAAATTTTGAAACACTTCAGTTATGTGTAGCTTACAAACAGAACACTTCCAATGTTACGCTACAAAATAGAGCAAAACTTTACCAACAAAGCGTTCCGTCATAATACTAAACACTAGAGGGATAATTCCTGGCGTTGCAGTGAACCCTAAACATGCATGAGATCGATCGTGCACAGAATTTGTACGCACTATAGCACTCCGAAATGAAAACAAACTGAAGTAAAAAGACCAAATGTTTCAAAACCTATAATGCCAGGACAACCTCTTATATGCTTAGATAAAGATGAATGCCTAGACGCTTTCGCAATCGTTCAAGCATAAGAAGGGCACTGAGACCAAGATAACGAAGAACATAGGAAGAAATTGTACGTGGAAAGGAACATAACGACTGGTTCACACCAGCCAAAAGGAACATCACTGAATAATATGCTTGAAAACATTTTTAGAAACTGGAGTTAGTTCCTCATCACTTTTTGCACTGTCGTTGAGGTGGCCGGTCCTTCTCCGGCGCGGCAGTGTCGGTCTGCATTGCAGACGGTGCGGCAGCAGTAAGCAGCGCCTTCTCCGCTTTCAGCATTTTGTTGCTATTTGAAATCACCTGAAAATGGAAACACTCGTAAATCAATGTGCACAATAGCCCACAAATCAATATCAGAATATGTCTGAGCTCCAGCTCCAGAAGGACCAATATATGTCCAAATATCCCGAATATCTGAAAGAAATTTCCACGGGTCCCCCTTTGTGCTGGAATACTCCTTCATTCGCCCCTATTAAAGTATCTACTCCAACGAATGTAAACCATCCGAAAGAAAAGCCCTGGAGATCTAGCTACAAGTAGATCATCTTATCTACATCTTTGGTGCTATCCAACAAGCACCAGCGCTAAATTTATAAAAACAGTTTAGTTACTCCAACACTACCACCTTTAGATACTGGGTCTATGGGATTCACTTTACGTAATCGCTTGCGATCTTCGGGGAACAAAAAGGCGATTAAATCCAGGAATAACGCCCAATACGAGACACAAAGGACGGTATGGATAGGCGGATACTAATGAAAACAGTGACCTTGTGTTTACAACGTCCACCTAAAAAAGAAAAAAGAACTTAAAAAGGAGCTAAACAGGTGGGACTTAGAGGAATTTTTAGGCCCACGTTTCAGCGGAATGCATGCAACAATTCTCACAACGTAATCAGTAAGTAGTCTATCGCAACGAACAACTGCCATGACAACGACGAAGAATGGATGGTGTGATGTACGCAAAAATATTAACCACATTGCTACTACTTCTCATTACAAGTCAGCAACAGTGAGATGGCTCGGAAACACTGCGTAGGAAGACTCAATGTGCTATAATTAACTGAAAACGAATTCTTATATGATTGACAAACGTAACTTCAAACTTTGACTCCCATCTGCTTGAAGTATTATGTCAGTGCCAATGGTACGAAGCCATTTACCCGTAAACAATGAGTTGCCAATCTGAAACCAGAATTTCTTTTTTTTAAAGAAGGAATAATAAAAGGACCAGATAGGCGAATTTGATTCATTTCAGGACAAAGGAGATTGTTCTCGAAAGCAATAATGCCAAAAACCTATTGCTCACATGCTCCCACAAAAAACCAGGAAGACCAAAACTGATACATTTTCAAAGTTTTTCTATCCTTTCTGAATATTCTGCTTTTATAAACCAAATATGCTGTCTGTTGTACAATGCCACTTGAATATGTGCAAACCTATTAATATCAAGTAATTTCAAAGAGCATCAGTAAACTACTGATTCGTCACTGTCAGGCTTCAAGCTACCCAGTGGGCTTCACTTGGCTATCAGACTGTTTATTCCACCTTCGAGAGTCAAGCAGAGACAGTAACAACTTAATCGATAGTCTCTATACTCTCTAATATTCAGTACAACTGAGTACTACGAACTACTGAGAGGCTCAACTGTCGCTATAATACTGCATGCATCAATCGCAGCCACCACTACAGGGGCCATTCTTGTAATAACGAAAAAAAAGCTGGAAACATTATGACAATGCTGAAATGCAGTGGACCCGAGGAGTGCTAACAGGTTAATACGCAGTACTGCTTAATTGTTTGAGCAACACGTGAATAAATACCACCCAAGTGCGTACGCAGTAGAAAGGTGTAGGTATTGAAAACGCTGTCATCGTTCCCTCCCAACTGTTTGCCGCCTCATCGTGGATGGCAGGTTTTCTTGGGCATCCGACTGCCATGCACAACGAGAGGATTCATCCTCCAGGCAGAGTCTCCCAAGCTGAGAGGAAGTCCAGCGTTTACATCAGAAGTCCAATTAAGAGTCAACCAATACCAGGATCCACCACCGCCCTGGTATCAAACTAGTCGCATGGTGACAAGTCCCATTCTGATCCACAAGGGTGGCGACCGCTTGTGGTGGTAACGACCCGGGATAGACTTTGGGTAGGTTGAGCTCAGGACTCCACGGAATCGCAATGACTAAACCAGCAAAACTTCGAAAAAAATGGAAATTATGCTGGGGCCTGCACAACCATTGATGAGCCATCCAAGTATCCAAGCAAGTCATAGTTTAGGTATTAAGAACACTATAGCAGTTAATGTACCCGTCTCTTCATAGGTACTGATAAACCGTACTCCCAACTAAAAAACATCTATACCTGTACTCGGATGTATATACACGGATATTTAAAGAGTGAGATACATCAGCAGTATGCTTGCGGATGGCGAGGAACTCACTTGCAACAATGGCGCTTCCGTCTCTGCTCGCCTCAACGTGGTCTGCTTTGCAGCAATAGACTGACGGATACTGAGTGCATCCAGCACACCGCTCACTTCTACTACGACGATTTCGTCCTCCCATTCGTCATCGCTTTGTACAGTTGGCATCTATAGTTTTAAAAATCTAAAGTTGTGAGCGCCTTTTAACCCTATCACTTTAGATAAATGTAGTAAAGGACATGACAACAACAATATGAAAATGACAAATGAACTACAAATGTTTTACAACTGATAACATTTATTTCACGCAAACAACCCAAACCAATTGAATAGAATGCTCGGTTCAAAACACGTTTGTATGCATTTCGGGTGGGCATTGAGAAGCATTAATAACAACAAATGTAAGCAAATGACACAAAGAGCTTCCATTATTTGGCATTGCCTCATAACGTACTCTTCCTGATGAGTTCCATAATTCTCGGGTAGTGAGGGACGTATTTAGTCTCATGACGGCTGATAACCGATGTGGTATAGGAAGTCATCAAACCGCTTAAAAAAGATATTATTTCGCCATCAGAATGCTCGGAACACCATCGTACATACTGGTCCACCTAGAAAAATAATAGACAAAGTGGATGAAAAAACCAATTTTCATTAATATTTACGAAAATGTAAAACCTATTGTATCTCCTTATTGCTGAAACATAGAGATGACACAAGAGAAACCACTCCATCAGAAGAAAACTGACCAATCAAACAGTAATAACATTGGCAAAATCAGACCTAACTCACCTCTCAACTGTATGATGTCCTTACTAACTCTTTCATAACCGATTTTGTGTATTTACTATGCGTTACTATGGTTCAATGTGAAAAAAGATTGCTACCAGCACTTAGTGTTTTTCAGCCTATGCTGATTCGATTTCAGTATTTCCTATAACCATCCATTCCGTGCGATAACTATTGATTCATTATAAAAAGCTGGGATAAAGCCCTCGACGTTGATCAATCCCTGAGGGATGCGTCATACATTCGACTTCATTAAACATCGTTGGAGGTGACTGAATGCACATCTGGCCTTTATACTGACTCGCGGTGGTCTACCGATGCATCGAGCCAGTGCTGCTATCCTCCCAGACATGTCTAGCACCAATATGCCGATCCCTGAGAGATGAAAGACTTGGTGAGCTAGGGATGCGGGGGGGATCGATCATGTATATTGCAAGGCGCCTCCGACTGCACTACACGCGCTCCATTGATTCATTTTACTAATTGAAATTGAATTAACATTCAATTACTCGTGACAGCTGTCAATCTAACGGCCAATGAAGTCGCTCAAAAAACGCCTTCTTGTATAATGATAAGTGCAGAATAGAGGTATACCCGAGGCTCAAAAAAAAAAAAATGGTAAAAGAAAGTCAATGAGAAGAGCACGCATCGAAATCAACACGTATAGCGCTGCCAAATGCTCGCGAACGTACATATTGAGACAAAGTGCGTGTACGTGGTAGAGTTAACATCAACGTATGGAGATCACTGCAACTGCAATGTGCCCTACATACGCAGCTTTTCTTTCTATTGTGATTTTTGCCCTAGAAATCGGTTTTAGTCACTTGTAAGAAATTACGCTTCATAACATAGTGCAATGTCAGTTGCACAATAATTCTTGGCAGTTTTTCGATTATTAGTGTATTTCAAGAGTTGGGAACATAACATATTTATAGAAGAAACCTTTCTCTATCGTTTCACGGTTACGATCGAATGCTAGATCAAGCAAATTCGCACCGTGGTCATACATTTTAGGTTTGAGAATGGGTGTTCGGGTTGGTAAAACTGACTTAGCAAACTTGGTCACTCTAATTTCACCGCCAGCGAATCCTGTGAAATGACAAGCATAACCATGAATTTGCTGCGAGTATATTCCGTTCCGTGTCAGATATGCTGATCATTCAGTTTTAAAATTGGATAATTACGACTCGGTTACGTCAAGTAGATTCTAAAATCTACAAGATCTCAATGATGATAACGAAGCTAACTACCTCATCGTATTTTTGATGTATGTCTAAACGACAGAGCTAGGTCGACACCAACGATTTCCTAGACGAACCAGTGTTGTTTTACATTCTCTCATTTCATACGGTAAGCGTGATCCCCGTTGCCACTGCGAAGCATCGAGCAATCAGTAGTTGGCAAGAAGATCACAGTTCAAAAGTTGGCGGGATTTGCTAATGGTGGCACCTGAATTACCTGAGCATCCGTTGTGGACTTGATGAAGATTACTCTGAATCCGTCTACACGGTAAATTGGGCGTCATTTCTCCTGAGAGATCGACAATAACTGCTTCCTGTGTCTCGCGTATTTTCATGTTTGCAGGATTGATGTTCTACGATCTTCATATCGAAAACTTTTGTGGGCGATGAATGCGAGGAAAACGATACAATTGCAAGAAAATTGCAAGAAGTGCTGGGGTCTGCACAGTAGATGTGATAGCGGATAACGTTATATTCGTAATAAACAGCAATAATAATTAATAGTAATAACTAATAATAATAATAATTAATAGTAATGAATAATAAATAATAATAATAATAATGGTTAATAATAGTAATTGATAGTAATGACTAGAATAATAGTAATGATTAGTAGTAATAGTGATAAACAATGAATAATAATAACAATAAATAATAACAGTGAAAATAGCAATAATGAATAACAACGGTAAAGATAATAATAATAGATAATAATAACAAATAGTACGAATAATAATAATAGTAATAAAATAACAATAGACAGTAATAACAACGAACAACAAATAATATTTGCATTAATGTTAACTTTTTATTCACTGCCTTTCACAAGTTTCCACGGCAGGGTATACATTATTTGTGAAACAACCACAATGATGCTGAAATATTCGCAAAACTACGGACCGCAGGTGTCTGCGGTAGGGAACGAACGCGCTATTCCCTTCTCGGAACCACATTAGTAATAGTAGTAATAAATGATAACAATAATAATAGTAAAAATAATAATAAGGTTGCAATGAAAGCTCTTGTTTATCGTCTCCAATAATTTTTAATGGATGGGATATGAAATTTTATAGGTGCGAATAGTGTCAGATTGTAGCGATCTTTAACCTGTTCCGCTTCGGCTACAGTATTTCGTGGCTGCCTCAACGGAGGATGCGCCATTTTTTGTCGGCTGCGAACTTTCTGTTTAACAATAAGGAATCTTTTCTCAATAAACAGTGGACTTGAGGGGTTTTGAGCATGATAGGGTTGTAGAAGAGACTTTGGTCTCTCTATCGTTTGATGGGCATGAATGATGCGTATTCTGCTATTCACTGTGTTACCATGGTCCGTTTTGAAAGTACATTTCTATACGCATTTGAAAGTATTTCACAGCCTACATCGATTCAATTTCGGTATTTTTCATATCCACACATTCCATAAAATGATTATGGTTCATCATAGTGATTAGAATGAAATAACAGTTAACTATTAGCCAAATTACCGGTCAGCGAACTCTTTCGAAAAAGTTTTTGCAAATCATTAAGTGTAGAGAAGCTTTCAACCCTATTATTTTATTTTGCTTTCGATTACCTATCCAATGAATATACACAGTCCGGTAAAAAGAACCCTGGAACCCATTAACTCAATATGAACACTTAAGTGTCAATACGGTTGTTTGGAGCAGATCGCTATAGATACTATAGTGTCAATACGGAGCGGAATGTGTTAATGGATAAACAATAAAGCATTCCGTATTGTTCAATCGCTGGTGGATTCATCATGTATTCGATTTTGACAAGCATCGCTAGAGATGGCTGAATGCATATTTAACCTATACAATGACTTCTGATGGCCCACCAGACAAGTCTGGTAGCGGTTTCCCGACCCCGTCGAATCGTCTACCACCTCGGCGATATTTACAATGCTTTGAGTCAACTCCTGATAAACAACGATGTTGAAGACAAAGAAGACAATGAACCGGAGGAACAACCAATTCTCTGTGTGGGACAGTACAAAGAAATGGAGTCGGAACGACGCCATTGATGTAGTAAGCAGTGAGTGATCTGACAATGTTGTATCGCGTGACCTTTTCAACCTCGATAATCACAAATCTGAGGTTGAAAAGCCGCTCCTTATTAGTTCCAAAGAGCCGAAGTCGATAGATTGTTATGAATTGTTTATGGGAGAAATTTGGAACTTTGTCGTATCGGAGACTAATAGAAATGCGCACGGGAAAGTTCAAGCGTTGAGGCCAATTACTGTTGAAGAGTTCAGGAGATTCACTGGACTCTGCTTGTAAATGGTTCGACTGCCAAAGTTGAGAGACTACTGGAATGCAGGTGGCCCCTTTGAATTAAAAAGCGCATCTATTGGAGTCCAAGTAAAGGCACGAAATAGATTTGAATACTTATTGGTCTACCTACATTTGGAGGCATTGTGGCAGAATCGCTGGTCATAAAACTAATGGATGATTAAATACCTTCCAGGATTGAACTAACACGAGGTTGGTAAAAGAGATCTATTCGACTAACATTTTCACGTCTTCGTCTTTTTAAGAGGCAGATTGATCCGAGTTAAGTGTTTGGTGAACTGCAGCACCGCTCGAATGAAGAAACTCTGTCGGCGGCGCACTTTTATGGAGGACAGATGTTGATCTACTGCAGTCATCCAATATAATATGCTTTTTTGGGTGGCAGCATATTCCGCAGCAGTCGACATCATTTTTAACTAGTGCATAGGGAATTATGGATGAGTACTAATAGCAAGGGCGCGTGTGGCGCAGTGGTCGGAGGTGCCCTGCAACATACACGTGGAATTGAATCCCGCGCTCATGGCCCACCAAGCCTTTCATCCGTCCGAAGTCGGCAAACTGGTACCAGACTTGTCGGGGAGGATAGCAGCACTGGCTCGATACATCGGCAGGTCACTGCGAGTCATAGTAAAGGCTAAGTATGCATTCACCCACCTCCAAACGATGTTTAATGAAGTCGAATACATGGCGGATCCCTCAGGAATTGATAAACGCCGACAGCTTTATCCTTCTATCCTTTCACTAATAGCAGTTTAGGATTATAAATCCGATATCATACATAGCAAGCGGGTCAGCATGAAATGTGGCCACTGAAACGTATATTAGTGCAGAAATCGTTTTAATAATGTCCAAATTAAGTGAAGGCACAGATGATGACTGTTAGTACGTAAATGGCGTTGCATGTGGATTGTACAGGTTACAATGATTGTACAGTGCAGGTAAAATCTGTAAATCAAAGTTTGTTGGTTATGTTGAATGTAAATCATTAAAGAATTATAAATCAAGCATGTAAATGTAAAGAGTACTTGTTGCACAAGGCTTATGTTAAAGATTGTAAAGAGTAGCATTAGATATATAGGATTAAGTTTGTAAAGGTCTTAAGCGGCACACAACAATGTTTTCTGCAAGTTTTGTAAAATGGAGCTATTTGTTTATAAGTTTTCAACATCAGTTGAAATTTCAAAGAATAATGGTTTGAAATAAGCCACACTATGCGAGAAACTTGTTAATGAACGCTCAGTGTATTTATAATCCCTCATTCTTATGATATTTCCTACACAGCTGCAAGTTAAAATTTACCTATGCTTTTTCGTAGTGACCTTATCATAGAAAAAGGTGTCTATTGGTGCCTTAATGTTGAAGCACGGCAAAGCTATCACTTAAAGCTGTCAGTATCTCTTCCTAAACTGTTATAGACTTCTCTAGCGGTCGCTTTTTTCGGCTGGAGTGGTCTCCCGACCGTAAAATGAACTTGTCGAAGAAGAGATTTTTTTATATGATTTCCACCACAAAACCTCTTCTGCACAAGCCACAGATTGATTACAAGATGTGGAAGTAGGAAAAACCTTTTGTGCACCAAAATAAACCAGAAAGGGAATGAGCTCAACAGAGGTCATAGCGGCCACAAAATCTCATGACAAATGACTCCTATGGAGATCACGACCTCGCAAATCTGTTCAATGCAGTACAAATTTGACATTAGAGGGGGCTTTCTGGGCGAAAGGAAAACCATTCTCAGCTAACAAGATCTTGTCGGCGAAGGAACGTCCCATTGGAAATCGCTATGTCACCCGTCGTCACGTTGTTCGTGGAGTGACTCGAGCGGGCGCAAGTCAATCTTCCATGTTTCCTTGTTGCGCCCAAGAGTGGTGCCGTGTGTTCTGCTCCCTTCAGAGACTCGTTGAGCGTCATACATTTCTTCTAGGGCTTTCGTGAAGGACGCTAACCATCGGCGCGGTGCTTCCTCTGCAGTACGTTTGATACCTGTATCACCTATTGTCCCGTTGATCGTCGAGAAACTCGAGCGGGCACCAGTAAATCTTCCATTTTTCCCTGTCGCGTGCAAGGGTAGCCTAGTGGGTTCTGCTCGCTCTACGGACTCGTCGAGCATCATATCTCTCTTCTAGGCTTTTCGTGAAAAACTCTGACCATCAAGTCGGTGGTCTTCCTGCAGCGCGTTTAACATCCCGAAGATTCCAGTCGCTAACGGCTCTTGTCCACCGGTTGTCGTCCATATGCATTACGTATCGGCTCGCCTTATTTTCGACAATTTGATATACAGAACAGCGTCTTTAATTCTTGATCATCGGCGTAGGTCAGGGCTCCATATCCCTTCCCTTAATTGTGTGAAACGGGATACTCCTAGCATCGTCCTTTAGACTGCACATTCAATAACGCTGAGTGGTCTTTCATCCTGCTCACGTAGCGACCAGGTTTCTGACGGAAAGGTAGACACGGAGTAGTGTGTTCCTTGTTCTTCTCACTACATCCTCGGTGCTCACTATGCGGTATAATCAGTTTTTCTAGGACATTGTCATTGCTTGGAATTGCTAAAAAAATCAAAATTCCACCAACTTTCTACCGTTCTGGATTCTGGTGTTACTTAATTTGATTAGTAAACCTTACTGCGAGTTGAGATATGCTTGTTTAAAGATAAAAAGGCTAAGTTGTTTTTGGGCAAGCCTGAGTGTGTTAAGAAACTATGGGAATATTTTTTGGGCTCAGATATATTGGAGAATTTAAAAAAAACTGCAGAGAATGTATAAAATAAACTAGTATACTCTAATCATCTAAGCATATATGCAACAAAACAAGTAATTTGACAATGTTGTACCAGTAAAATTCATACCGTCCATTCGACACTGACATGAGGCGAAAGGAGACTGGCTGGACTATCGGCAATAAGCAGATGAATATGTATCCAAGCTGGCAGTGGAGAGCTCAACATCAGCTCATATTCAGTTTCCTGGCTTACACAGGAAAATATTGAACGCAACTGTATTCTGTCGGGATATTTTAGACTTGGGGCTAACTTTGCATCGACCACATTCAATACGCTGAAATAAAAATCTTAACATACGACCTATGATTCGTTGCTTCGAACTAAGAATACTACAGATAGACATTTTAATCAAGAAGTGTTACTTAACTTTCCAAATCAGCAAGAAGTTGTTGTCTAATACGGTCGCTAAGTGGCCTAAGCAATGTGGCGTTGAGAATAAAAAGTTGAACGATATAGTCTGCTAGTAAGGACAGCGAATAAGTACTTTTGATGGTGGAATAAAAGTGTGAAAAATGACGTTCCACTCGACAAATATATTCAGTAAGCTCCTGAAAACATTCCAATTTTCCAAACTGCAAAAGTATATTATATTTTTGATCCTCGGTCAAAAACAAGTAGATCGTCAGACAAAATAAGACTTTGAATGCGTGCTAGTAAAGGGATGAGTGTTGTTTTTTGCAATATGAAGGTGCGAATGAAAACCCTGCATATAAGGAGATATCGCTTTTTCGAAAACCATTTCATGATGCATCGATCCAATTATTGCAAATATACTTCCACGAATGGAATCCATAATAGTTGATACACATTCAAGTTTAAATGATAATAACGGTGCTGCTTGAGCAGGCCATTTATTGGCTAAACTGTTGGCAACCTCCAGTAATTTATAATTCTTCAACTGATCATTTCTTAAACGATCTCCTGCAAATAGCTATTTTTAATTACAGATGACATAGACTACTAGGATTACATTGGATAGGTTATCGACCCTTTAAAGATCATACAAAAATGAGGAAGAAAGAAGCCATATATTTAAATCCATGTGGACGAAGAGAGATTTACTGATATGGACTAACCAAAAAGCAGATTTTCTGGATCCAACTTAATTTCTGATTCCAATCGTTTTGCAACCATACTTAGGCACTTGTGCACGTTTCTTTGTGTTTCGTCCCGTAACTCTGAATCCCATTCAAAACGCCTCACTTCTTCTTCAACGGTGGAAACCAACAAGTCAAAAAAAATGCTACTTTGAGTTGTAAGATCGTGTTGTTCCACAACATTATGAAGCTTAGCCAACGACTGACTTAAAATAGAAGTTTTCAGTGGTCGAAGGGCATCAACTAGAGGTCTGACACAATCTGGAGACCCAATCAACATTCTGCTCATCTGCTGTACAAGTTTCAACGCAAAAGGAGCATCCAGTGGAACCCGTGCACGAATGGTACGTACTAACCCTTCAACAAATTTCGTCAAATAGTTGCTGCCTGAACACATAATACCAATCACGATACCAACACCAATAATGTATAAAAGTGGGAGAATTAAAAAGTTATTGCAAGTTTTCCACATCCAGTAAACACACCAAAAGTATTGAAATTTCCTGAATCTAAGCGAAGCGACAAGAGAACAGAAGCATTGCCAGAGAATCGACGAGTTGCATAAAAAGTAACGAAATGTGGAAATCGGTTACTTACTGCTAATGGTCAGGCACAAGAAGATGACGTATAAGCCAAAGGTTAGCAAATTTCTTAGACAGCATGAAAACATTAGTCAGTGAACTTAAATAAAACAAAAGGAGAATTATTATATGATGACTGTGTGTATTCTTACGAACTGCACTTGTTTACCTTACGCAAGACTGGTATTAGTTATTCTCGTTGTCTTGATAAGATGGAGGTGACGTTTCGGAGACTTCGATTTCTTCATAGCTTGGACGTGCCCGATGTAAAGCTAGGATCTGAAGAAGGCAGAGTCGCCGAAACGTCAGTCATCAAACCTCAACAACAACGACAGCTGGTACCAACTTTGAAGCAGCTCATCAAGATCACCCGGTAAGAATTTCATATATTAACTATTAATGCCGAGGCTTATCGACCCCTTGTGCTATTACATGATAAATCAGAGGAATTCGAGACTGAATCCCGCGACAGACGCTGGTTAGGGACAAAGACCAGAAAAACCTGATTTTTTCTCAGATCTTGAAAACGTCACAAAATTTCAGTATTACGAATTTCTACAAAGTGGAGAACTGGAGATTTCGGAACACTAGGAAGTATACAAATTTAGAAAGTTACTATGAAATAACAGTTACAGGAGGAAATAAAGAATTCGAAATGAAATAAATCTCCACTCGTAATAGACCCACCTAACAAAGTAAACTGGTCAATTTGTGAATGTATATGACTGACGCATTGTTGTATAAGACGCACACTGTTATCCGGATTTGATGAAAGTTCAAGGAATTCCTTGTCAATCTCAGCTGTAGAAGACGCCAGATATACTTCAAGCTCAGCTATAACAAGAACGTAAAAAACTAAGGCCATTGTAATTCCATGTCAATATCTGTCTGCCACACGGAGACCATTCATGCTGTTTGACAGCTCTGTATTTCAAACCTTACACCTTATTTAATAGAAAGAAAGACTGAATTAACTTCTCTACAAATTACTGCCCAAGAATACCTTCTAAGACGCCAAGATTAGCCAGAGCCCTACTTGCCGAAGCAACCAAAGAAGCGTTAAGACTTGCGAGACCCCGTCTCATGTCATCTGCAGCAGAACGACGTACCTTAATAGGAACGACGGCATCAAAATCATAACAGACACTACCACGTCACTTCTTCTTATGAATTTGTATGCTTTAGGTGCACCACCATGGTAATATACTTTAAAGTAAGGCAAGCTTCGACAAGAAAGCAATTTTTTTTTAACGAACATGGCATAAATGTTTGTCAGAATAAACTCAAGCAGCTACCAAGAAGTGGGTACCTATGTTCTCAACGACTAACGTTCTAATACCTCTTTCTCAACAACCTTCAAAGTTGTTTTCAGTGTTTCTCGTAGCCATGTAACAGATAGCAGATCAGGGTTGTCCGCAACGATTCCTTTAATTTCACTCACTATTTCCGAGCGCTTGACTATCTCATGTCTCTTATCAAGTGAATCCACCAAGTCTTCACACCTTAATAGTACAAGGTTAATGTACACATACAAGATTTACAGGAAGACGACGAAAAAAGTGAATACCTAAGGGCATCTGCAGTCAGATTCCTTTCTGAAATAATCTGCTCTAGCGATAATGTTAACTTGCGATAATCGCACAGCAGCGAGTCCAACGTTTTCGCAAATCTTAACGAGAAATGCAAACAAAAGAAACGAATTTCAATAGGACACTTAATGATGAACGATGAGGTACTGTTCGTAAGTACTTGTCGCATGTCTCATACACGTCGTTCATCTCAGAATGAACACTGCTCTGAGTTCTATCCAAAACCTCTAAAGCTGTCGTTTGCTCTAGTAATCTTGACAAATTTTCCTCCACCTAAATGCGAACGATTCATCCATCATAAACCCAAAAAGTTAAACCTATTCAGAGTTAAACTGAAGTAAAGTACCTGGGAAAGAAACTCACCCCTTTCCTCAACTGCCTATTGAGAGACTCATCAATTTCACTCACTCGGCGAAGAATATTTCCGGAAGTGAAATCATCAGAATGAAGAACTCTGTAAAAAACAATGGAGATGTGGTTGAATAATATTTCAATTTTTGCACTTTTAACACTCTCAATTATGAACTCCCAGAAATACAAAAAGTAAAACGAGCATTTTACAGCAACTTCAAGCCAAAGCATCAAGTGGTTCTCAACCAGCTAACAAATCACTACAGAAATTTCTGCATCCATATCTCCAGTGACTGCTTAGTGGTACAATATTCATCAAAAACCTATAATAATAAGTCAATCCCGGCGATGGGTGATTGCTGATGGTATTGATCGATAGAAAACTAGCTGAGAGATAGGTGAAACAAAGGACCTGCATGGTGTGGTGGCGAACGCGTTAGCCCCCGGAAAGGGTGATAGCGCATTCGTTCCCCACCGCAAAAAACCTGGAGTCCAGTGCTTTCCGAATATCTCAGCACCATAATGATAAGACATTCTATTGAAAAAACAAACAATAGATATGAGGCATTTTTATTTATGCCTCTGGAATAGAAACTTAAACAAAGGATACACTTAATATAAAATTGACGTTTATACAGTTAAGGATTCTTAATGAAAACGGAAGACATAGGAAATCAATTACTCCACCACTGACATATTTGTTCGTAAACCCTCCTCAAGATCCTTTGTAGCTATTCGGATATAAAATGGTGTTTTTTGTTGTAACAATTTTCTGATGGCTTTCTTTATAAAGTGAAGTAAATATTATGAACTTAAAGCATAGAAATATTGGTGCAAACTTGTAACGAAACATTCTTTTTACTTAAATGTCTTTCTCAAAAAATATATAGTGGACTACCTTTCAAGATAGGTTTGCTCGGTTGACCTTCCCCACACGTAATCTTCAAGGTCGTCTTCAGCTCTCCGAACCATTAATACTACACCTATCCAAAGATCTAATCCTCTTAATAAAATCCATAAGTCACTTAGTATAATGGGAAAACCTCACTTTCACTCAAAAACGTATTCAAAGATTTTATACACAAAAAGACATCACTTAAACATCAAGATAACAATGAAACTAAAGAACGACGGAAATCAGGCAATTGAAAAACAATCTGCGTATATACAAGCCGTGAAAACAAACCTGATAACTGAGTACTTACTTCCTGTGTTGCCCAGTGACCGCCTTTTTAAGATTATACTTCTCTATAAACAGAGGAGAAAGCAATTCAGAGACAATACCCCTTGCAATTGTTTGATTACTACTTCCATCTCTTAAAGTAAATGGTATTCCCTTCCGTAACGGCATATCACGCATGAAAGTAATGGTTGCATGAGTATGTTCCCCAGGCATAAGAATATCGTTCGAAAAATCAAACCGAGCGACCTGAAAACGGATGGGCTATGGAGTAATACAAGAACATTCAATCGAATCATATGCGAAAAATTCAAGCCAGAATTGGGCAGCTAAATCAATGAACAAACCTGATCCCATGTACTGCAGAAAAGTTTGTCTGTAAACCCAGATCTAATTCCAACTTTTCGACCATTTTCCTTCTCATCAAGCAAATACATTTCCGCATTCACGTGATTGGTCATATTCACAGCCCCTATGTGGCCTAACCACATGCCGCGTGCAACATGGTCGGACTTCACTCCCCTGCACAGAACACCACAGTGATCACCAGCGCCAACCTAAGTGGGCTCTACAGTTCGTCGAGAACTATTGGATGACATAGATGTGTTGAGAAGATTACACAAAGATACCTCTTTTACGCTTTTACCAAAGACTTGAATGTCGGATGCCGTTGTGAACAATTCCCGCCTATTCCCCTTTATTTCCACTTTATCACCTTTTTTCAAAATACCCTGCTCCACAGTGCCAATAACAACAGTACCTATAAGTAACTCTATGAAAAACCTTGTAAAGATCAAAATCACCTTCATGTTCTTCTACCTCGTCCTGTTATGGACACTTTTGATGCCACAGGCATAATCAGAGCTTCTTCCTAAAAGATATTTGGAACAAACAGCAGAACTATACCTTACTAAGTGCAGAGGAAGCCCAAAAAAAAACTCAAGGAATAAAAAAGATTTCCAGAAAAGAAAGCAGAAGATGAAGCCGGTTGGAGAACAAACTTTGTTTCGTTGCGGCTGTGGTAAGGCATCCAAAACAGATAGCAATTCTACAATGCTGGAAGCATCTACACCGTCGAGAGCATTTAACGCAGATCCACGAACAACAGCGGCATTCTCACCTGCAATGAAAGAGGGTAACAAAGAGATAGTCGCATAAAAGAACGAAGGAAACAGATCATAACTAAAGATAAAGTAACTCTAACTATACCATCGAAACCATGTGCGGAAAGAAGTTCACGTGCTTCGATCTCCACAAGATCAAGTACATCATCCTCGACCAAATCAGCTTTGTTTATGAAGACTACAATGTGATTTAACCCTATCTGACGAGCCAACATAAGATGTTCCTAGAAGAATTTAGTTGGAAAATAAGGCCACGCAGTCGTTTATACAAAGCAATACAATGAATAGTTTTTTAAATACTGTCTACTAGTGCGTGAGTTTTGAAATGAAAATAAATAGGAAAGCAACAATAGTCATGGACCAAGAGGGCTTGTTAAATAAAGCTAGCATTTCTTGTAAACACCTAAAAGTCAATCGTCCATTTAGCCTGTCTTGACGTAACAGTTATAGTTGTAAAGAAACTTTTAAACCAATGTAACCTTACTTGAGCACCTTAGTTTGGGCCATTACACCATCTGTAGCCGCGATCACTAGTACAGCAGCATCCATTTGTGCTGTGCCACAAATCATATTCTAAAAAACACAGAGCCATTAAATGCATAAAAAAAACGATGAAGCTCTCGGCGTTGATCAACCCCTGAGGGATGCGTCATGCATTCGACTTCACTAAGCATAGCTGGAGGTGATTGAATGCATATCTGGCCTAAACAATGACTCGCGGTAGTCAACCAGTGTACCGACACAGTGCTGCTATCCTCCCAGACAAGTCTGGTATCAATCTTCCGACACCGGAGGGAAAGAAGGCTTGGTGAGCCTGGGCGCGAGGATCGATCCCATGTGTGTGTTGCAGGGCGCCTCAGACCGCTGCTCTACGCGTGCCTATATTGCTGCATAGTGGGAGAAAAAAGCAACCTTAATAAAATCGGAGTGGCCAGGACAATCAGTGTGTGAATATCTTCTCGAGTTGCTTTCGTAGCCGATATGAGCAATATTGATCGTGATTCCACGTTTCTTCTCTTCCTTTGCCTTGTCGATTTCATCAAATCGGACTGGTTTCGCGAGACCTGTTAAGAAGATGAAATAGCTGTAACTGTTGGCTTAGTTAGTAGAGACAACAATTTAGCTGATTCTGCGGTTTTCCACTGCAGCTGCTGCTTCCTAATGATATAATTACTTACTTGAATACTTGGATGACCGCCTCCCAACGGATTACGGCCTCATCGTGGCTGGGAGGTGTTCCTGGGTGTCGAAATGCGATGTACAGCGGGGGATTCACGTCCCCGGCAGGGTCTCCCAAGCTGAAGAGTCCGGCGTTCCCCTCAGCAAGCCCAGCTAAGAATAAACCTATGCCAGGATCTGCCACCGTCCTGGTATCAAACTAGTCGCGTGGTGGCAAATCTCCGTCTCATCCACAAGGGCGGCGACTGCCTGTGGTGGTGACGACATGAGGCAGACTTTGGCCTAGCTGACCCGGGGATTCCAGGGAACTACGATGGCTAAGCCAGCAAGACTCCAAAAACATGGAGATTATGCTGTAGCCCGCAATGATATAATTATTAAACACAAACCAAACAAGTGCGCATTTCATAGAACAATGCGAGGGAAAAAAAAGAGACGAAGACCGTCGTTTCTCACCAAAAAATAAAAAGCAAACCTTGTTTTTGCTAGCACGAAAGTGATAGCGGCTGTGAGAGTGGTCTTTCCATGGTCAACATGTCCTATAGTGCCAACATTGAAATTAGGTTTATCCACTGCAGTCACAGACTGAGCGAGACATCTTGCCGACTGCTGTGCGAAAATCCGTCCACCAATACACATCACAGACGGCTGACAAGTTAGATGCCGATTCCGGGCAGTAATACTTTTCATACCTATCGGAATTTGAAAAGCAAATGAGCGAGAAAAGCCTATCATCGCCCACTATGGATGTGCTACAACCCTGAAAATGTTCTGAATTATAGAGTATATAACACCGCACGTGAAACCACAAAACTTTCACGAAAGCAGAGGAGTGGGGATGAATCTCTTGTGCAAGAACATTAGGTAGTTTGTTTTCTCCACATTTTCTGGCAGAGAAGCTAAGCCATAACAACAACAACAACAACAAATGTTGGCCATGAGCAACTTTGCGGTAATGGGCGACTTCACAGTAGTTCGTACGTGGCACGGTTCATTCGGCTTTGGCGCGCACTGATCGCCGAATCGGAGCATCGTCTCAGCCACGCGCTCAGGCAGTGCGAAAGGTCTTCTGTATCTGCAAGACTTATTACTTACTTACCTGGATACTTGGATTGCCCGTCATCACTAGTTGTGCGGGCCCCAGCGTAATTTCCACTTCTTCAGAGTTTTGTTGGTTTAGTGTGTGTTTCTGTGGAGTCTCGAAGTCAGCCCTAGCCAAAGCCTGCCCCCAGGTCGTCACCACCACAGGCACTCGCCGCCCTTGTGGTGGGTCACAGGGAGATCTGCCACGATGCGACTAGTTTGGTACTAGGACGGCGGTAGATCCTGGTATTGCTTTACTCTTAGCGGGGGTTTTCTGGTGGAAATGCCGGACTCAGCTTGGGAAGCCTTGTTGTGGAGGATAAATCGCCCCGCTGTACATCGCAGCCCAACACCCAGGAACACCTCCCAGCCACGGTGAACTCGTTAGGGAGGTAAGACTTAACGTCTTCCCTGGAAAAAAAAACAGACAGGGCGAGATGCTGAACTATGACTCTGTTCAATACAATGTATATTTATATAATGACAAAAATAATGAAATTATTAACTACGAATATGAGGGGGCGGGTAGCGCAGTGGTAGTGGTGCCGGTCATTAAGGCACGGCACTGGTTCGAACCTACCACGGGCTCACCGAGCTACTTGTCCCTCCGCTGTCGGGGGAATTGCACCAGACTTCTCTGGGAAGAGTTCGTTCTCTGCAATCCATATAGAAACGCTCTAGCTTTGCATCCATCCAGGAAAAATTGGCGCAACATGCATCCAACGAGATTCACAAAGAAAGTAAATGTATAAAGTATATATACATATTTATGTATACATGTGCATATGATGGATTTTTACCTAATTAGGTGGATGGCTCGTTTCCAGGAAGAAAAGAGATTCGTGTGGCACTCCCATCCGTTTCGATGTCCTCGTAAAAAATTGTCCATGATGGTTGTCCTCTTCGAACGTTAAGACCTTGACGAGTACCACTGTGTAATCCATAAACTGTTTCTAGCTGTGAATAAAGCTGGTTGACGTGGGTCACAGAGATCTGTTACCACCACGTCGGTCGTCGCACGGGAGGATGCTTGGATCCTCTTGATCTCGAATCCGTCGTTCGTTTCATCCGTCTGTGGAAGATTAGTTCCTCTCCATGATCGGTCTGTCGGTTTCGCTTTCGACATTTTTATTTCACTAGATATCGAAGATGGTTTCCGAAAGGCTAGAGTGCAAAGCCCTGCTTGTTGGCTTGCGTATCACTTATGCTTCGTAAGACACTTCGAATGTTGTGTTTCTTTCAAATCGACAATGTTTGAAGAGTTTTGATCCTGACATAGCTATAATAGCTGCTTTGTCTTCAGTCGCTTCGCTGTTCAAAATGCGAGCCTTGACGAGGAGAAGGAAAACTAGAAATGTAGATCTTGCTAGTTCATTTCCACCTTCAATGTTACAGAACAAGAAGATCTTCGTTCTTATTGACAAAGATTTGTAGGTCCGGCTTTTATCTTAATTGTCAGCGTCCGCGTATGAGCCGAAGGATGTTTGTTTGACAATGTGTGACGCAATTCTCTTCGAGAGCCACAACTAAGAGTCACATATGAGTCTTGTCGAGTCGTATGTGTTAAGAAATACATATATGAAGTTTACGGCTTTGAGGGATGTGGCTAGTGCGACTGGGCTTGTATACAAATTCAAGGAGTCAGTCAATGTGACTATGGCTCGTGTAGTAACTTTTGATGGATGGGAAGTATATTCATTATCAGTGTTGAGTGCAAGTCCACAAATAAAATAAAAGAGGATCTGGGCGTCGATCAATACCTGAGTGATGCGCCATGCATTAGACTTCATTAAGCATCGTTGGAGGTGATTGAATGCAATCTGGCCTTCACAATGACTTGCGGTGACCTACCGATGTATCGAGCCAGTGCTGGTATCTTTCCAGACAAGTCCGGTAATAATTTGCCGACCCCGGAGGGATAGAGGGCTTCGTGGGCCTATGACGCAGGGGATCGATCCCATGCGTATTTCAGGGCGTCTGCGACCACTGCGCTAAACGCCCTCCTATCCATAAATGAGATATAAGAAACATCATAGTGAAAGCACGACTCTTCCTGAATGAGTCTTATCACTTTCCGCACAGCTGAGCAGTTGCAGCTTGGCACATCTGACAGTTACTACTCTCCGATCGTGCTTCCCGCCCCCATCGAACGCGTCCTGCTCCTTCGTGCTCCACCGCTCATAGGGCAGTTCCATAGCTAACGGATGTCGTGAGGTCCACGTTAATACGAACATTGCCGTTTCTCTCAGTTCAAGTGTCCGTCCACTGTTAACCAGCTGGAGCTCCTTGAAAGTAGTCGATTGTAGTGCTGCACGAGTTAACATTGTCACTGATCCTCTCTTTGAGACGATTTACTTGTCGCTTTGGACGAAAGTTGTTTTCTCAATATACGATCGTCAGATACTGAGGTAAGAATAACCTTAACATAGTTGTAAATCGTCCATAGTTCGAAATAATGTTCATGTCACATATTTTTGGGTCCCGTTGTAGTCCCCCGTACACCGAGTGTTTGATCTGGCCTTTTTACTCCTAGGCGTCAGCTTGATTAGGACAAAAAGAGTTATGTGGAACAGTCGAGGGACTCGATAACTGCTAAAATAAATGATAACAAGTTTAAGATTTCATTGCTGAGTGTAATGTTGCCATTACAACTGTAGAAGAAAAAGACTACTAAGCACTATAGTAGCAAGCAGTGGCAGGAAAACCCGAGTCGTATTCGTATTTCAACTACAAACTATAGCTCTTACTACTACTGAAACTGAGGTATTCACAAGGTATTGTTATCGTAGAGGATCGCTTCTGTTACTAAATGGGAATCTGTAACTTTTCTGGCGTAGGCCTTTGATGTTGAATTTTACCAAAACTGCATGGTTACAGTTCATTCAATACTTCGTTGACAGGCATTTCAGGCTCACATGAAAGTCAAAGTGAGCGTTGGATCGAAATCATTCCATATTGAAATTGGGGAAGGAGAAGGATCAGTTTCAACACTACGAGAACTAAAAGGACTTGTGGCTGAGAAAGCAGATATAGACCCCGCCTTGATGAAGATCATTCACAGAGGTGAACAATTTGTTCTATTGCCTAAAATATTCTTGTTTCTTAATATCAAAATAGAATAATCATCTTCTTTTTGCCAGACCGCAAATTTTCGGCAAAGTTCGTAGGATAAACGTTCGATACGATTCCTTGTTGTGGCAGTAGCCCACCAGAGAAGTATTTCTGACTTATTTAGCTCTGTGTGGAAGTTGTAGAAGGGATTGTATGGAACTGAATTGGAGATCAGGTGATACTGACATCATCGCTTCCTTTGGTGATGTCTCATAACCGGCTCATAGAGGGCCAAAAGTAGCAATGGAGGTTAGAAGGTGTTGCAGTCGGTGTCCATAGCTGCTGATGCTTTCATGACGTTTGAAAAATATCACAGAATACTAGATTGGTCCGGTAAATTAATCGAGAAGATAGTGAATCGCTGCTAATATTAATATTGACTAGGAAAGACGATCACTGGAGACAACGATCAGTTATTGTTCGATATGAATTTCAAGGATAACGACAGAGTTATTGTACTGGGTAAAGCTTCGGTTTCATTGAAGGTTTGTGTATCTTTGCATTTTTTTCATGGTATATAGCTGTATGGTTTTACATTAAAGAAAAACATCACACTCAGGATGACCTCGGTTTCTCCAGTCTCGTTTCATACGAGAAAACAAACTTGTCCGGATTACAAAAAGAACATCAAGATATCGAAAGCGATCTCAGCGCGCTGGAGCGGAATTATCTCGATGGTAATAGTTCGCGCTCTAAAAATTCGTTTGACGTGACAGTTTTATGAAATACAAACTGAAGTTCCCACGACCAACTTTCTATTAACCTCAGCATTGATTGAACAATTCTTTATATTCTCGTTGAGCAAACACGAGGTGTCGTTTTATTTCTTTATTAACGAGCAAGCTGACGTTTCGGCAGATTTGGCCTTCCTCATAACCTGGAAAGGTCAACTTGACCGTAATCTACCCAGCCATGCACTTCCATAGCCAAACACAGAAAATGCGAAACGAAGATTTTAATCACATTGAATACAGAATAGATTCTCTGCACATTCACCGCTTTTTTTCTTTCTTATTTGCTTATGGAGGTGTTTGAGTGAGTAGATTGCGGCCAGTTTGACCTTTCCAGAATCTGAGGGAGGCGAAATCAGGCAAAGCGTCAGCTTGCCCATTAATAAAGAAGTGAAACAAACTGATATGTCTAGGTTCATTTCCTGTCTTCCCACCCTTCACACACAAAGAGCGCGCTTGTGAGAAACGTTTCGAACAGACACCTCTGCGTGCACAAGTAGGGAGCTAAAGGAAGAATTGCGCGGCTTGGCTCGGCAAGTAGCCATCTCCAATGGCTACGAGATAGTAACCACATGAGATAAGTTTGGAAGGGGAACGACGCCCCCAAAACGAATGGTTTGGCCGGAACTAAGTCCCGTTTATCTTGCCCTTTATTAGCAGTGAAATAAGTGTAGCCATTAAGTGATGCTTAAGATGAACAGATCTAGAGGAATCGGTAGCGATAATTGAAATACCACCGTATACTCTTCGTCGTCAATTAGTTCGTAACCGTCTATATGACCGTTTATATGAAACACAAAAACTGCGTAATTCGCCCTTATGGCAGGGACGGTGATTGCATGAGTTCAGACACGATATACCTGATCTCTTGTAGTATTTGCGGAGATGAATATATAAGCGAAACGGCAGACCATTACGCACCACCTCACCTGTATCACCTGTAGTCCCGTTGGTCGTCGAGTGACTCGAGCGGGCGTTAGTAAATCTTCCATTTTTCCCAGTCACGTGCAAGAGTAGCCCAGTGGGTTCTGCTCGCTCTAGGGACTCGTCGAGCATCATGTTTTTCTAGGCTCTTCGTGAAGAACTCTGACCATCGGGTCGGTGGTCTTCCAGCAGTGCGTTTAACATCCCGAGGAATTCAGTCACTAACGGCTGTTGTCCATCGGTTGTCATTCATGCCCATTACGTGTCCGGCCCACTTTGTCTTCGACTGTTTGGCGTAGAGAACGGCATCTATGAATTTTGATCGTTGACGCAGGTCGGAGCTTCGGTTCCCTTCCCTTAATTGTGTGAAACGGGATACTCCTAGCATCGTCCTTTCGACTGCGTGTTAGATAACGCTGAGTTATCGTTCATCCTGCTTACGCAGCGACCAGTTTTCTGACGCATACGTTAGAGCAGGAGGTACTGTTGAGTCGAAAAGGTGGGCACGGAGTCGGGTGTTCTTTGTTCTCTTCACTACATCCTCGATACTCTTGAAAGCTCCCCAAGCCGCTCGTTTCCGTCTGCTCAGCTCTGGAGCTAAGTCGTTCATCATGTTGATTTCCCGACCCTAGATAGACATAACCGGAGCATTCGGGGATATTCGTTCCTTTGAGCGTGAATGGGGCATATGAAAGCAATCCGTTCTTCATGAACATCGTTTTTGTGAGGTTTAGTCGAAGACCAATCTTTCCACAGGCTTTATCAAAATCGGCAAGCATACGTTCCGCTTGGCTAATGTTCGGTGGTATAAGGACGATGTCATCAGCAAAGCGAAGATGATGTAACTGCCGACCATCGATTTTCACTCCCATATTATCCCATTCCAGTGTTCGCATGACGTTCTGGAGGGTGGCGGTAAATAATTTTGGCGAGATGGTATCGCCTTGCCTAACCCCACTTTTGACGTCGATGTTAATATCGTTGTGGAATGGTGAAATCTTGGTTGTGAAATTTTTTGTACAGCTCACGAAGAATCTTTATGGACTGAGTAGGGACTCCTTGACTATCAAGAACTTCCATGACTGCTTCTATCTCATTTGAATCAAAGCCCTTTTGTAAATCGATGAAAGTGAGACAGAGCGGTCTTTTGTACTCTCGCGATACTTCAATGGGCCTTGTTATTTGTGTGGATGTGGTCCATCGTACCAAATCCTTTTCGAAACCCTGCTTTCTCACATGGCTGTCATTCGTCAAGTGTTCTGTCAATCCTGTTTAGGATGACTCGAGTGAAAAGTGTGTAGACGACAGAAAGCAGGCAGATTGAGCGGTAGTTGCCGATATCGTGTAGGTCACCCTTTTTGGACAATAACACCGTATTGCTGGTCTTCTACTGAGTGGGGACCTTGCATTCAGACAGGTAACGTGTGAAGAGCCGAGCCAGTGTGTTTACGAGGACTGGCGGAAGTTTCTTCAGGTGTTCTGATCTTGTCCTGTCCGGATGTGGTGCTGTTCGATTTTCCACCGACGAAATAGCATGTCGGATTTCAGAAGGGGGAACCGGTGGTAGACATATCCATCCTCCTTTATTTCATATGACGGAAGGTGGATGTGGTTATCGAAGAGATCTGAGTAGTATTCGTGAACAATTTTCTCCATTGCCTTTCTGGACACTGTAACCGTTTCGTCTGGGCGTCGGAGTGCAATCATCTTGGTCTTGTAATTAACGAAGCTTCGGTGGACTTTGCGAATGCTTTTCCCAGCCTCTGCAGCTTCGACCATTACTGCTGCTCTTCTCTCTTTAAGATCTTCTTTTATCGCCTGTCTGCATTGTTTTGCAAGTTCGGACGTTAGTTCGCGGTTGCCTGCAGCTCGTGCGATTCCACGCTGGCGTGTCAGCTCGTGTTTCTGAAGACCAACGTCTCTTGGTGACTTTCGAACTCTCAGCTTTCATAGCGCTAACGTGAAGATGTTGAATGAGCCCATCGTATTCTTCGTCGATGTTATTGACAACGGCATTTTCCCAACAGCCGACTAATAAATTGAATAAGTCCCAGTTTGTGGTGGTTCTGGGACTTTGGTTTTTGAATTTACCGGCTTTTTTCTCCTTTCGACGAGATATAGAATCTTGCACGAAGGAGAAGGTGGTCTGATCCCGTGTAGCATTTTGGGATAACAGCGACATCGGTTAGGCAACACCTTCTATTTACTATGATGTGGTCTATTTCGTTATGGTACTCTCCATTGGGAGACTCCCACGTCCAGCATTGAGGGTGGGTCCCAAGTTGACGTTCTTCAGACGTTCTCCTTTGTCCAATCTTCGCATTGAAATCTCCAATGATGACCTTGAAGAATGTATGGTCTTCTCTGTAGAACTCCGTGTCCATATAGAACGCTTCGACTTCTTCTTCGTCATAGTTTGATGTCGGCCCATAAACGACGAAGATTGTCGAAGCAGGAATTGACCAACACCTTTTTAATCATAAACGTCCGATTCGGGTTGTAAGCTGTTCGAATGAGTCGATGTTCATGGGCAAACTCGTGTTGACGAGAACGCCGACGCCGCCTACTCCTCTACCGTCGCATCTTCCGAGGAACAGTTCTTCTCCGGTGTCATAGACGGCGTTCAAGGTGTGGCGTCGTCTCTTCTTGGTCAGGCCGAGTACATCGTACCTTATCTTTTTTCTTTTTTGCATGATCAAGTCTTCTATCGAGGACTCGGATGCAAGTGTACGTGCATTGTGGGTACAGATCGTCACCATAGTTCTTCATGATCCAGGCAGCTTCCATTGGCGCTGAGATTTTAGCAGCCTCTCTGTAGCCGTCCTACCCAATGCTACGAAATTGGGGGAGCTCTTGCGGGTTCAGGAGAATGAAGCCCGTTTTACTGTGTTTAGCATTTTGATACCCATGTATAGCTTGCTGGGCTCTGAGCGTGGGGGCTGGGTATACTCACGCTTGCCAGGCTCTCCCAGAGCGGACATGGAGCTTATTTGTTTGAGGCGACTCTTAACCGCCTCCCAGATACTTCCCTGTCACTTGATTGAAGGTTTTTGGCCGAACTGACTCGTAGAATACAATCCGCGTAAGCGGGAACGCACCCACATACACATGCATGAATACGCCTAGCAAATAAAGTACGTGCCAAATCGGCGCAGCAGAAACAGGTTGTCCATCCCCTGGATCCACCTGCGTCTCAGGGAAGCAGAGGTCGCTTTTGGTCCCTGATTAACCCCCTATCTACTACTTGGGGACGCGCCACGTAGCCTCGCGACTAACCGGCTTGAGATCCCTCATGTGAGGGAGATCCGTGGGACCATTACGTATCCCCTGTAAAACAACACCTAGAATGGTAAACGGAAAGTAAGACAAGGTACGCCTTGCTAGGGACGCATACGATACAAAAGCACAGCGGAGACGATTTGGTTTAAGTCAATATCCTCGCAAGGGAGGCTAAAACACCAACGGGAAAACTACTCGAGTCTTTTTGGATAGATGCCAAGAATCCGAGAATGAATAGCAGGGAACAGCGCCCAAAGATAACACGTGATATAGCCCCGTATATCGCAATTGTTTTTTGATGGGGGGTGGTGCAGTCACCAACCATATGCAGCTCTAAGTGACTGTTTTTCCTGGGTTGAAGGCAGTTAAAAAAACAGTGGATTTTTTCGAGAAGCTGCTGATCGTGTAATTATTGTGCGGATTTTCATCTTTCTGTTTGTGCTGTTGAAATGCTTGACCTAGTAAATTGTTCAGTCAGTGTACTCTTCTGGAAAAGGCGATAATGCCGAAACGTCAGCTACCGTTGTGTTGTGTGTGTTCCTTATTGCTTAAAAGAAAAAAGAAAATTAAATGTTTAGGTTTTCTTCTCAAGTTTCTTTTAGGATTCAGTTCTGTTGTAAATGCTGTCTCATGCTGCTCTAAACTGAAATTTCTGTTTTAGTCGAAAAATCGATGGTGATGGTAGGGAAAATGGAGAAGAGATTGTCACATTTCACGGAGTCATCTATGAGGCATCTCGAAGCGTTAGATCGAATGGACATTATCGGAGAGTTGACAACCGAATCCCAAGTAAAACTTATACTTTGTGGTTTAAATGCATTTTATGTCTATGTATACATACTTGGTTACTTGGATACTTCGATGGACCGTCCTCACTGGTTGTGCGTGCCGTGGCATAGTTTCCACTTTTTTCGGAGTTTTGCTGGTTTAGCCATTGTGTTTCCGTGGAGTCTGGAGGTCGGCCTGGCCAAAGTCTGCCCCAGGTCGTCGCGACCACAGGCAGCCGCCGCTCTTATGGATCAGAGGGAGATTTGCCACCATGCGACTAATTTGATACCAGGACGGTGGTGGATCCTGGTATTGGGTTATTTTTAGCTGGCCTTCTTGATGGAAACGCCGGATTCCTTCTCAGCTTGGGAGACCCTGCCGGGGAGACGGATTCCCCCGCTGTACATCGCAGTCCGACACCCAGGAGCACCTCCCAGTCACGATGAGACGGTAGACCGTTGGATCTTATGTATATGCATATATGCATATATATATATATATATATATGTATATATATATATATATATATATACCCATGTACATATATCTCATAGTTTACCACATGGTTTTTTCTAGGTGTCGAATTGGAGTGTGCATTGTACCTTGTGTGTACATCGTCGAAAGATAATAGAACGAACATCGATGTAGAGAAATCGGCTTATCCATTGTGGATCCTTGGAATCCCGAGATCAGCCAGGCCAAGTCTGCCCCAGGTCGTTGCCACCACAGGCAGTCGCAGCCCTTGTGGATCGGAGGGAGATTTGCCACCATGTGACTGGTTTGATAATAGGACGGTGGTGGATCCTGGTATTGGTGTACTCTTAGGTACGCTTCCTGATGGAAACGCCAGACTCCTTCCTAGCGTGAGAGATCCTGCCGGTGATGATTCCTCCCGCTGTACATCACAGCCCGACACCTAGGAACACCTTCCAGCTACCAGCCACGATGTGGCGATAAACCTTTGGGAAACATATATGTATAGGACTTCGGAAATTATTTTTCAAACCATGTATTGGTATTAAGACATTCGTGACTAGGAAATAAACCTAAGCTGTATGTCGTACTTACACAGTGAATTATAGTCCGTCTCCTTGGAGATGTTAGACATTATTTGTTTACCATTTATTTGTTTTCTACTTTAAACAATTCAACACCCACGTATCGTGTGGATTCCAGCACTTGTATTTGGTTCGAATATCCACATCTAGTGAGTCTAGTTTGGATTGCTGCTTGAGGATTTATGGTCTTCTTTGTTGATCGTTGAATGCTGGTCACGTCGATTTTCCCTGAAATCCTTGGATAGCCATACTAGGACGTTTCTGTACTTCACACAGGCAGTTGGAATAGTACTAAGGTGTTTCTGTACCTCACAGGCACTTCGCCAATGCTGCCGTATTTGTGCTTTTGTGGACTGAAGAGAGCGAACGGATCGTGGGCACATCTGCTACCAATTTTCCGACCTTAGTGTGATGGGGGGCACGGTTGGCCCCGGGGTTAGCTTGAACCAGAACCTTGAGCAAACTGAGAGGCTTCATTACTAATGCGCTCTACGTCCCAAACGTTATGTGTATTTTTAGATACACATGTAGAAACAATTCATCAGATGTTCACTTTTTCTCGTTTTAGGCAGTGCGCAACCGAGAAAAGAGGAAGAGTCTAATTGATGGTGTTCACACTCTCATGAACGGAAATGACAAACATGTTCGCCGTTTAGAAGAATATAAGAAGAAACTTCTCGGCGAAATCGTGGAATAAACAGATTTGACAGAATTCGATCCCCATCGTGATTCTCTTAGCATGAATTATTCCTAATCCAAGTTTTTTGGAAAACTACATACACAAGCAAAAAAGGTACCGGCCGACTACTACCTCAGCGTTATCAAAGGGTCGACATACCCACATTAACACATCAGTTCCCGCTTGATTCATGTATGACCAACTTTCTTACGTCTCTTTATTCTTCTGCACAGTATTCTTTGTACAATTGTTATATTCGTTCTATATCCTATACAAGACTTAATTGCAGACGTAAGACTAGAGAAGCTATTCTATGCATTTTTTAGTCCAGAAGGAAAGGTGTTTTTGCGTGAGTTTGTTCTTCGAGCTACAGACTTGCTGACTTAGGGAATACAGAGTGGGAGAGTACCAGACATAAGCATGTTTAAGTGTCCGAAGGCGTTTCGCTTGAATATTGTAGCTATTAATAACTTTCTGTACTGGCACAGTAGTTGACAATGATCAGGGTATTTAATACATTCTCGACGAAGCTGGTTTTTGGGCGTCTGGTGATATTTATCCATTACTAGAAAAGCTAAGTAGTTCTAACTTCAGAGGAGAAAGAAGAGACATTGCTCCATCGTTTTAAAGACGTATATACAGACATACATGTGTGTAATATCTGTATATGTTATCAGTAAAAAAGTAATTTCAGTGGGCTTATAGCACAGTGGTGGTGATGCCGATCATCACTAACACAGTACTAGTTCGATCCACTCAGTGCTTAACAAACCTGTCATCTCCCCGGCGTTGAGGAATTGGCACCGGGAACACCTGGAAATCCTCACTCTTTGCAATCTAGTTGGGAGCGCTCCAGCCCGGCTACCTCAGGACTCCAGGGAGAATTGCTCGACCGGCATTCTACGACATTCAAGATGAACGGACAATCCACAAGCAGCAACCGAAGCCACACGTAAAAGTTGGAAAATCTTCGTGGATGATGGATGCGAGGGGATGGAATGTGAGAAGTGCTGGGATCCGCAGAAAAGATTTGAAAGACGGGTCGTATAAAAATAAAAAAAAGTAAATTCGCTCTCAGCTGCCAATTCTTATCTACAAGCAACACTGTTCTCATAACACTTGTAATTCTTACGTACAAGGGATTCTATAACGGTGAGGTTGGAAAAGAAAGGTCTGTAATTGAAAGCTAAAGCTGGACACCTAAGAGTACCTTTTCGCAATAATATGGTGATAAACCATTGAACGGGTTTCGTCAAAGTGGTTTGATAGTTACGGAATGTGCATTCCTCTATCTGCTGCCACAAGTTTTGTCCTTGGAAACAGTTATCAAGTTCCATTATTATAACTGCTTACTGATGGTTTAACCCTGTGTTCAAGAACTTTATTTTACAAAAAAAAAGGCGAATGAGAGTTTAACTGAGTGATAGTGAATGATTCGATGTGATAAGACAGGCTTCAAAATATGTACCGACTGCTGTAGGACGCATTACCCGTACAATGTAGATCATTCTGGAGGGGGTGGGTCGATCGATCGATCGACACCCGTCCTACATACAAGGGCACCGCTAAGTTAAGTTACTTCGGTCAGTGCTGCCTCCACTGGATTGGACTCGATACGATGGCAAACACACTCAATTCAACAACGGCCAGCTATGGACCAACGCTCCGATCAACGCGGCAATGAGGAAGGCGAGAGCGCCGAAACGTTAGCCGAATGAAATTTTTACATCAGCTTCGTTCTAGCTCAGTCGTATGGAAAATTACAAATGAGAGCGTTGGCAATGGGACAGCAGCTGGCACCAAGTCTTGCGTTGATGTCTAAAATGAAGGCTCAAGTAGTCGAACTCCGGTCATTGCGCTATTATAGATATGTAGATAATTGTTTTGTGATCTCTTCCACACAAGAGGAAATGCACAAGTTTTTTGAGTTACTGAACGAACAGTCAGAGTGAAACCACAATGATGCTGAGATATTTGCAAAACTCCGGACCGCAGCTGTTTACGGTGGGGATCGAACATACTATTGTCCATTCCGGAGGCTAACGCGTTCACCAGCACACCGTTAGGACCCTTCGTTTCGCGTTTGTCTCAACTGTGTTTTAACCTATAGGCGTTATCAGCAATCACCCGTCAACGGGATTCTGGGGAGCACAAACGGCACTGAACCCAGTAAGCTAAAGCCGTAATATAATTCACAATGTAGTTAAGGTCGAAGTACATTCACCAAATATAACGGAAAGCCAAATAAGGGGGAAAAAAAAGGTTCATTGTGTCTCCTCTCATTCTTCACACACAGAAAGGACGCCTGTTTGCTACGACGTTCTGGATGGCTATTATCTCGCATTTCTTCTCACAAATATTGCCCCAGGACATTAATTTATACCTGGATGACCAAACCATATCTTCTGCCGTCCCATTCGCCACGTGGGCGGGAACGGGATCGTCGTGTGGCAGTTGTCCGAGCGAACGGTGCTATCCGTGACTTCCCGGCGAGTGGCACTTGGGAACTGGCTTATCGTGACTGATGTTTGTCTCATGTCGGTCATTTGTGGTGAGTGATTTCTGTCCAGTTTATCTTTTTCATTAAATTTTTAGCTGTTCCGCAGAATTCGTTTAGGCATCCGCATTGCTTTCTGGCATTACGTTTTCTCCTTTTTCTCTTTCGGTTTTGAGGGCGTTTAGTTTTGAACCAAAAGAAGTAAACGTTTGTATTTATACTACATCTATTTCATTTTACATATGTCCTTTCTATGCGTTTGACTTATGTCCCAGATGTAATGTGTTTGGTTTTGGTTTGTTTTTTTTTTGTTTGTATTTTGTGTTTTGTACTTTCCTCCCAACGGATTACCGCCTCATCGTGGCTGGGAGGTGTTCCTGGCTGTCGGAATGCGATGTACAGCGGGGAATTCACGTCCCCGGCAGGCTCTCCCAAGCTGAGAAGGAGTCCGGCGTTTCCATCTGGAAGCCCAGCTAAGAGTCAACCAATACCAGGAACCACCACCGTCCTGGTATCAAACTAGTCGCATGTTGGCCAATTTCTCTCTGATCCACAAGGGCGACGACTGCATCTGGTGGTGAAGACCTGGGGCAGACTTGGCCTGGCTGATCCCGGGATTCCAAGGATCCACAATGGATAAGCCAGGAAGACTCTGAGAAAATAGAAATTATGCTGGGGCCCGCACAACCAGTGAAGACGGGCCATCGAAGTATCCAAGTAAGTAAGTTTTGTGCCTTATCTACTATCTACCAATTATTTATTTATTGTTATTTATTACATGTAGAAGTTCTTGAGCTTGCGCGAGGTTGATAATAAGGTTTATTCGGCTGACGTTTTGATGTCTTCGTCTTCATCGGAGCCGATAGTCCGAGTCGGTCGGTGGTCCACAGTTGTTCGTATTATTACCATCATTGAAAATTATTTGCTATCTTGTTTATTATTTTATTATTTATTGTTTTTCATTGACTATGTATTTTGTGCTCACCATTTCAATTGTTTCCCATTCCACCTTTGAAAGTTTATCAAGGTCATTTAACGATATCTAAATAAGCTTCCTTGAGATTCCAAGATATCAAGTCGAATTCAGAACTTACATCACCTGTAGTTATGCAGACATAATGATTGCTTAGATCCCTTTCGCTTTACTTTAACCATTTTCCATTTTTGGTGGTCCGTGTTTCCTACTGTTGAAATATTGATTTAAAAGGTAAACTCGCAGTTGTCTATACTAGTAACTAAGGCCGGATTTTCTCAGTTTCTCTCAGAACTTACAAAAAGTCGTGCTTGGTTCTTGAAAATCGACCTTTCTTTAGGCTCAAGCCCGCATTCCAATGATTAAATTCGTCGGTGCGCGGCTGCCACGGCCAAATTTTTCCAGGTAAGTGTTTCAGTAATCGTTTTTGATCCATGACGCCACTATTTTTCCAGAGTCGCCTCCAGTCCTGTGGATGTTTCCGCTTCATCAGGTTTCGAACTTCTTTTGCTTTCAATATATTGTCATTGTAACTATCCAAAATCCAAATTTCGACGTACGAGAGCGTAGATTAACGCGAGTTGGAAGAATACCAAACCCATGTTTTTTCTTTTACTAAATGTGTTATGTTTACTCTAAGATTCATAGAATTATAGGAACATTTGATGGTAGCAGCTAACACAAAGCATTGATCCTTTTTTCTTACTGTTAGTTTTCCTTTCATTCTTAGCCACATCGACGAAGTCTGTTCGTTCAAGTGGACAAACCAGTCAAGGGCTTCACATCTCTGAAGAACAACTTCCGATGAAATTTCGACGGCCTCCTTTAAGCCAAGAAGAATGCGATGCCATCAATGTACGTTATTCGAAGATTATTTTTTTTGTAAATTGAAACCACTGGGTTAACCTTTTTATTTACTGCCTATTCTTTTTTAACGGCAGGGTATGTTGCGAAATATAACTTCTGTAATGCTGAGATGTTTGCAAAACTTCGGACCGCAGGTGTCTGCGGTGAGGAACGAATGCGCTATTGTCCTTTCCGGGGAGTAACGCGTTCACCACCACACCATGCGGGTCCTTCGTTTCGCCTATCTCTCAGCTTCGTTGAAGTTATATTTCGCAATATACCCTGCCATCAAAAAAGAGTAGGCAGTGAGTAAAAAGGTTAAATTTGTGATTTTAACTATAGCCTCAGCTTAACTGGGTTCAATGCCAATTTGGGCTCCCCAGATCAATCCCGCTAACGGGTGATTGCTGATAGCAAAAGATCTATAGAACTACCTGAGAGACAGACGAAACGAAGGACCCGCATGGTGTGGTGGTGAACGCGTTGCTCTCCGTAAAGGACAGTAGCGCGTTCGTTCCCCACCGCAGACACCTGCGGTCCAGAGTTTTGCAAATATCTCAGCATTACAGAAGTTATATTTTGAAACCACTGTTTTTGAAGTTCAGTTGATGTCACCGACAATGTATGATAGTGTGGCGTAGCACGCAGACTTGGGTATTCATTCGTATTCCTCCCTATTATCTCCCTCTTATCTTGACCTCTATATCTGCTAATCGTTTGGCTTTTTTGGTGTTCGGTTTGGTCTTCACCATTTTCTATTCGGAAGTTGTTTAGGCTGGCGGTGCTTATGGTCTATGAGCTTGGCCCAGCGATGGAAATCCTAACATCATGCGGATCGAATTTGTAGTAATTTTAATGTGGTAGGCTCTCTAGATAGGGACATACTGTGTTTATATGTGTGCGTTTAATAAAGTTTTTTTCGCTCTGGATTATGGTTCACAAATATATGTGCATCAGGTCGCAGTAGTTTCTTAATGTCCGTCTGGCCTTTTGCTCATTAATTCTTTTTTGCTGTTTAAGGTGGCATATTTTCCTTCAAAGGTGATGATTCCAACGATCCCTGGTTAAGTTCACCTCCAATGTCTCGTCGAGATGTAGTGCTTGGATCCGGTTCATCCAAAGAAGGGTATGGTTTTAAAGCATAATTCCGCTCTACTTTTTACTTAACCAAACTCTTTAAAGTCGTTGAACGTGCTTGTTCCAGTGAGCTGTTATCGTTCGTGCAGAACCTAGTAAATGCGTGTATATCAAGACGGGTGGTGGAGCAGAAGAAGTTTGCAGAATGGTTAGTTTTACTGGTTTTTTTTTCAGAAAAGAACCCTATTATTACTTTAAAGCATGAAAAGTTTAAACTATTTGAAGATGCTTAAGAAATTTAGATCTTCAGAACTTTTATTGATCTTGTGTTTTTTAAACGTGATAAATCCAAGATATCTGGAAACCTTTTTTCCCTTTTGGTAATGTCATGAAAAAAACTTCTAACGCATTCGAGGCTATCTTGACTCACTATGTAATGCATATTACTACTTGAAATTAAAAAGAGTAGAATCTACAGTTCTTTGTCATGAAAGTACACGTTTTCTTATTCTTCCTGCCGAAGTGAGGTTATAATTTTTCTTAAGCTGGGAAAAGGTCTTCCGTTCATTTTCCTTTTCGTCGTTGCTAATATATCGAATGAACGAACCAACACAAACTTCTCTACCGGAGGGCGATGTTATCCTCGAATGATTCGCTAACGTTTACTGCTGCCGCACTTATGTTAAAACTTTAAGATTTCTAAAGAATTAAACTCCAGTTTTTGAAAACTCTACCAAGAATTTTTAAGATTTAGTTAAAACTCTGTGAAAACCCTGTATAGCGTTAAAACTTAGAACTTTTCTGGAGGTCAGTCAAGTTTTTATCTCCACAAAAGTTTCGTGGTCGGAAAATTATCATCAGGGTTGGGAATATGTTAATCTAAGAACGAGTATAATTAGGCCTCAGTTAGTAAGCTTTGGGCCAATAAGGTATTATGTCTATCATTCAAATAAAGGAATAAGGCGTTCTGTGTTTATCGATCCCTCAGGGATTCGTCATGCATTCAACCCCTCTAAGCATTGAAGAGGTGAATGGATATATCTTTGGCCTGTACAGTGATTTGTATTGGTCTACTGATGCAGAATTAAGTATTTCTACCACTCCTCGAAGGTTTGTTACCAATTTTCCGACCTCGGAGGGATGGAGGGCTAAGTTGGCACAGGGCGCGAAGTCAAACTAAGAACGCGACACGCACTGTTTTCCTAAATGCTTGCAAAATAATCTTCGAAGCTTGTTCAATATCTGTTCCTTGCTACGGAGCTGATTTTGCATAAGCTCATAATTTATCGACCACAAAAAATAGATGTGGAATTGAGATTATCAAGAACTTGCATAACAGACTTTTCTGTATCACCTATTAGGTATGCATAATTTTTTGCAATATTTTTTTCCATTTCAAATTTTTTTTCTGAATTGGAATTCTCAAAAAATCGAAAGCAAAAAGATGAAATTTTAAAATGTTGGAGAGTCTTGCTTGGCGCAAAACGGTTCGTTCGATTCCTTTGGTGCACGAAATAAAGGCTTGGACGAAAATAAAAGCTGAAATATATGTTTTATACTTTTCATAAGATCAGAATTTCCCCCTGTTGTATCTGGTTGGGATTGTTCTTTACTGTGAGCTGAGTAGTCAGGGCTCAATTTTAGTGACGGGCATTGTTTTCTGTTCCCATGTATTAAAGGGCGCGTGTGGCGCAGTGTGTGGCGCGGTGGTCGGAGGCGTCGTGCAACACACACACGTGGGATCGATTCCGGTGCTCCTGGCCCACCATGCCTTGCATCCCTCTGGGTTCAGTAAATTGGTACCAGAAATGTCTGGGAGGATAGCAGCACTGGCTCGACACATCGGTAGGCCACCGCGAGTCATTGTAAAGGCGAGGTATGCATTCAACCATTTCCAGACGTGAGGTCAAATGCATGGCGTATCGCTAAGGGATTGATCAACGCCGAGAGCTTTATCGTTTATCCTTTATCCAATGCATTTAAATCATTGCTTCTTATCGCGAATGTGTTTAGCTAGTTGTTATCCACTTTCTCTTATTTTATAGTCTCAAACGATCATTGAGTGGAGTCACAGACCCATCTGAGACGTTCCTATACTACTTCTCGAAGAAACGCTCTTCTGATGAAGATGCACTCAAAAACCTTTTACAAGCTATCGAGATGTGTGTCGACGATTCATGTCTATTACTGCTGTGCGGGTTCATTCACGATCTTGTCAATATGGGTAGTATCAAAGGTTTGTATTTTTATCACTTCGTCCCACTTCATATTATGTGATCTTTTTTGGTTTCATGTGTTCAGGATAACTTCTCATAACGCGTATTCGTTTAGGTCGTTTGGCGAGACACAGGAAGCTGATCAAAGCCGATGCAACTTCCACCCTCATTCGTACGCTTCGATTTCGATTGAAGGAGGCCATCTCCCGTAAAAAAAGTCGGGCAACAAAGTGTGAAGAAGAAGATGCAACTTTGGCTGAGCAATGCGACGACACTGTAGCAGCTCTTGTTCTTGCCGTTGGAGTCAAAGGTAAATATTTGAGATTTTAGGTTTCAAAAGCAATTTAAACCAAGTTGAATCTGCTAAATGCTAATTTAAAATTGAGTTAATTTAAGCTACTACAAATGCCTACTCTTGGAACAGTAGTATAAGGATGAAGCATACAGATCTAAGAAAACTGTATTTATTACCGTATTTGTCCAATAGCACTTGTGAACTCATAGTGCTACTGTCTACATGAATCTAAAAAGAAGCTTGCCAGATCAGGACCAGGAAAATAATTGCATAAAGCGACATCGAGATGAAGTCTATCAAAACCGAAGGAGTGAATGAGATAATGTTGCTTTTTTTTAAATTCGGAACAATTTCATGGAATAATTTGAACTACTGTTTGCTCTTTCCTTTTTGTTTATCACTTCATCTCTTTACCTCATCTTCTGTCCCAATATTTGTCTTTTCCATTTTCGCTTTTAAAAATCACTTCTATAGCACTTTTTCTATCGATTTTTCATACTGTCGACTGTCGTTGAAAATTCGTGTTGGTGGAGTGCTGCAATTGTTGTGCTCCCTTATGGTTAGTGATCATGTGAATACTCTCAGTATGACGATGGCTCAACTGCTGTGTCGATCTGTACGATCACGTGAGTCAACATTCTTTAATATATTCCAGGAATATTCCAGGAAACTTCCAACTTTTTGTTCGTCTTTCTCTATTTTTGTCTTATGCGTCGCAAACATCAGCCGTCGGTATAGTTCAGAGTATTCATTTCTCTCTCTTATTTGCATTATACGGTATAACTACAACATTAAGATTTCTTTTCGATGTTGCGTTCGATAACACTAATCCTCCTCTTCCTATGTGAAGTCCATATTTACGAACTCTACCTTAGGGCAGGATGAATGGTGGAGTTGAAAAGTGGGGCTAATTAGTCTTTTTTCTCTTTACTATACACTAAATTGTTTTGAAAGTTGACCAAGCCGCTGGTTTCTCCATGTTGAGCTATGGAGCTAACTAATTCATCTTGTTGACTTACTGACCCAGGGATACATATCTAGTGCATTCGAAGACATTCCTTCCTTTGGCCATGGGTGGAGAATGAGAAACAAATGTGTTTCTTATTGAAAAATTCTTGGCATTCAGCTGAATACGAACCTTTTCATTCATAATATAATATATAAAAAAAATATAAACAAAGGCCAGAAATTTAGTTATGTAGGCTTGACGTCAGCGGCAGGCGAATTGAACATCGTTTTCAATTGATTGCTCATTGAAATTGAACAGGAAGACGATCAGTGGATTGGGAAAGCTTTGTTGGTCCTCGTCGAAGCGTGTTCAGAATGCCATTGAACCCTAGTTATCCTAGTGTTGCCATAGAAAATCAGAGAATGATGGATAATTCCATACGTTCTGCAGTTGCCGGTTTTTCACAAGTGATCCATCTTTTGGCTGTATGTATTATGAAACCGACTGCTGAAGTCTAGTAGAAACGTAATGGATCGTGATTGAAACGAGAAAAGCTTTAAGAAACTCGTCCTATCATCCCCTGAAAGGAGTATTGTCCAAGTTTGAGAAAAGAATAGAAGGCAATGAATTTTAAAGGATTAAAGATAAAGTATTCGAAGCGTCAAGTCCTTGATGAAATGGCCGTTATTTTGTTTCCATTTAACCCTAGAGTTGATTCGATACATAGTGTGTATGACAATTTGAGATTACCTACCGATCTATCACAAACTTGTGCTACTCTGGTGATATTGGAGGCTTATAGAATTGTGTTGCGCGAAACACGGGATCGAAGCAGCTACCATTTTCTGGCTGTTCATTTATTGAAGCCGATCCGTTTGGTTTCGAATTTGGTAATGACTATTCGAACTTGATCAGCAGCCTTTCTATCTCGATTGTTCGTTCGTGGTTATGCTTTATTACGATTTCCTCCCTACCCTCTGCTTTTGCAGTTGTCACACTATTTGAGAATTATAATTGCACCTGGAATCGAAAGCGATCGCTTTTATTGTTTTTCTTTCGTTTACTATTTTACCAAATATTCTTTTTTTTAAGCAAGGAATGCTCAATTGGCTTTGCGTCATCGCGGATTCGCTAAACAACTTTTAGTGCGGATATCTTCTCTGGAAGCAAAGGATCCTGTTGAAAGTGCTTTTTTAGCCCGAAGTCTCGAAACGCTCTATTTCATCGCAAAAACTAGTTAGTCCTCAAGAATCAGTGCATTTTCAAATTTGTCATAAACTTGGTGGTTTTTACTCTGATGCTGGTGTGAACTGCATAACGAGGCGCTTTTTTCAGGGGGCAGTTGAAACGGGGGGGGCAGAACGCTTTACTTGTTTTCTGTTATATTTTTCATCCTTTATATTGTATTGTTTTGTTATATTGTTTGTGTTTCTGTTATATCTCACTTCTATTATGTCTGCTATATTATTTATTGTAATATTTGCTTAGGCAACATTCCTTTGCGGAGAAAATAGGTTTTTCGCATACATTGCCGCAGTGTAAATTCCTCTTACTCAAACTAGCGATCTTTGTTTGAATATTTTCGAACCAAGACAAGCTTACATCAAGCGTTCTTTATTTAATAAAGCTGTACTGCGTTATTCTTCCAACGGTTTACCGTTTCTTCGTAGCTGGGAGGTGTTCCTGGATGTCGGGCTACGATGAACGGGGAGGGGGATTCATCTCCCTGCAGAGTCTCCCAAGCTGAGAAAGAGTCCAACGTTTCCATCGGGAAGCCCAGCTAGGAGTAAACCAATACCACGATCCACCATCATCCTGGTGTCGAACTACTGAGATGGTGGCAAATCTCCCTCTGATCCACAAAGGTGGCGACTGCCTGTGGTGGTGACGACCTGGGGTAGACTTTGGCCAGGCTAACCTCAGGACTCCAGGGAAACGTAGTGGTTAACTCAGCAAAACTTCTAAAAGTGGAAGTCATGCTGGTGCGCGCACAACTAGTGACAGTGGGCCATTCAAGTATCCAAGTAAGGTTGTGTTCTCATGAACTTTAGTCATCGAAAATTTGCTGATATTTTTTCGAACGACTCTTTCTAATCATTGGATTAAATATGGAAAAAAAATATTCGTTTGGGGGGTATTTTTTGATCGTTCTAATCGTAATCACCTGTGACTCTGACCATGTTTGTCATAATCACACTGTTACGCCTGGTGCCTTAACTAACCTGAGAGCGGTTTTATGTCTCAGTCATGGATCAGGCCTACATCAGGTAACACGAAAAGCACCACTTTTTTTGGTGGTTCGATCTTTGTAGTGTTTTCGACGAGAAAATGACTACAATAAGTTCGTCCGGTTTTGTTGTCGCACAAGTTTACTCTTCATCGGCTTACTATTAGAAATGTGCAATTCCTTCTGTGCTTAGGAGATCGTACTGAGGGGAAAGAAGCTCAACGCTCGCGATTTTTGCAATTTGCCGTTTGCTATATTCCTTTGCAATCAAATTTCGCATACCGTCAGGCATATATGTGAATAAAAATATCTGCCAAGGTTATCCATTAGTTACTTTGTTTATAGCATCACTGAAGGGTATCTTTGTGTAAATTATCACATTTCACGTACATTATCATAATTTTGATTCCAAGCTTTTAGGGAAAGCCCGTGTTCTCCTTGTCGGCGAAAATGTGGTGTACCGTATGCTTCCCCTGCTTGAACGCCATGTCTGTTTGACGAAGGAAGAGAGCTGTCAACATTCTTCTACCACATCAACTGATGTGCATACTGAAATTTGTCTAATTTCTCTCGCCGTACTCAGACTGCTTTCTATTAACAAGCGAGCCAAGGAGCAGTTATTATCTTGTGACGTTCTGAGTGTTTGCCAGGGTGTCATGGTTGAAATAGAAAGAAATCTTTATGGGTCAGCTTATCGTTCTCGACTTCAGGTATTTGTTCTGTTTTCGTTTTTCCTATTTAATCGGGAATAATTGTGAAGATTTCTGGGAAATTCTTGCGCAATTTTGTTTTGGTTTATTCATTCTTGATTTTGATTTTCTATGCTAGGTACTCCGCATATTCTGTATCCTTCTTTTGACCTTTGTTTTACCGTTATTGCTGAAAATGTGATCTTTAAATGCATGATCAGATGTTCGTGCGAGTTTATGATAATGGATTTGCTGACTTGTGTATATAGCGGACTAATGCACAAAACTGCTTAGAAAATCATGTAGAACAACTCTTATTTCTTGAAAATTCGTTCTTTCTACCGTGATTTCTGATATGGAAACTATTTCGAGGAGAAATGAAAAAAGCTTAGTTCAGGGTTCGCTTTGCTCGTTGTGTTTATGCTGTCTTCCTAAGATTCGCTTCCCGGTCACGAGCACCTCGTTTCCGTTCAAGTTTTGTGTTCCGAGGAGGGCTAGGCCTGGAAGGAGGTCTTTACTTTCCGGAATATGACACACTTTTTCATTTTTTGTGATTTAACTTTATTTTTTGTTACATAAAACCCGTCTTTCACATCTACTATATAGATCCCAGCACTTCTTGCATTTGATTCGTTTCCTCGCATCCATCCCTGCGAAGGTCTTCCGGCACTTTACGTGTTGCTTTGGCTGATACTTGAGGATTTTTCCTTTCGCCACGAATGTCGTTGCATGCTTTTAGAGTCGATTCTCTCTGGAGTCCCGAGATAGCCGAGCTAGAGCGTTCCCATTTTGATTGCTGAAAGTGAAGTTTTCCCAGGGAAGTCTGGTATCAATTTCCCGACCGCGGAGGGATGAGAGGCTTAGTGACCTCGAGGATGGATCGGGATATGACATTTATAAGAATGTCAAGTAATGGATTGCGAATAAAACCTACCGCGTACGTTATAGAGCAGTAATAATAGTTTAACACCTATCGACGGCTGCTAATAGTGTTTGTGGGTTTTTAGTATGATTTATAGTGCGGGATTCAGCTTTTCAGCAAGATTTCCAAAGCTCCGGTGATATTCAATATTTCTCCACTGTCTTCGTATTTAGTAATCTGGTGGCGAGGCAGCAAACCGCTACATCCATAAGCGCAAACTTCAGAAAGCAACCTAATATCGGGCCTGAAACAAACTCTTAGTGGAAGTCGAATTTCGGATAGCAAAAGATGTCATAGAGTCGGAATCGAAATAATCGAAATAAGGACTTCACGAAACCGCATGTTAACCGCTTTTTTCTTGAAATTATAATATCAGATCTGTTTGCTATAGCAGCACGATCTTGAAGCTTTTGAGAAGGTGCAGGTTACATGGTAAAGACATAATGCTTCACGTAATAGAGGAGACAAAAGCATAAAGATATGTGATCGTATACTGCCATGTGAATTAAATGATGTTATCCACAGGTAAAGATTCCTGTCATAAATGTCGCTTTAGGCCTGTTCTATATGTTTACATTGTCCATTCTTTTGGTTGTGCCGCTGGTAAGAGCGAACTAGATGAGTCTAATAACCAGCTGAAAGAAATAGCCTAGAACGAGAAATCTTTCAATATTTATGTTGTCGGTCAGTACGTTTTTATACTAGGAAGACTTATTGGAAATGAATATTGGGTTGGAAAACTTGGAATTGATGACCGAAATAAGAATGAAGAGCAGCTTATTCTACTCTTGTCTAAAGCCCATGTCTTTGTTAGAAACCCATTTTCCAAAAAAGTGAAACCTCCCATGAGCATGGGATGCTTAGTTGCACTTTTATACTCATTGGTGACATCTTGACAGACTGAAGACGATGGCCTCTTAAAATGTCCGTGATAAAATTGTTCCTTAATGAACCTGATCACCGCAGTCTTCGAGTGAAAAGTAGATTTAAACTGAGGCCGAAAAGTAACTTCCATTATTTCCGAAGAAGAAAAAGACAATTTAACGAGAACACTTTAAACAGAAGCTTCCTGTCATGACTAGCAAATTTTGGAAAGGGTGACCGTTTACTTTGATGTACTTGTCGAAAGACTCAAATTCTGTGCAGAATACACTTCAGCTCACCATTCAAGAAGTTCGTGTCATTTCTCCATAACTGCCAAGATGTTGCTTCGAAAGAAGTCTAAGGCTATTTCCGATTTAAACGCAAGTTAT
This sequence comes from Angiostrongylus vasorum, assembly GCA_018806985.1. Taxonomy (NCBI): domain Eukaryota; kingdom Metazoa; phylum Nematoda; class Chromadorea; order Rhabditida; family Metastrongylidae; genus Angiostrongylus; species Angiostrongylus vasorum. The sequence goes on from JADANN010000462.1 coordinate 1,637,372, forward strand.
CACCTTATCTGTATCACCTGCCGTCCTGTCGATTATCGCGTGACTCGAGCAGGCGCCAGTAAATCTTCCCTTTCTCTCTGTCCCGTGTAAGAGTAGCCCACTGAGTTCTACTAGCTCCATGGACTCGTTGAGTATCATACCTTTCTTCTAGAGCATAGGTGAAGAACTCTCACAATTGAGTGGGTGGTTCTCCTGCATTAGTCTGACATCTTGGCGAATCTAGTCATTACGGCTTTTGTCCATCGGTTGTCATTCATACGCATTACGTGTCCGCCCCACCTTTTCTTCGACTGTTTAGCGTACAGGACGGTATCTTTCATCTTTGGTCGTTGACGCAGGTTGGAGCTTCGGACGCATTGTGACCGAGACCACCTTATATTCAACAGTTTGGCGTATAGAACGATATTGACGTAAACCGGAGCTTCGGATCCCTTGACTCACTTGTATGACACGGTATACTCCTAGCATCGTCTTTTCGACTGCGTGTTCAGTAACACTAAGTGATCTTTATTCTTGCTAACTCACTACCGCTCTGACTTCCCGACATAGATAGATGTAGCTGAAGCATTCGGAGACATTCATTCCGTTGAGGGTTAATAGGGCATACATCACCAATTCGTAGCTCATGAATATCGTTTTTGTGGGATTTAGTCGAAGACCAATTCTTCCACAGGCTTTATCAATTTCGACAAGCATTCGTTACGCTTGGCTAATGTTTGGTGTTATACGAATCACCAACAAAGCGAAGGTGATCTGATTTTTGACCTTTGATTTTCACTACCATGTTGTCCCATTCCAGTGTTCGCATGACGTTCTCGACGCTGGCGGTAAATAATTTTGGCGAGATGATATCGCTTTGCCTAACCCCTCTTCTGACGTCGATGTTAATATCCCCACGACCGACTTTCTGTTAACACGGCATTGATCAAATAGCTCTCGAAATTCTTGTTGAGCAAACACGAGGTGTTACTTTATTCTTTATTCCGTTAAAGCTGACGTTTCGGCGGATTTCGCCTTTTTCAGAGCCTGGAAAGGTATATTGATAGGCAGTTTACTAAGTCAAACGCTCCGATAACACATGCAGAAAGATGAAAATCTAAATCGCAACCACACGATCAACAGCTTCTCGAAAAAACCCACCATTTATTACGTGCCTTCCACGGAGGAAGAACAGTTGGTCAGAGTCGCATATGGTTGATGAATGCACCACCCCACATCAAAAGTCGATGCGAACGTACGGGGGCCAGATCACGTGTGATCTCCGAGCATTCCTCCCTGCTGTTCATTCTAGGGTTCCTGGAATTTATCCAAAAAGCCTCTAGAAGTTGGCGCGTTGTTGTTTTGGCATCCTGTGCGTGGATAGCGACTTTAATATCAAAATCGTCAGGGATATTCCAATGTCGGGTATGTTGTGTGGATCTTCCATCTTTTGCAGCAATACACTGGTGATTAGGATTTCAACGTAATGCATGGAAATTCAGTATATGTGTCATTAAGGACTGGAAGTAGAATTTTCAAATTTCCACTCACATTACTGTCAAGATCAGGTGTACTCCAGTTGTTCACCAAAGAGAACGTCGTACTACGGAAAGGAGTACAACTGAGACAAACAACCTATCCTGTCTTACTTAATGTGGTTACTTGTGGACGTTGTTTTCAAAGAAATCGAAGTAGAATTGATGTTCTCCTCAACTGCGCTTCTTCGATTTGAGTGTTGTCATTGTGCTCGAATAATTGGTCTTCGAAGGCATTGCTGATGCTCCCGACTCACTACACCTTTAGTCAGCGTTGTTGTTTTGATCTCTTTAAAATATTATCCTTCTTTTCAGAGCATTGTAAGTTCGGACATAAGCAGTAGCTAGAGTATGAATTCGAGATTGTCTGTAAACGGATGTCTCTTTGTGACATTCAAACCTTGCACTCTTGCTGACTCCTAGTCTTTTTTGACCCTATGTCCCCATGAGCCATGTAATCTCTTTATTCTTTATCGATGTTTTGTGTAGTTGCTTGTTCACATGAGTCGGCTAATAACGTGATCAAATCCCAATTTCACGAATTCGTTTCTTGATTTTTGCAGCTTTCTCTCCTTTATGCGAAGAAAAAAGGAATTTCTCTAAAGAAACAATGGTCCGATTTTTGTTTAAAGCTTCTTGAAAACAGGTTTACTACGACATGTCTATTTGATTATGGTGTTCTGTGCTTCGGAAGGAAATTATGTACTGTGCAAAAATTTTTTTCCTACACTTTATTCATCCGATAGCTCTCACCACCTCTCATTCTCCATGTGCCAAGCGTCGGCCACGAAGAATGTTCTTTGCATCCTATATTTTACAAAAACCGTTTTACTGATGAGTTTGTTTATTTGGCCGTAATCATCGAGCGGGACTTCCTCAGAGACACTTGATGATGGGGAAGGTACAGATATTGCAAAGATATGGCATGTGGAGAGATTGCTGGAGTATACGGTGGCCCGCATGAAGCGATTAACTTTTTTGTGTCGTTAGAGAAGCACAAAGACTCTTGCTGTTCAGGAAACTATATAACTCGCGGGTTCGCTTTGTACCGCAGCATTCAAATAGAGCTCGTCACGTAAGCTGCCAAAAAATTGAGCGCCATCTCCAGTATGTTAAAGTTACCAAGGGTGACTTTGTTCTTCTCTCGGAACTCCACGGCCATATCGAATATCGATCTCGTCTTTGTCGTACCTATTGCTGAAGTACAGACGACGATTATTGTCACAACTAGCGTAGGTCTACATCTTTTCAAGCGTAATCGTCCGATTCTGGTTGTTCTTTGTCCGATTCTTGTTGTTCCCAGGTTGTGGTTAGCCAAACATGCTGACAGCAGTGTTACTGCATGATTATTTACTGTGGAATGTTCTCTTTTATGCGATCATGAGCAACGTTTACTGTGCGACTTATGCCCAGTACAGTAATGTCGTATTTAACATTCTCAACTTGTACCATCAGTATTCGGTTGGGGTTTGGTGTGCTGTTACAGTTTGCATACGATACATATAAACATACCACCTTTTTTCGAAGTTAATGCTGTAAAGATCTTTATTTCTGTTGATTCTGATGATAAATATACACAGGTTGTTTAACGGGCTTTTCCAGTGTAAACGGCAACATTTGTTGTTAATCTGTGATGATGGACACAGCATTTCATGAATTGAGAATTTCGTGCTTGATTGTCTCTATTCACGTAAATTCATTTTTGCTATTTTTTTCTATGCCTGTGCATCATGTGTCGTGTGGATCTTGGCATTTCTTGTACTTGATTTGTTTCCTCGCATCCATATTCCACCGTAGTCATCGGAGAATTTGTGAGTTTGATCTGTCACTTGCGGACTTTTTTCCCCACAGATGTCGTTGAGCATTAATCCAGCTCAATCTCCTTTGAATCCTGAAGTAATTGGAACTACGGGGTATGGAAAGTGGCAAGTGAACGACCACGTGTATTGCATGGTTCTCTGACTTCGCTGCACATGACACTGAATTCCGTTCCAGAACTTATGGTTCAGCTACTAGCTCTACTAGTTTTCATTAATATTGCGTTTCATCATTGTAAGGTTTTCTCGATTATCACAGCTGTTTTTACTTTCCTACAAAATAGGTAATATGGTGAAAAGTAGAGAACTTGCTCAATTTTTCTCCTATGGAACGATGAAATGATGCACTTCCTTGATTTAATCGCGGAATCGGCTTAATTTCTAAGACATTCTTTGGAATTAAACAATGATTCTCGATCAAATGCCACATTAGTTTGTCGCCTTTATCTATTGCCTTAGCGGATTTATAAATTATTAGCAACGCTGATTCATGCCAAGAAGCTCTTGCACTTTTTGCTCTTGCAAACGCTAGGCTCTTTGGGAATTTTTTGGGTTTGGCGTAGTGCTTCTGGTTTGCATAGTTTAACAATTTTTATTCTGATCAGGTCGATTTTTTGAGCTTTTGAGCTGTTTAACACATTGTAACATCCATGCGCGTCTGAAGACTATTGTCTGTTTCCACCTTATTTGAAATTATTTTTTATCATTGTAATTTAATATGTGTGACAATTCATTTATTTATTACCTTGCCTATCGCCCCTCCCACTTGATAAATCATTAATAACTGAAAAACGTCAGCGTCTAAACGTCTTTGGCAGCATGTTGCAACTGTTCTCATCTAGTGAAATTCTGAAATTTAAAGTAGAAGACATATTTCTCACTCTTTTTTGTCAAGCCTTGTGTTCACCGAAGCAATTAAGGTGTCGGATTTTTTATAGTGGTTTACAACACGATGATTTCTCAATACACCGTTGGTGGTTTCGTCTGCCGCGCTTGCATGAATATTTGAAAACAAATTTGAGCCTAGACGAAAATTTTAGAATAGCCACTTATAAGCATAGAGCGATAGGTTGAAAGCTCTTAAATAAGTCTATCAAAGGTCTAAATTTTCCAAGTTCTCTACCCTACGAATCATTGTCGGTAATTGTAGGATCAAGTTCCATTTTCTAACTCAGTTTACAATGTTGCTTAAGTATCATCATCTACGTTTCAACTTTTTATTTACTGTTTTTTTTCAAAGCAGGCTATTGCGTGGAATGTAAACACAATTATGCCAAGAAATGAACAAAATCCGGAATCTCAGGTGCTCCTTGAACCTGCGATTACCCTTCCCAGGGCTCACTTGTTACCCGCTCCATCACTGAGACCGTTGGTCTGGCTTGCTCAGCCACTTTTTACAGAAATGATCTGAGGCGCACAAATGGGCATTGAACGCATTTGTGCTAGAGTCTGTAGTCGAAATCACAATTTTTTTTAAAAATATTTTGCTTCCTATTATTTTTTTCACGGCGAATTGTGATGCAAAGTACAACCATTATGATGTTGAGATATACGCAAAACTCGGAACAACAGCAGACCGAGCCCGCGATTACTGTTTCCAGCGGCTCACGTGTTATCCACTGCACCAACAGAGGCCCTTGCTCTGATTTTCTCCTAGTCAGTTTTTTCTTATCCTAATGGTGCTATCAGCAATGAGCCGTCATCACGAATGATCTGGAGAGCAAAATCGGCGTCGAAACTAGTTAACACGGTGCTGCAGTTGTCACAATGAAGTCGAAATGACAATATGCCTACCAGACCATTCCCGTTGGTAGGTGATTGCTGATAGCACCGTTAGGGATAAAAAACCGGCAGAGAGGAAAGTAGAGCAAGGGCCTCAGTTGATGCAGTGGAAAACCCATCAGCCGCTGGAAGGCATGATCGTGGATTCGAAGGTCAGCTGGGGTTCCGAGTTTTGCCTACATCTCAGCATCATTGTGATTTCATCAGGATCAATTTAAAAGTGATTTCGTGATGAAATTTTTTATTCCTCGATGTTCACATATTATTGTGTAGGCCATCTTCAAAATCACCCGCCAGGCATTACACGGGAACGTCACGAGCATCTGTCGTTGAACAATCGATGGAAATATATGTAGAAGACAGTAGCGGTGTGTTTTTTAACTAACTCTTTTATTACATTACGTACATAGTCGATTTTGAGCTTATTTATGAGATACTTAATAGTTTATGAAATCTTATGAGTTGTGACTATCAACCCGAATGAGATGGGTTTGTATCCCCACACAAGTTAATGCTATGTTCGTTCCTAACCTTTAACAGACGAAACTATTCATTAATTTGACCCAATCAAGTAAATAAATTTACCAAATGTGTAAGACGTTTTGTTTTGTTCCGTGTGAGCTGTCTTTCTGTATATTGTATGAGTTCTAGAAATTTTTCATTCGATTCGTTGTCTTGCATCCATCTTATGTAAATGTGTTTGCATCTACACTTAGGTTCGGGGGGCAAATTAAGGGTGTGGTGCGCTTCCAAGTTTTGCTGGGTATTGTAGATTCTCGAGTGCTTGTCCCAGGGATTCGTTTTCCGAACCCGGAGGAATAGAGAAGTTGATTAATACTGCGGATTGGTCTAAGGACTGTGTGGTCTCGAACTAAGGACCATCTCGAACCACTGCATTACATGCGCACTGTGCAAAGCATTTAGCTTGATAAATCTATCGGCTTCAACCTGTGTATTTTATGATGACTGTTAATTTTTTCTACGTATGGATTTGTGAATGGAATAAGGTGTTATAACACTACAAAATTATCAGTGTTACAAATTTGACTGAGAATGAGGTCCCAGAGTTATTCTCAGGGTGGGTACTTCGAGCTGGACTTTGCATACCATGTGAGCTCAGCCATGTCTTCCACGTCAGCTTTCTGAGATGAGAAGAAACATTTGCTGTGTGTAACGCCTTTCATCACGGGTTTCCCCCTCATAAAGGGAATTTCATGCCTGTTAGTAACGAGGCAACATGACGCGTCGTCAGGTGGCGGATGAGTGGTTAGTGGGGAACAAAAAGCGATGAACTCCGTTTCTGCTGCTCATTTAACACATACCTTCTGTGTTTACGATGATATATTCATGCATGGGTGTTCAGGTGTGTTCTCCTTTATGCGGATTGTATTCCATGAGTTAATTTCGCTGTATCAAATTGTAAACACAGTAAAATAAGTGGTCCTCATTCCCTGACCCCGAAGAGCCAAGAAACGGCAGCGTTGGGTACGATGAGTACGGCGAAGCTGCTAAAACCTCAGGGCCATGCTAGGCTGCCTAGATCGCAAAGAACTAAGGTGACGATCTGTATTTACATTGCACGCACGTTTGCATCTAAGTCCTCGATAGAAGACTTGATTATGCAAACAAGAAAGATAAGGTACGACGTCATCGGGCTGGCCGAGACAAGACGCCGCCATCCATTCAATGGCGTCTGTGACAACTGCGAAAAACTGTTGCTCGGAGCATTCGGCAGTACAGTCGGCGGCGTCGACGTTCTCGTCAACACGAATTTGTTCATGAACAGCGGCTCATTCGAAGGACTAACAAATCAGACGACTACGACTGAAGAGATGTATATAAGTATCGGCTTTGGCAATCTTCGTTGTTCACGATCCGTCATCAAGCCATGACGAAGACGAAGTCGAAGCGTTCTCTACCGAGTTAGAGAAGTTCTAAAGCGACCACACATAAATCAACACCATCATTGGAGATTTTAACGTTAAGATTGGACTCAGAACAACGTCTGAAGAAGGTCACATTGAGACCCACGGATTAGAGTGGAATAAGCAGTGTGAGCGGTTGTTTGAGTTTATCATGACGACCAAGACTATTCGTGGTAATTCCCACTCTCAGAAGCCCCATTCACTCTGGTTGCTGGACGTGGGAGTCTCCCAGTGGGAAGTACGATAACGAAATAGACCACATCATAGTAAATCGAAGGTTTTGCCTAACCAACGTCGCTGTTGTCCCAAAATTCTACACCACGGGACCAGACCATCTCCTCCTTCGCGCAAGAATTCATTTCTCGCGGAAAGGAGAAAAAAGCCGCTAAATTCAAATGGGGAAGTCCCAAAACCATCATAAACTAGGATTTATTCAGTTCATTAGTGGGCTCTTGGGAAGAAAAAACCAAAAATCGAAGTTATAAAACCACCGTAAACTGGGATTTATTTATTGCATTAGTCGAGTTTTGGGGAAATACCACTCGTGATAACATTGACGAGGAATACGTTTGGCTTATTCAACATGTCCGTGTTATCACTATTAAATCAGAGCTCGAAGGTCATCAAGGAAATCCTCACTTCGGAAACACTCGAGTTAATACGCCAGCGTGGAATCGCACGAGCTATAGGCAACCGCCACCTCACGTCTGAACGTGCAAAACAATGTTGACAAGTGATAAATGAAGATCTTCGATTGAGAAAGACAGCAGTTATGGTTGAAGCTGCAGAGGCTGAGAAAAGCATTCGCATAGTCCACCGAAGCTTCGAATGTCACAAAACCGAGATGATTGCACTCCGATGCCGAGACGGAATTGATACAGATGCCAGAAAGGCAATGGGGAAAAATCACTCACGATTATTGATCGGATTTCTTCAGTCGCCACGTCATCGTGCACTCGCATCAAACATATGAATGCGTCGTTTTCTTGTTCAGCAATCGCGAGGTTGTAAACAGCATACATTTACTTCCATAGAAAAACACAATACAATACAACAGTAGCTGACATTTCGGCAGTATCGCCTTCTTCAGAGCCTGGAAGGGTATACTGATATACAATTTACTAGGGCCAAACGCTTCAATAACACAAAAAAGACGAAAAACTCTATGGTAATTACATGGTCAACAGCTTCTCGAAACACTCACCGCTTTTTTCCGTGACTTCCAGTGAGGAAGAATAGAACAGCTGATTATAGTCGCATATGAGCATATGTTGATAACTGCATCATTCCACATCAGAAATTGATGCGAACATACGGGGTCAGGTCGCGTACGACCTCTGGGCATTCATCCCTGCTATTCATTGTAGGGTTTTTGGCATTTATCCAAAAAGCCTCAAGAAGTTTTCGCGCTGGTGTTCTAGTCTCCTGTGCGAGGATATTGACTTTACTTCAAAATCGTCCCCGCTGTGCTTTTGTATCCTATGCGTGCCTAGTGGTGTACTTTGTCTAAGTTTTCGTTTGCCATCTAGGTGTTCTTTTATACGGATACACAAAGGCCTGCCCGTTTCGCCAATATATTCATCTCCGCAATTATTACAACAGATCAGGTATATCGTACCTGAACTCATGCAATCACCGTCCCTGCCGTAAGGGCAAATTTCTCCAGAAAAAAACAGTTCTAGGATCCATTAAGGTCTAATTTTTTCAGAAAACAATACTTCTGATCACAATCTATCAGAATCCGTTGCGATTAGACCTTAATGGAGTAGTGACAGCCGGCTGGGAATAGCGTCGGAACGGAGAAAATCGCGTTTTTGACGTTTTCCACGACAAGTGGCCCGCGAGCGGCTAACTCGTCCGCGGCTACAGTATCCGGCGCGGGCGTTTGGAAGTGTGTTTGACCAAGTTACAGCCGGCAGTGAATAACGAAAACCATGTTCGGAAGCGTTCTATAGCGTCCAAACGGCCAACTCGTGCACTTCGAGTGGGCGGTGGTTTTTTGCGTTTTTCTCGCCTTAAACGCGTTTTTGAGCGATTTCCTCGTGCGGATCCCCCCTCCCCGTCCCCAGCCTCTGAGCAATACGATGCTCAACGAGTCTTTGGAGCTAGTGGAACCTAGAGGGCTATTTTTTTCACGCAACAGTGAGAAATAGAAGATTTATTGGCGCGTGCTCGACTAACTGAGACATCAGGTGGTAGAGGTAAATATTTTTCACGTTGCAAACGTTTTAACATAGTATTTTTTTATAAATAAAATTAGTATTGAATTGGAACATAGGTCTGTCCAGCTTTCTCTTCATAAACTCTCTGCTTTTCACATTGTAACCGGTTTGTACACAGTTAGATTATGTTCTGGTGCATTTCTTAGTTAGGTCTAAAAGTGCATGGTTCCAGCGCGAAAAGTCATATCGAATCGAAATGGAAAGGCAGCAAGTCTAAGCCGTCAAAGTGCTTTGGGAGGGTACCTCGAGGCCAGTCAATAAGACCGTCACTTCACTTAGGCTGACTATAACTTGTGAGCGAACTGTGCTGTTCTTGTGGGTGCGCTTCGATGAATGCAACAGACATTGTGAATACGAGCAACCAACAGGATTGCTAGTCACGTTTGGTGCATTTATTTGAGTGGCGAGCTGGAGTACATGCGACTTGGAAAAAGGCAGGCGGCTTCTGTTCAAATCACCATGGGCATTCACTCTATCTCCATGGAGTATAGCGAAGTGAGGCCTTGCACCCTATTCTGAATTATCACGACCGATTCTTGCGCATTAGCAACTGTGATTCTGTGCTCATTTATCTTCACTGTCAAGAGTTTCTGACTGAAATCGTATTGTGGTCTGCTTTTGGAACAATGGACACAACACCATCTGCCTTCCAAATAGCGAGAACCGTCTAGCTCGGCCAAACCTTAATTCACTCGATCCAGGCTACTGCTGCTCCTGTCTTACCATTTTGGCCACAGCCGTGAAGAGAAGGCAACGGAAACGATTAGGAGTTTGACTTTTACATGATAACATTGAGTATCGCCCGCCCGACAACAAGTCTGACGTTTAACCTCAAAAAACGGTTAATCAATTCTTTTTTTCAATGATGCTGAGATATTTGCAAAACTCCGGACCGCAGGTGTATGCGGTGGAGAACGAATGCGCTATTGTTCTTTCCGGGGAGTAACGCGTTCACCACCACACCATGCGGGTCCCTCGTTTCGGCTGTCTGTCAGCTAGTTCTATCGATCTCTGCCATCAGCAATCACCTATCAGTGAGATTGATCTGGGGAGCCCAAATCGGCAATGAACCCAGTTAAGCTGAGGCTTTAGCTATAATCACAATCTTAACCGTTTTATTTACTGCCTATTCTTTTTAAGAACTAGCTGAGAGACAGGCAAAACGAAGGACCCGCATGGTGTGGTGGTGAACGCGTTACTCTTCGGAAAGGACAATATCGCGTTCGTTCCCCACCGCAGACACCTGTGGTCCGGAGTTTTGCAAATATCTCAGCATCATTGAAGTTATATTTCGCAATATACCCTGGCATTGTAAAGAAATGGCAGTAAATAAAACGCTTAAGATTGTGATTACATCTCTTTTTGATACACAGCCGTTTTTTTTTAAGAAAAGGCGGTGTAACTAAAAATAGAGTAGTGGACTTGACAACATGAGTAACATTTTTTTACTGCTCAGAGTTGTGTTTTTTGGATAAATGAGGACAAAAAACTGAAAGTAGTGAAGGTGGGCAAGCCTCCATATGCTATTGTTAAAGTCTATCCATTGTTTAATGGATGAAGTTTTTTACTGTTTGCTTCTTAGAAGTTGATGATGGGCAACCTTAACAATGTCGTCGGAATGTACGAGGAGTTTGAAGTTTTGCATTTATGGACACATGTGCATGCAGAGCAAGAAAATTTTTAAACACATCGTTCTTCAGAATATTTAGCATTTGTACAGTTGGAATGTGATCGACACTCTCATTGATTGATATTTGGTCCATCTTAAAAGGATGAAGAATAAAGCGCTTTGTGCTGATGAATTCCTGAGGGATCCACTATACAGTCGACTTCATTAAGCATCATTAAGGGTAATTGAATGGGGATCTGACCTACACAGTGACTCGCGGTGCCCTATCGATGTGTCTAGTCATTGCTGCTATCTGTGGAGAATTTCTCTACCAAATAGACAGTTCTTTTTTTACCTAACAAATATTCTGCAGAATTCTGCGTATTTAAAGAAGGAACTCTTTCTGGCGATACGACAGAAGACCTGATCTAGCCGCACCATATCTATATCACCTGGTTGCTCAATAGCACAACCAGAATTGGCTGAGGCCATCTCCATCCCTTCTTTAGCATAGCATGCTACATTCACTGTACGTCTCCATTTCAATCCATAATGTACTTGTCACCCTTTCCACATCTATGTACCGTATCGTCGTTCTCATGAAAACCAATTCAAGTAACGTCAGGCATCCGTTCACTTGCATTCCACTCCATCCACATCTATTTATTCTCACTTTCTTAATTTAGTAGTAATAATTTCCCATTATTGTTAAACCATATATTTTCCTCATTCCTTGTAACAGTTCATGAATCTTTTACATAAGTCTCAACAATATAGCTAGCATAGCTCCGTATATTTGCTTCCTTGGTTAATAGTCTGTGGTCAATTAGTAAACACTTTCTCTGTCAGTACGCAATATTTGTGCCCTACTCGTTCATGACATCACTTCATATACTCAGTGAAAAAAGTACTATTTTGCAACCGTAATTGTTCCTTGTCCCATATAGCTGTAGTATATTAATCCTGGAACATTACTATAATTGTACTAAGGTGTTATTATTATGTAAATGGAGGTCTATCTACCCAGGTTTGAGGTCCGTGGGAAATACGGACTCACAGTAAAAGTCCCACATGGCAAAAACTTCAAAGGGAGCAATCGAGACTGTATTCCCTACACTGCTACTGAACCATCCAACTCACTATCCTTCCAGACAGATCTGGTACCAATTTTCGGACCTCGGAGAGATGGAAGGCTTGATAAAGCTGGGATGTGGAATAGAAACAACAACCACTTGTGTATTGCAGGGTGCCTCTAACCGCTGCCCCTGCACGTGATTCATCGTTAGGATTTGAAAAGCTCAGTTTTCGAGATACTCAAGATTGTGCTTTGATGGGTAGACTATCTTCTAAAGTTCGTGGATGAGTGGATTAGAGCGTTCTTAATTATGACATCCACGCAGTCTGAAGGCTCTGATTTCCGAAGGTGATGCACATTTTTATGTGTGACCATATTAATGGATTATTATTACACAGCGGCACAGTGCACACGGTGTTTATTTAAAATAGTTAATTTCGGAAAAAAATTTCTAGACTTCGTAAATACAAATTCGTAATAAGGTATGAGAGCAAGTTTTAGATGGAATTTTTTCCTAGTTAGTCAGTTTTTATTGCATTATGATGCGTTTTTATATTTTAGATGAAGACGAGATTGATGAAGACGATGAAGTGTTCTCGGGGCTCGGTGAAGAATATGGATCAGTGGTAGAAGAAGTGGACGATGAAGCTGAACTTTTTGAAGAGGTTCGTTTGGTAGCTGGTACATTTCTTAAAATAAACTCACTTTTTAGATTCATGAAATTATGCAGAAAACGGTAGGGATTTTAATAAAAATTGGTTACGTGACGAGCATGTTTAGCGAAGATTAGGGCTAGAGTTCGGGAACTTCAGGGTTGCTTCGTTTAGGCTTTTTTTTTACGGCTGTTCTTATTAAAGGAGAGGATAAATATAAACATGTTACAGAGTATATATATATATATATATATATATATATATATATATATATATATATATATAATGTGCAGACTTCATTCCAGAAGTTTCTTGACATGTGCGTGAGAAAGCTAGATCACACAAATTTCACAGTTTGATTTGTTATGCGGATTCTACAATGATTCACACTCGTTCCTTTATTATGCAATCGTGATCTATTGTGTTGGCGTCATATGTGGGACAGAGCGGCGCTAAACTTCGAGTAAAACACCAGTTGCAGTTCATTTAAGTTTACTTAAGCAGCCGCTGAACATATCTACACTTCTTATTCTTGATCATTTTCTATATCTTCAAATCAATTTTCCGTTCTGGGATTCTGTAGCAGTTGAATCACACCATTCCGAAGTTTTTATCACGAAACATTTTTTGTGGCTTAGAGTTTACATCAGTATGACAGCAATTACTTTTTAAGACGATGGAAAATTTAGGCGGAAATGAGCCACACTTTGTTTAGCCTTCTGCCATACTAAGAAGTCAAACGCGCTTCTATGGTCTTTGTGAGGTTCAATCTTAACTTCCTTATCGCGAAGCAGCATCCATTCAGAAGTCTTTTTTCTGGTTTTGATCATTGACTTTATTGGAACGATATTCTTGAAATGAAGTGTTCTAGAAATAATTAAGTTCAAAGGTTGATGAATTTTCCCATAAGAACACAAGTGTGTTGTGCAACTCCTGTTTGTTTGAAAATTTTCTTCTATCATGTGTCATCTTGACCTAGCAATGTTAACACAGAGGATATTCTGTAAACAAAAAAGCAGTTGTACTTTTTTTTCATCAGTAGCATTTTACTTGTGAATATTTTCGTCTCGCATGTATCATCCTACATCAATAATCAACATTATTGCTCCTTATTTAACCTGTAAAACAACGAGCACGCCCACGACACACCGTCAAGACTGCTTCTTGCTATGCACCTATAACGCCAGAACAATCTTCTCAGACGCCGATCTTTACGGCGTTCTTGAGGCTGCTGACAGCATCAAATTCCATGTGGTCGCCCTGTAAGGGAAGAAAAGTGGGAAGACCGACGTACGCCAATTGGATGTCGGGTCTCTTGTCATACATGAAGCAGAATTTCTGTTACGAAATTGTTGGTGTTGGCCTTGTCGTGCGCCCATATATTTCCTATCTAGCACCTCATACGAAATCCTATTAGCGCGCTTGGCCATTCTTCGTCTCTAACTTCCACATTAAAAAAAGATCATTATCATCGATCGCTTTTCACGACTTGTACAGCTGATGAGAGCGAACTGGGCGCGTTCTAGAACCTTTTGAGGAAGTAATCCGTAACGAAAAGTCGTACGTATTCGTTGTTAGAGACTTCAACGACAGATCAAGAACGGCCAACTGTAATGAATACAGGATAGCAAAGTTCGAAATAGGAGAACGAAATGAAAACGGAAACCATTTTTCAGGATTCCTGTCCGCAGCACATCTCTTCCAAGGGAAGTAGTCTTCCGAAAAGAAATATAGCTGATGGACGTAGGAGTCTCCTAGCGGGACGACTTATGCTGAGATCATTCCGACCAACAGAAGATGGTGCCCACTTGAAAGATCGAGGGTGTCATCATTTTTTAGTGGCTCCGATCACCGTCTTCTTCGCACGAGGATTCGACTCAGCCATAAGCTGGAAAAAGAGGCCGATTAAGGAAGGCTCGACTGCTTGTCGAAAAACTTGAAAGTTACGCTGAATTCGCCTCACTTCCTCAACCAAGACGATTAAATCGCATCTGCATTACCACCTGGAGCTGCTCGAGAAGAGAAGGATACTGAAGCTTGACCTACTGCAAACGTTTAACACAAACACAAAACAAACTATTAGAAGCAGCAGAGAAAAGAACCACTCTGGAAAAAATGTCGTCGGGGCTTGTGGGAATATAATATTGCTCTATCAGCATTGAGGAACGGGGACGGGATCACCAGAATTTCCTGTAATGATATGAAATTGGTGGCGAGAATGTTCTGTACCGACCTTTTCCATCCCAAAATTCCCGTCCCTTGCTCTAAAATTCCCGCTGGAGAAAAAAATTATCTATAATTCTTCCCTCGGAGGAATGTTCGAATTGCGATAGAAAACATGAAAGGAGGCACAGCTCCGTGACCCGATAATATCATCGCCGACTTCCTTAAAGCTAGAAACCACAGTTTATGTGTACTTCTTGAGACCCGTATGTCATCCTACCTTTAAAAAGAACTAAATCACTCACTAATGAAGGACACGGCTTACGGCCACCATTCCAAGAAAGATGATCGAAGGGATCTTCACAAATATCGTGCGATGTGCTTGTTATATGTAATCTACAAGCTCCTCACGAAGATTATCCTATCTCGCATATCAAAGACATTGGATGAGGCGCAACCAGTTGAGCAAGTATGATCTCGAGAGCGATTTTGCTGCATAGATCACGTCAAAGCTGGGTCCAGGTTCATTGAAGGTTGTCGGTAATACCACCTACCACTAATCCTAACTTTTGTCGACTATGTAAAAGCGTTTGACAGTGTCAAAACAAATGTAATCCTGTTAACTGTTGTCGACCAAGGAGTGGACCCGTCCTACATAAGAACTCTGTCCAACTGTTATCGGAACTGCACTACGAAAATATAACTTTTCAACCGACCTCTTATCATACCCGTAGGAAAAGGAGTTCGACAAGGCGACGTTGTATTGGCGAAGCTGTTTATTGCCCCACTGTAGTGGGTAATGAATTCACTCGATTGGGATGAGAAAGGCATACGTATTGATGGAAAATTCCTATCAAACCTCCATTTCTCCAACGACTTCGTAATTTTCTCAAGAGGTACTGACGAAGCAGAGACGATGATCGATAAACTTAACGAAGCGGGAATAAAGACCGGGCTACGCATAGATTAGAAGACCCGCTCATGAAAAAACCCATGGTGCGAAGGCGATCAGATCAAACTGGATGGTCCTCTGATTGCAAAAACCTCCTAGTGTATAAGCCCATAAGATAGATGAACATGGAGAACAACATGAATGAGAAATTAGAACAGAGATATCAGCTTCGGCTAGCATTGGGATCTCTCAAAGAAAACTACCGACGAACTGAAAGATCAGAAAATCGACGCCCACCTTCTCGATTCAGCGGTCCTCTCCAGTGTTTTGTTATGCTGCAGAGACGCGGGCTGATATTTTAACCACGTCAGGAACACTGCGCTCCACTCATAAAGCGCTTGAGCAATGTCTTCTGAAGTTTAACCGGCACTCATAGGTCTAGTGTGAATGCGCAGTCCTGATCTTCGAAATCTATCCCATCCTCGGGACCCAGGTGAATATCCATCGATAGCGAAACGCAGACGGGACGGTTACATAATAACAAGAATAGATGACAGATGGCGGAGAAGAACAGTGAAGTGGCCTCCAAGCGAATGCAAGCGTTCTTTTGGAAGACCACCCAAACGATGGGTGAGCGGACGTGTACGTGACCAACCACCGTCGACGACAACTGCGCGAGGAAGGAGAAATTTTTTAAAAAAAATTGAAAGATAAAGCTCTCAGCGTTGGTCAATCCCTGAGGGATGCGCTATGCATTCGACTTCATTAAATATCGTTGGAGGTGATTGAATGCATATTTGGCCTTTACAATGACTAGCGGTGGCCTACCGATGTATCGAGCCAGTGCTGCTGTCCTCCCCAGACAATTCTGGTAGCAGTTTACCGACCCAGAGCGATGGAAGGCTTGGTGGGCCATGGGCGAGGGGATCGATTCCATGTGTATGTTGCAGGGCGCCCCCGGACCATTGCGCCGCACGCGCACTACAACGAAGAACTGAATGGAAATTATGCTGACGCTAGCAAAACAAGCGAAGACGGGGTATCCAAGTACCCAAGTAAGTAAGCATTTAACTTGTATTTCTATCAAAGTTCAATTATCTAAATTTGGACTTTTGCAGCGGTGCAACGCTAAGCGTGGGAAGTATTGGACGCTTCTAATCCCATTCCCGAAATAGAACATTGATCTATTGTTAGAACAACTGCTTCGTTGATTCAGTTCTGCAGCTCAACTCAACAAGTCAGTAAACCCTAAACGGTAGAGCATACAACCACTATTATGCGACCAACGCAAAAGCAGCGAATCTATTCGAACGGTAGATGAATGGTTTGCGAAAAGACGCCACCAGAAGCAATGCCTAAATAGTATAGAGACTATTCTCTTTTTCTTTAGACAAATGTGTTAGTTTCTTTGCACCAACTAAATATAACGCTGAAATATTTTCATTCCATGTGTATGCTGCAGTAGCTAGTGCAACATTTATCACTATGTAACCGATCTATTTTGGTCATTCTTACTTCGTATTGATTCAATCTTTAGATAAAGCTGAATTACCCGAGATTTAACACTGGGGGCAACCACAAAACCACAAAACCCTTGCTTGGCAGCATCCATGACAAGCAAAGATTCTGTACCGATCCCGCAGAGTTGATTTCCTCTCCCTTGCCTGGCATCCAGTTCTGTGGACTCTAACTTTGGAGAAAGAATAAAGCGCTTGCTAATAATCTACTTATTGTACAGGAAGTGCTAAAATTCTAGTGACCTACACACACTGTGTGTTAGAGCGCTTTGTGCTTCCTTCATCGTTACGCTTCATATGCTTATTGACATAATTCATTGAGTTCATTGGTGAAACGACTACCCTTGTACTTTCTTTTTATAGCTTATCGTCATCAAAACGATAATGTTTTTCACCAAGTGTTTTTTTATGGTGTATTTGATATAAATAGCAGTTATCTGCTAAGTAATTAGTGAGGTTTGTGGTCGGTTTATTTGGGAATTTTGCTGGAGTTGACTTTCGAAGCCATGAAACACTTTAATTCTATGAAGAGGAAGGCTAGTATTCCTTTCATATGTCTGACTTGGTAGCTTATTTCAGTATGTTTCTTATTTTAAGGATGACATTGTACACTCTCGTCTCACGATAGCTGAATTGGAATCCTACAGCTCTTATTTTACTGAATACGAGCACGCTGCCGAACCGAAGCAGCGCGAAGATTTTGTTCCCTATTCGGAATCATTTCAGAAAAATGTACAGGTGTGAGTTAAGGATTTTCCAAGGTTATTTTTTGCTTTCGTGTAGGTTTCCGTTATGCACCCATGTTCAAGAAAGTGATTGTGAGGGACGGAAATGAAAAAATAATGTAATCAGTACGGACCTCCCAACAGTTTACCGCTTCATCGTGGTCGGAAGTTCTTCCTAGGTGTCGAGCTGCGATGTACAGCGGGGTATTCATCCCCCAGCAGGCTCTCCCAAGCTGAAGAGTCCGGCGTTTCCATCAGGAAGACCAGTCAAGAGTAAACCAATACCAGGATCCACCACCGTCCTGGTATCAAACTAGTCGCATGTTGGCCAATCTCTCTGATCCACAAGGGCGACGACAGCCTGTGGTGGTGAAGACCTGGGGCAGACTTGGTCTGGCTGATCACGGATTCCAAGGATCCACAATGGATAAGCCAGGAAGACTCTGAGGAAATGGAAATTAAGCTGGGGCCCGCACAACCAGTGAAGACGAGCAATCCAAGTATCGAAATAAATATGTAATGAATAAGCACAGTACAATATAATGAGTGTGGAGATCTTATGCCTTGGCGTCGCTTTTTTTCAGTCAACTCGTTCTGTTATCCCTTTCGTTAAAATAGCCTTTCCGGAATCACAAAATCCGGATGTTGATTTATCAAGGCAACCACGTTGTAATGGAGGAACAAGCATGAGGTTTGTCCGATAAATTTTAACACTTCTCGCTTTAAATAGGTTTGTTCAAACAACATTAGCACATTGGCCGGGGTTCATTGTGTTCTGTGCATGTGCGGAGAAGGGCGAATTGGACGAACTGTATTGGATCCTATACATGTATTTCCTTCTCGGATGTATTTTTGCCGCGTGGAGCTGTTTATGATCATTGAATAGCTGTTTCAACATAGATATTGTGGGCGAGTGTTTGCCGAAAAAAAATCTTTGTTTTGTACTTAGGAATACACAAGCCTTTTTTTTAACGAACTCATTGACCGATAATTTTATCTTTGAATGTTATTTCATGCCTATCACTCTGTTGTATCATCGTTATCGTATGAAATAGAGGATTACTAAAAATGCAAGAATGGGCCGAACATAACCTGCAAGTCACTTCAAGATGGTGGTAGCAGTGATTGACTTGCATGAGATATTATATGATGAAAAGAGTAAACTAAAATCAATTTTGTACTTGCCCTGAAAAAGGTGATTTATGGAGTGGGCTTTCTGTCTGTAGTGCGCCGAACTAACATATTTACGTAATCATGTCCATTCCATGGGTTTATAGTATATCATGCACTTGAGTTCCTCCAGAAACTTGCACTTAACTGCCTGGGAAGTATTATACACGAGTGATTCGTGACTCTACTCGAGCAGTTATCTCACATATATTCCACGGATGGCCCAAAAGTAATGCGCAACTCTATCTAGTTCTTACAGCGGAGTCGGATAGCGAACCGTTGATGTTTAGCATCTCGTCGAAAACGCCCTTGGACGAACAATGTGATGCTCATGTCTCTCGAGCAAATTTTTTTTCAGTCTAAGCCTTTCTATTTCTAACATCTGTTTTATCATCTTTTTAACATTCAATAATATCTTCGGTAATATAAGAAAGCACAGTGAACCTAGAAAACATGGTTGTGGCTTTCATCCAGCTGGGTGTTTTCAGCGCGGAAGTCGGTTTTTCCTATATTTACCAAACATCCACTCATGAGAACATGCAAAAATTGTTATACTTTATCCTTCTAGTTGGAGTTTTATTTTTGAATTTTTACAAAAATATTGAGAGGTGAAGCAGCAGCGAAAAAGAAGGGAATATGCCTCTTTTGATCTGTATTCCGTTGTGGTATGTAGTCTGAATCTCCATATTTCTTAATTCGTCTTTATTTGTCATATTTTTTTTCATGGAGCAGTGAAAAGTGTTTCAGAGATGTGCTTGCCCACGAAATCGCTCGGGTCCAGGCTAGTGTGAAGTTTCCATCTCAAGTAGTCTTTGATCTGGACTCTTTCCTAAGCGAATCCAAAGCGTGTGCAACGCCATCCAGACCACTTACTTGCAACGATCATTCGAGGTATTATCATTTTCCAACTAATCGAAAAAGCACATTCGGTGTTCTGTGGAACAGTTCTTCGTGTGTTGAAGTCTCCCGATGTGGACACTAAATTCTGGTCTCATCTCCCTAATAGTGCGGAGGATAAGGGCTCCAAGGAAGACGAATTTCACTGAGAAGATAATTGCTGTTATGCTCACTACCTTCTTGGTGAGCAAATACAATGTTGTTACTGTAGTATTTATTTATTCACAATAGCTGACTTTTCCGCGGTTTTGCCTTCTTTGGAGCGTGGAAAAGTCGAACTGACATGTAACATCGTCAGTCGAACACTTTCATAATCTTACAGATCAATCGTACATAATTTTCCACTCACATAGTAAACTGCTTCTTTTGAACATTCACCATTTCCTAAGTTCGCCAGTTATTGTTCGAAACCAGCCGCACAAAGTCGTACATGGGTGAGGAATGAGCTTGGCTCTAATCAAAAAAACATCCTGAGATACGGTATGAGGTCACACGTGAGCATAAGGCACTCTTATCTACGCTTCGTGTTTGGATCCTTGGAATTTGTCCAAAACATCTCAAGAGTTTTACGCGCTGATGTTTTAGATTCCTGTGTGAAGACATTGAATTTCACTTCAAAATCTTCTCCATTTTATCTCTGTGTCCTACGCCTCATCTAGTATTTGTTTTTACTTAAGTTTATTGACTAGATGTTCTTTTATACGGAAGGACAGTGATCTTCCCATTTCGTCAACGTATTCGTTACCACACGCTTTACAACACGTTATGTACACCATGCCCGAACTCGTGCAGTCGTCATCTTCACTGTTATGACGAACTGTGCAATTTTATGTTCTGTTTAGACGATCATACTGGTGCTTACGAACTGGCGGTTATCTTTGAGTGTTCGGTGGTATTTCAGTTGCTGTTCCTGATGGCTCTAAACTAGCCATTTTAGGCAACGTTTTATAGCTGTCCTTATTTCGCTGGAAATGAAGGGCAGGATAATCTCGCTAGACATCGTTTGGGGTCATCAGGAGCTAGCGTTTCGTAATCACTGGAAATGGCTCTCTGCCGTGGCAATTTCAGGGATTCTTCCTTCTGTTCTCGGTGTACACATTAGCTGCTTTTCGAAGCATTTTTTCTCACAAGCGCAGTTTTGTGTGTGAGAGATGAGAGGGGGGATAATGATTCAATGTGTTTCTATTATTTAACTTTTGGCACCACTTGGTGATGTAGCCGTTTTAGGATAAATTTACTTATTTTTATTTACTGCGGGCTATTATTTTTCACAGCAGGGTATGATGTTAGATACAACCACTGTGATGCTTGATCAGATATTTGCAAAGCTTGGGCCTCAGCTCAGATTCGAACCTGCGACTACCCTTTCCACGGACTCAAGTGTTACCCACTACACCACTGACGCCCTTGGTTTTTCTTTCTTTCAGCCAGTTTTTTGAGTTAATTTATATATCGGTTTGTCTAGGATGAGTGTTATGTAGTCAGACTGTTCATTCATCAACTCAAAGCATTTTTCTATTTCCTCTTGTGTGGAGCAAATGACAAAGCAGTAATCTATACACCTACAATAGAGTAGTAGCCGATGATCGGTTACTAGTGCTTACACGTTAGACTTAGATGTAATGGAAAGCTTGGTGCCAGTCGCTGTCCCATTGCCAGCCCTGTAATTTATTTGTAGTATTTTTTCGGACCATGTGGAAATTGGGCAGTTTAGGCACTCCTTTAGAAGTGCTATGAGCTGCTGAACGGAGAAGCCGCATATAATTATTGCTGCTTCGTTTTGCATAGGAATTTTTGAGGATGGCTTACATAGCGGAGTCATTCAACACGTTTGTAGAGGACGATAACGTCGATCACATAGGCGTTGTTGCGATACACATTACATAGCCGATCTAATAACTGTTGGGTATTCGTGAGATGCGTTGGGGTGTGTTTCAGCACCTGGATAAGAATTAGGTTTATAAACTAAGCTATTCCACACGTATGCGCGTCTACACAGCACATGATGGGTCTAACCTTATATGTAGATTGGTGAGTGAAAGTAAGCGTGGTCGCCTATCTGTTAACACAGGTCCTTATCAGCTATTCAGAAACAATCACAATGATACTGAGATACTTGCAAAACACAGGCGCGACTCCAGATGTTAACCCACAATTACCCTTTATGGGCAAACTTGTTACCCATTGCACCACTTAGTCCCTCGCTTTGCCTTTCTCTCCGCCAGATTTCTACCCTAACTGTGCCATCAGCAATCAGTCATCAATAGAAATGATCCGAGGAACACAAATCGATATCGAACCCTGTTGAGCTGAGGCTCTAGTCAAAATCACAGTGTATAACATTTTTATTTACTGCCTAGATTTTTTTTCCATGGCAAGGTATTATCTGGAATACAACCGCAGTGGTGCTAAAATATTTACAAAACGCATACTCCAAGCCAGAGTCGAACCCGAAATATCCAGAGGACATGAGGGGGTTGGGAGTATGACAAATGGCAGAGGAGACCTTGCTGTATCGTTTTAGATGTAAGAATACGAAATTTTGCTGTATACTTTACGTTACTAGCGTCAATAATACAAGCAAATTGCTGTCAGAATTTGGAAGTGTTTTGCAGCCTATGTTGAGTTCTGTATCTGTTATACCTGTTTATTCCATGCAATAACTATGATTCACCGTAGTGATTAGTACAGCAGTCAATTACCCGACAAATTAGCTGTCAAGGAACTCGTTCGAAGATAATGTTTTTTATATCTCCACGTGCGGAATAGAGTTTCTTTCCAGCTGCCTTTCGCACAGTATCTGTTTTGGGTAGGCTGTTTAGCAATTACAAAAAGTCCAACAAAAAGCTACCTACGCTAAAATGAATGGCCAAAGAAAACAAGAGATATATATGACCCATCTTATCTTTAAGGTGTGGAAGGTGTAAGATGAGCCCAAAGCGCTGTCTTTCACTTAAGTTAACCACAAAGCTTCTGAAAAGTTGGCAAAGTACCATCTTGAAGTAAAAAGGAATTTCTGCAATATATTCTGATTTCTATAATGTGTCTACATGTTTTCTTCCATTTGGAAATTGGGCTTACGAAAATAATCCAAAGTGTATCTCTTTTTATTAATGTCAATTTTGGAAGAAGAGTGTTTACTTTGTAAAAGTTTTTCAGAGTTTATTTTTCAGGGTTGGTCACTTGAATTCTAAGTTTAATCATTTGCTATTCGAAAGTCGTTTTGAAAGTGGGAATCTTCGTAGAGCAACGCAGGTGCTTTACTCGACTTGTTTTTATATATCCACTTGAAATATTCATTTTAATCTATTCTGTCGTATTAGCGATCTTCTGTGTAGAAGATAAGAAAGCTCGTTTGTGTTCAAGTTTTCTACTAATTATGAATCATTTGTTCAATGTTTGTTAGGTTGGGCCAAGCTACTATGAGCTGATTTTATCGCCTGACATCAATCAACAGAAGGAGCACTATCAATGGTTTTATTTCGAGGTTTCCAATATCGTGAATGACATCGTTTACACATTTGAGATATTGAATTGTCTAAAGGCAACTTCGATGTACAGTAAAGGAATGCAACCTCTGATGTACTCGGTTCGAGATGCTCTCGCAGGTCAACCAGGATGGGTTCGCGCTGGTGAATCCATATGTTATTATCGTAACCTGTACACTCCCGAAGATTGTTGTGAAATTGATGAAAATGCCGTAAAAAAGCATGATTTCTATTCCATTCGCTTTAATGTTATGTTTCGAAATAGAGGAGATGTGTGCTATTTTGCTTACCACTTTCCCTACACATTTTCCTATCTCAAGACGATTATCTCGCGTTTCTTATCACGAATACCTGGCAGTCTATATTACTCAAATGACATCATTGGAAAATCGCTTGGAGGAAATCCTGTACATTTGCTTACCATAACAGCACCTTGTACAACATCTGAGATCGCAAAGAAAGACTGCATATTTCTATGTTCAAGAGTACATCCCGGAGAAAGTAATGCGAGCTGGGTGATGCACGGTATACTTGAGACTTTACTGATATCTTCGGATCCTATAGTCGAAGAGCTGCGTCGAAGATTTGTGTTCAAAATCGTTCCAATGCTGAATCCTGATGGAGTCATAAACGGAAGTCACCGTTGTTCGTTATCGGGTGAAGATTTAAACAGAGTATGGGATAAACCAAGTCGTACCGTACACCCCGAAATATACCACACAAAAGCGACCATTCAGTATATGTGTGATATATTAAAACGCCCACCTTTTGTTTTTGTCGATCTACATGGCCATTCTCGAAGAGCAAATGTGTTCATGTTTGGAAACAATCCAGAGGAGTCATGGAGAGCAGATGACAAGATTCTTCCTCACAATTACGAATTCATGAAGTTGCCAGAGATTTTCGAGCAGGTGTGTATAAGCTATCTGTGCTCGTTGAAGTGTAGTAGTTTTCTGTACTTCCATCTTCATTTTTAGTCGTATGAGAAATGTTTGGAGCTATGCTTTAATGTCGTCAATTTTTATTTACTGCCTACTGTTTTTTAATGGCAGAATATTATGTGAAATATAACCTTAATGATGTTGAGATATTTGCAAAACTCCGGACCGCTGGTGTCTGCGGTGAGGACCGAACACGCTATTACCATTTCCAGGGGCTAACGCGTTCACCACCACACCATGCAAGTCCTTCGTTTCGCCTTTCTCTCAGCCGTGTTATTGTCCTATAGGTGCTATCAACAATCATCCGTGTACGGGATTGATCTTGGGAGCACAAATCGGTACTGAACCCACCTAAACTGAAACTGTAGTATAAATCAAATATTCGCATAACACCCGATACTCAAAATTGAGTGACTGCCGCGGGGACGACTTTCATGTCGGTTACGGAGTTGCTGGTAGGAGGCGATATTTTTTCGATAACTAGAGGGCTTGAGGAGTTGGTAACATCGCAATATTGAAGAGAGGAGTCTTTGTTTTTTCGTTTTAGGGCTGTGAATAGTAGGTATGCTGCAATTTACTTTATGCTACTAGAGTCCACCATACCACCACATTGCTGTCATCATTCGGAAGTATTCTTCATCTTATGTTGCGTTTATTTCGTTGTTTTTAATATCCACTAATTCCACGTGGTAGTCGTGATTCATGTAGTGACCGAAATGAAATATTAATCAGTTGTCAGTTAGTGAACCAGTCCGAGAAGAACTTCGCTATAGATTTTTAAGTGTTGAGAGCAGCTTTTCATCACACCTGACACAACAATTATTTGACAAGCTATCGACGGAGTACAAAAAATGCGGTAAAAAACAGTGAATAGCAAAAATCAACCATTGAAAGAATGCATTGGATGTTATGCCTTTCGCCCTCCATTCATGTATAGCATACAGATTTTGCCCTCCATTCATATATAGCATACAGATATTATTGTTAATACACTAGAAGGTAGTCTTCTCGAACAAATGAAAGCCTATAGCAGTTGTGTCCATTGAATAGTTCTCATAGTCACTGGAACCCTTTCCAAAAACTTCTATTCTGCAGTTCTCAATCAGTATTTCATCTATTTCACTTAGTATTTTGTTCGACATAGAAAATAGCTCATTACCATATTGTCGAATTAGGTTAGCTCAAAAATGTCAGAATGAAGTAAAATCATAGGATTAGACAGATAACGAAGGCAGTATATTTTTAGACTTCCGCTGCCTTCTCGTTTAACCTTTGTCAGTTTGGAATAACCAGAAGGAAAGAATCGTCAGCGAGGGTGACTGTGTGGAGACAGTTTGGCGTTTCAAACGCTTATACTATGGAGTCTACGTTCTTTGGATTCGAAACGGGTGCTTTTAAAGATTACCAGATTGGTACAAAAGACCTCAAAGATGTCGGTCGCGAATTACTGCTGGGAATACTGGAAGTACGGAAGTTAATTCGTCGTCCTCAAAAGCAGAATAGGAATGGGCCAAAAAAAGGGTTTCCAGAAAGAAAAGATGGTGTCTCCTGAGCGATTTAGACAAATTCAAAGTTAGAACAAAAAACCCCAATTTTTTTATGCGCACAAATTTATTTTGAGCTATTCTTGATATGTTTTGCTTCAGTTGTATTAAGAAATAGTGCTTAAAAATGTGGAAAATTTGATTAGGAAGCCCTAAATGTAGAAAGAAAACGCGCTGGGCGAAGTGTTCTTTGCAACCTATTTATGCCAAAGATTTTCGATTTGCGTTGAGGGCTAAATTTCTGCAGTGCTTCAAAAAAAGTGATGAGTTCTGTATTAGAATGTCCGATTTCGTTGCTTTAACTTCTTCGCAGTGTAAACAGGGTCTACACTGCCTTATGTAAGGTGAACCTGTGATTACGCAACTCAGTAATAGTAGTCCATTTTCCATTGATGGGTTGCTCGGTTACCAACTTGATTTTAGCGTAACAGAATCCGTTCCAATATGCTTACGCCTTTTGATCTCAATTTAGTCTTTCTAGAGTGTATAAATGTTAACGTGCATCATAATGTCACAATTTATGGCTATTTAGATTCATTTTGTGTACCTGCGGTTTATTTCTAATGCAGGTGCTATCCTTTTAATGCTGCTATTGTAGTGATTTGTTATAATGATTACATTAGCTAGTAGTAATAAATTGTTTCTTTAACTTTCATTTACTGCCTATTCTTTTTTTTCATGGCATCGTATTATGTCAAATACAACCACAACGATGCTGGATGTGAGCAAAACTCGGAACCTCAGTTGGGCTTCGAACCGGAGATTATCCTTTCCAGGCTCACAGGTTATCCACAACACCAACCGAGGCCCTTGCTTTGCCTTTCTCTCAGCCAGTAATAAATTGTTTCCGGCGATACTGACAAACCAGCACTTCTACAACAACAAAGAAAAACAGAAGTAAACCTAATAATACCCGTACAATTAATAAGGTAGAAATAGATTTTGGATCTAGCGAAAGTGTATTTACAATTGTCGATGAAGTCATAGTACCTGTATGCGTCCCTTACAATTCTCACATGGAGTTGCAGAGGGAGGAATGTGGGCATGACAAGTCTTGAGAGAAGTGGAGGAGTATTTAAACAATATAGTCATTACAGTGAAATTAAGTAGTAATAACTGTGGTTGGTAATTTATCATATAGATCAATTTCGTACCTTCCTGTCTAGTGCGAGCCCGTTAAGAGTGAACTTTCTCATTCATTTGGTAGGAATTAACGACCAAATTCGCACAATCATTACACTGCTTTTGCGAGGAAAGGGTAAAAGATAGAAGTGGTAGGAAGAAGAAAGTAGCGAAGATCCAGCTGGTAAGCGTTAGGACGATGAGGAACACACCGACCTGTAAGAACGCATGAGTTTGAGAGAATAGCATGGACGCTCCCGCAAGAAACGACGTGAAGGCGGACAGCGATACGGGCGTGGAGGCGAGGTTAGCGGCTTGTCTGATACGATGGGACTTGCAGCCCGTCTTCGGTAACGCGGCTCCGAAGTGCAGAGTGTAGTCAAACGAAAGGCCTACAACGAGAACCACAATCACTGCTTCCAGAACTCCTATCTCCCAGCCAAGGAGCACCACAGAACCCGTCGCACACACGATGATGCACATACAAGTCAACACTGCCGCCACAGCCTGAAAATCACAGATTTAACACCAATAAGAAGATCGATTGTGTTGTGAAAAAACGCAAAACTGTTGTTCACAGATCATAATCTACAAAAAAGAACAATGTCTGAGTTTATAAATACAACCACGGGGATGCTAAGATATGCGCACAACTCGGGTTCGCGAATAAGAAGCCCAGATGGGATCTTGAGTCCTGCGCATGTCTAAGCATTCTTACGGATTTATTTCATATAGTACACTTCTGAATGCAGCTTCAGCTTAACTGGGTTGAAGGCCGATTTGTGCTCCGCACATTTCCCTGGTAAGGGTGATAATTCGAGTTTTGAAGGATTTTTGCGCGTGTTTCAGCATTTTTTTGTAGTTGTATCTCTTATTGTACCCTACCATGAAAAAAAGGATAGGTAACGAGCAGAGGCTGATGGGTCGTGTACTAAGAATGGCTCTAGTGCACTTTAATATCGAGATTCGACACCAAACAGCATCTCCTCTTCATGACAACGTAGTACAGTACTGACGAGAAGTGTATCTATCAGTCGTATCACCTACCTCCCACTAATCGCCAACTAAGTCAAGCAAGTGCCAGCAAAATTTCCAATTTTCTGTTTCGCGTACAAAAGAAGTCTCTAGAAGCTCTAAAGACTCACTGAGTATGATTTATTTCTTCTACGATCTTTGAGGATCGTGAAAAATTCTAACTATCGAGTCGGTGGTATCCATGCTGTGTGCTCTTGAAATTCCGTGAGACTTACCCATTTTAGGCGCACTACGTGTCCAGTCCACCTGACTTTCGCCAACGACTCTAATTTCGTTTTTTTGACGTTCATCGAAGCCATAGATTCCTGCTCTAGTTTGTATGATATGGGTGGGATATTCCTAACATTATTTTAAATAACATGAACCTTCAATAAATCTTAGTATTCTTTCATTTCGATCACGTTGTCCCCCCTTCCGACACTTTACCGACGGAATGGTTTAGTTGAAAAGGTAGAATCCATGTCCTCGTCAACATATAGTCAGTGATGTTGTAACTGCCTGAGTCTAACGCTCCCTGTTGTTGACTCCAAAGCTACTTGGTTAATTTTTTTTGACGTCTCGACCAAGATGCAAATAGCAGATGCATTCAGAGATCTTCATTCAGGTGAATTTGGAATGGGAAACGACCATGTTTTCCATGAACATCGTTTTCTTCGGATTCAACCAAACATTCATCTGTATACAGATGCTGTCGAAGAATGTGACCCATCGAACGGAGCTGTTTTCGAAACCCTACTTGCTCGTATGCTCTCCTTCATCCTCTTTCCTGTTAACTCAGTCAAACGCTCTGCATAAAAATATCGTATCTTCACCAAGGCAAGATGGTGCACCACTTAGAGTGTGAGATGTACTCTTATGTTTACAGTATATAGAACTGATCGTTTACAGAGCTGCATTCGTTGATCTGTATTACCTCCCAACGGTTTACTGCCTCATCGTGGCAGAGAGGTGTTCCTGGGTGTCGAACTGCGATGTACAGCGGAGGATTCATCTCCCCAGCAGGGTCTCCCAACTTGAGAAGGAGTCCGGCGTTTCCATCAGGAAGGCCAGCTAAGAGCAAACCAATACCAGGATCCACCATCGTCCTGGTATCAAGCTAGTGGCATGGTGGCAAATCTCCCTCTTATCCACAAGGACGGCTGCCTGTGGTGGTGACGACCTGGGGTAAATATTGGCTAGGGTGACCTTGGGACTTCAGATAACCTCAGTGACTAAACCATCAAAATTCCGAAACAATGGAAATTATGCTGAGACCCGCACAACCAGTGAAAAGGAGCCACTCAATCATGCGAGTAAGTAGGATCTATGTGTTGTCGCACAGAGTTACTCTGGAAACATTACAGCTTCTCAATTTTTATTTAAATTTTCACAACGTACTGCTCCATGTACCACAGCGGATCCTGACTGGTGATATTTTTCTTTAGATTACTCAACTTACACGAGATTGTTATACAACTTTTATTCGGCTCTCGTCTTTTTCGTCTTCGCCTTTGTCTTCCTCATAGCCGATGATCCGAGTCGATGGTCTCACAGTCGTTCATCTTCTCGATGTGATGTTTTCAGTGCCACATAGAGTCGAATCTTCTTCAGTGAAGCACCGCTCGAATGGTGACATTTTTGCAATTTTTCATGTGAGCCAAAATAACGCTTGTCTTCCAAATAATGGACGAACTCATGGCTAATTGATGGCGTTGGGCACAACCAATTTCAAGACAACCCAAATGCACATGTATCTTGAACTCATTGCACACTCACTCTCCTGCACATTTTCACAACCCACAATTCATGCTCTCACTAACACACGAGCAAACAAGTGGACGACAACCGGTATTTATTTAAATTATAGAGAAGCAAAAATGTAGGTACGGCATGCTACACAAACCCACTATTCGAACTTGCTGTATGTACCTGAGAACAACCAAGTGGTACGGTTTTTGCTTTTCAACGTTTTCGTATGTAGGAGATGATTTAGTGAAAAAAACTGAGGTTGTTTTTGACCGTTATTAGAAATTAGCAAGATATCATCATTAGAAATCTGCTACAGTTCCTGAGCAGCAGGTCAACACTAGATGCAGCCAATAGATTAAGCATCTTCATTCAGATTATCTTAACAGAAGCGAGTAAACGTGGAAATTTTAAAGATTGCGAAAATTGCAAGTTGCGTAGAAGTTACAGGCCTACTGCTGGTTGTGCAACTCGATCTTCGAAATCTGTCACATCTTCGAGATCCAGGAGGATATACATCAATAGCGAAACATAGATGGGCAGGTCATATAATGAGAAGAACGAGAAGAACAGACGACAGATGGACGAAAAGAACTGTAGACTCCACGAAAATGCAGGTGTCCCCCTAGGACGGCCAACTACACGGTAGGCGGACGTGTTCGTAAACAAAGTTAATCAGTTGTACCCGCAGCTGCAGTTGTTTTACAGATCACGGTATGAGACTCGTACGCGCTACCATGCTCGAACAAAAATTACCACCACGGACGACGATTACGAGAGAAAGAAACAAATGGCAAATGTGCTGGGGTCCGCAAAACTCGTGAGGATGGACCATCCAAGTATCCAAGTATCCACGTAGAAGTTACAGAATGTTAAGGCTGCAGATTGCAATGGGTTTGAAGTTGTGTATCAGAACTGCACGCTTGTGAAGCGTATAGGTCGTACGCGTGTAGAAGAAATTGTTAGGTTGCGATAACTGTTAATCGTAAAATAAATACCGAAAGTATAAAGCTTGAAAAAAAATCAGTGAATGGAAATGAGGAGCAGGGTTGCAAACCTGTGATCTGTCGAAATATACAATGAACATTCATCACATCACATCTGTACGCAATGTTATACAGTAATGTCGTGGTAAGAGGTTTTCGTTTTCGAGTTTATGTTCATCTACAACAGACATATTTTTGTACCGGCTTACCAGCAAAAGTCTGGCCTTGGGATTCAACTGTACCGAAAAATTCTTCCAATATATTCTTCATTTATAGTTAGAAACCTTTTTTTGTTAGACACCTCACAACATCTGTATAGTTAAGAAACTATCGAATGAATGCGTTTAGCGGAAGAGATTCTGCGCATTGAACCAACTGCCACAAAGTGCTACATCGAATTCAATGCATATCCTTGTTCATGTGTTATAGGATAGCAACGTTGCTTACACAACGTTTTACAGTATCCTGTTTCTGGCAAGGCGTAGGCTGAACTAAATCCACCTTCTGCGCTTTCATCGTAAGTCTTTTTTCCATTTTACACATTTAAAGATGTAATTATAAAGTTCTCAAGAGAAAATTAGTTGTCTTTCGACATTCTTTGAATAATACATTAATAACTCAGTAGGATAGAAATTTTTGTAGCGCTAAACTTGATTTGAAACAGTTGTGTTATACGAAGTTTTCTAAGTTTTCAACCTTTCCTCCCTCCTGTTTTTTGACATTGCACTTGAAACAACGCACTTAAAAGTTCTTAGAGAGGAAAAAGAGCCATACTAAGAATACATGTAAAGTTATCACTCCCGTTTCGACGACAGGTCTGAAGATGTGCTGGATGGCAACAGGGAATACCTCTTGGATTCGCACAAAACGAAGCACAAACGGCCGAAAGTCCAATTCGGTGTAATTGTCACATGTTCTTGGATTAGAAGACATACCTGCATTTTCAGCTGCAACAACGAGAATAGAGCCACTACGCTGATGGAGACCACAACGGACGAACGTACGTCAGACACTATGGATCGCTGCAGATCATACCTAAATATAAATCATTGACATATACATACAGTAACTTTTCAAACACAAACCCATAATAAGCAATCAAATCACAACAACCTCTAGCTATTTCATATATGAAACTAGTTATTTCATCTGTAAACCGCTGAGCCACGAAGTGACACGTGAGCACTTTTACAATCTCAATTCGTCTCAGAGGCGTGCCAGAGCTATTTACTGAACTCCACTTGAGCAAATGATAAGGAGTTCATCAAATTTCCCTATGAGGCCTCCTCTGTTCTAGTATTCAGTGAGAGCATCCTCAGATACCATGTCCTAGTCTGCTGTACAAGATGGGTGTACTCATTGGTATCTTGTTAAGCTCTCCTTACGTAGATTGATTTCTAATGTATAATTCTTAGCCATTTGGTTGGTAAATCTCCCTCTGATTCACAAGGGTTGCGACTGCCTGTCGTGGTGACGACCTGGGGCAGACTTTGGCCAGGTTGTCCCCGAGATTCCAGGGAACCACAATGGCTTAGCCAGCAAATCTCCGGAAAATGGTGATTATGCTGGGGCCCGCACAACTAGTGATGACAGGCCGTTGAAGTTCAAGTAAGTATCAAGTATCAAGTTGATTTCAGATAGCTGGCTAATTCAACGTACAAGATAAAATCCACACAGGCACACCCATAGGATGGATGTTTCTATGTGCGTGCGGTAGGTATGGCACTCGAAAAAACAGAAACAGGGAGCTCATCAACTTAAAAGATTTTGATTTCATGATAGGCACAGAGTCATTTTTATCCATCCTTAATCAGCCACGTCCGTTTCCGAGCGACTTATCTGCAGTATCTAACCAGCTGGAGATCCTTCGCCATGTCTCCAGCGAAGCTGGGAATTTTTTTCAGTTCGTTTTAACAGTCGCTGTTTTTTAGGCACGGTAACAAAACCGCAAAATCATGGGACGGTAATAAACAATATAAAGATACTTTGACAACCGCACTCTTTGTACAGTGCGGGTCCCAGAACTTATTCGTTTCTGTCATACGACCATCAGACTTGTTCAGCTGTGACTTGATGTTTGTCACCTTTTCACCTCATTGCATCTTGAATGCTGTTTGAGGGCCGTGGAATTGTGGCATGGTTGACTGGAACGCTCCCAAAGTCCTCGGTACAGGTTGTCGTGGGTTTTGCGAATCGAAGGTGTGCTGCCTTGCGACTTCGACTCTGGGGGGCAGCGAATCCTCTGATTCTGACCGACCACTCGTGAATTACACTATAAACCGAATTCGTACTCCATGCTGTTTCAAATCATATTAGCTTGAAAGAAATAGAGGGAAACGCTGTGATACTGTGCATGGAAATTACAACAATGAACACGAAAGGCTTTAGCAATTTCCACGAATCAGTCGAGACGCGACTGTCGATACCTAGAAGGAAAACACAATTAGATCTTTGGCATATAATAGACTATGTGCATTGAGCATTCGGTGCAAACAGACTGGCTGCTGTCAACTCTAGACCAAGATATCCTAGCTCGTAGTGTATAAAGAAGGAAACGAATAGAACCAAGAGATTCTTGATAATCAGATGCAAATCGTCCAATTCTACAGCGAGTACATCCCTAATTTTGCGGAACCCACGAGGCGCATTTTTTGCGCTTTTTCCAACTGAATATCATATTTTGAATAGCGAAAAGGGCGAACAGTTGGGATTTCGTGGGACAAGATGTGATGGTGCCTCCTCAAAATATATTGAATTTTGCAGCTGATCAGTAGCGTTGGGATTTTTTAAAAATTGGAATTTCGCTCTCAATTTTTCAGGAAATTTTTAAAAGTTTTAGAGGTGAAAAAAGCAGTCTGCATCATATATATATATATATATATATATATATATATATATAATCATACAAAAATCATATATATATATATATATATATATATATATATAGACATATATGCATATGTACATATATATGTATATACAAACAAATATACATACATAAATAAGCACATATAATCTTTGTGGTCTTATCTATACTACCATTTTTTTATTTTTTTTATATTTTGTTTGATCCGTCTTCACGTCTCCTCTGCGGATCCCAGCACTTTTCACATTCAATTCGTTTCCTCGCATCCATTATCTACGAAAATCTTCCAGTTTTTTGTGCAGCTGCGGATGCTGCTTGAGGATTTCCATTTCATCTTGAATGTCGTAGAATGCTGGTCGAACAATTCTGCATGGAGTCCTGAGATAGCCTGGCTGGAGCGTTCCCAGTTGGATTGCGAGAGTGATTTCTTTCCCAGACAAGTCCGGTACCAAGTTCCCGACCCAGGAGGGATGAGAGGCTTGGCTGGCGAAACCAAGCTAGCACCATGCTCGTGATGACGGACATCACTACCACTGTGCTATCTTCCCCCTCTGATTATTTATATACATGAAAAAAATCTTTGGGAGGATACAGCAATATCTGTTCTATAGGTTTTCCATCAAGTGTACCGCCAATAGCGCCCAACTGTTCGCTGACAAAGTGTTATTCTGAGAATAATGACGGAAATCCTTACCAAGTAGAGATGACTGCCCATTCTGGAGCCCACCATCCATCTGGTGACGAGAGCGCCCCGAGAAGAGTGAATGAGCGCTCCAGACGATGAAAACGATGTGAATAGGAGAGCTGCGTTGGTAAAAGTGCCGTGTATCTGAAAAGCTACGGACTAAACGATATCGCGATTGCTATGAGTTTAGTAGAACGTCAACTACTTCGTCAGCACTTCTAAGTTAGAATTAATACTACACAGGTTGAAGTATAAGTGAGATTTCAAATAGTTTGAAGAAACCTCACCCGGTCAGCGCGAACGAATTGTTGTCGAAAAGTGGCGTATCATTGTAGGAGATCACGATGAACGAAGTTGAATTGCGCAGACAATAATCCATATAGACATTATTAAACGTTGGATGGGAAATGTTGCAGCATACGAACCTGAAAGCAAGCAAACATCCACAGCGTGGATCTATAGTTTTGCCCAAGAGTGTCACACAGGGGTAACCGAGTTAAACGTTCTGCTTCATGGCAAACGCTTAATAGAAAACGAATGGTGGGGAATATCTTTGCCACTGGAAGTAATGATATGCGTGTGCGCACAGCAACTCAAAGGTGTCCGCTGGAACCTCTGAATTCTCCTGCAGTGTTACTCCTTTGTTTTACTTTCATTACAAGACTTTTTAAGGTGCAAAGTGTAAAATGTGCATCGTTTATTTCAACAATTCGACAGAAGAACACACTGCCGACTAGACCTTGGCTACTATTTCATACGGTATCGAAATATTCAGAGAATACAGCCACTATGATGTAGAGATATTTGCGAATAGATATTGCAATAGAGATATTGCAAAATATTTGGACACCACGCCAAATTCGAAGTCGCGATTACCTTTTCCGTGGGCTTACACGTTACCCACTTCACCACTAAGCCTCTTGATTTGCATTTCTCTCAGCCATTCCTTTTACCTTAACGGTGCCTTCAACAATCACCCGTCAACGGAAACGATCTGGGTAGCACCAATTAGAAATCAACCCAATTAAGCTGAAGCTGCTGTCGAAATCACAATATGTAGCTTTCTATTTACTGCCTATTTCATTTTAAATCGAAACATAGATAAGATATTGAAATGGTTGTATCGTGAAGTTTCCGCGATCCGAAAGTCCTGAATCTAGATGGTGTAAAGCAACTGAAGCTATACACATTACAAAATGTAGCCGATTCTGCTACGGCAGTCCTCAGTATTTTGTTGTGCTTACCGTGTTCCCCTACAAAGGAAACCTACCTGTAAGCTTATGGACGAATGAAACAGCCTAAAACTCGTAATTTTCACCAGTCTTAAAATCGTTCCTCTAAAATATTGAACCATACTGATATTTAAACCTTATCGTAGCAGTCTAACTTGATTTAACTGCATTCAATGTCGCAAATTGTAAAAACTGGCAAAATTGGTTTACAGAAGATGATGGCTGTGATCCTCTCAGTAAAACAATGATATCGTTGCAGATCAAGAGGACATTAAGGTCGGTTGCCTTCCATTATTGGAGTTGAATAGATCTCTCCCTGTAATTTTTCTTTAAGAACAAAGTGCATCCATATGCACAGCTGTCCACGTTATTTTTTCCTCATGTGTTTTCTTAACAAGAGACATGTGGACTACATCGGTAATTAGTTTCACTTACCCAAGTTCGTCGACGGAACGAGACAGGAGTGACCCTGGAGCTGAATTCGTCGAATGGCGAGGGAGGACGAGAGGTACTCTGACTGGCACGACAACATTCATGAAGAGAGCAGATATTCTCAAAAAGTAGCCGAAGTCATAAATCCAAAGACTTCCGTCGACGAGTGATAAAACGAGAAAACGAATCGAACGAAAGAAGTGTTAAGATTGGGGAGCAGCATGCGATGTTGAATCATATAGAAAAAAAGAGGTGATAGTCGATGGTGAGAAGATATGTGGCACTTATAAACAGAGGGCTACACTCGATTCTGGATTCTCTGTACTGGTTTTCCATTCCTATAATACATATCGCATTTAGCGAAACGCATTCATTCCAGCAACAATACAGCGTAATAAAAAGCAGGACGTAGATAGCTATAAAGGTGCATTCGTCCGCTAACCAATTTGGATCAATTGAGAGAAGCAAATTGTCGACATTATTCATGGTTGCTTGACAATTTTTGTCGGCAAGGTCCTAGCATCAAACCATGGCCGTCACCACCATCCATGCTAAACCCGGTCACAAAGGCCACTCACTACATTGAGATGCCTGACTGACAGCTTTACCATAACGAGAATGCTAATCACATATTTAACCAAGGACTTTTCTATATCATAGTAATTGTTATCACAAATTTTGCACGGGATATTGCCGTTACGTTCTTATCGCAACATCTTTTCTCAAAAGAAATGAATTCGACAAAGAACAGGAAATGAGGCTGCAATATCTTCGGCAGTCATCAACAACGACGTAGATATTCACAAAGGCGTATACGGGTGGTTGTCATCTATCCAGAGCACCGAGAAAACCAGTACAATGCTATTGCCGATAGTGCGCTTTTCTCTTAACGCTTCAACTGGCACGCTATCGAGGGACCTTAGAAACAGAATGAATTCTGTTTCCCTTAGATAACAACAAATTGATCACGGAGACTGGGACGTGGGGTGAAAACAATGAAAAACCACACGGATGACAGAGCAGAGCGAAACTTGCTAAAAACTAGAAAGACCACTATAAACATCCATAAAGCTCGTCGAAAATTTGCGAACCTCGGTTAAAATTTACTACTCTCGGCAATTTTAATAGTGAATTGAGTATTTCTAAAAAAACCGAGGTGTTAAATTGCAACTTGTTACTGGTGAAATTGTTACGGCAAAAAACTGGCTGAGAGAAAGGCAAACCCAAAGTCTCCGTGGTACAGTGGGTAGCACGGAGCCTCCGGAAAAGGCAATAGCGAGTTCGAAGCTGGCCTCGGATCCGAGTGTTGCAAATGTCTCAGCATTGCTGTGTTGTATCTATAATAGTAAAAAATACGTCAGTCCGCACGTGTTATTCTGTTGATAAGAGATGTTCTAAATCACTACATCCAAATATATTTGGCAAGGACTGACGTAATAGCAACTTTCAGTGGTAGACGAAGACTGAGATGTGAGAAATCAAGATCGTCTAGTTGTCGAAGGGCGAAAAAAGAAATTTATTATGCTCTTCTTGGTTAGCCAATAAAAGACTTGCCCAGAGACACAAGGGTACTCATCACTCCAACTGAGGAATTTCTCCGGCCAAAACGTCTCCGAGTAGTTGATGAACGGAAGAGTCCGAAATGACGCGAGAGTGCCGGCCAGTTTTCGTACATCCTGTGGCGTCGCGAGTGAGAACGATAGATCGGCCCTGGCACAATGGAATGGTATTATCGGCAATTTTATCTAAATGACACAACAACATAGATATGCGAAAAGAGATCTGATTACTCGAGTGGAGTGACGGCATCTGGCTGAAACATCGCTGTCGAATTGACAGCCTTCACACCCCACACGAGCCGTGCGAATAATGGAATGGCGATTTTCTCCTCCACAAAAGCAAACGTCTTCTCGGCATTGTTGTCGTACCATTCGTGAGGATTTGAGGTGATGAAGAGCTGAAGTGGATTGTATTCGGGCAAATGCAGATCTCTTACTGACACAATCGAAGCGAACACTGCCACGATGGACAGGCCTGTCAGCCAGACGTATCGTCCCTGAATATGGGCATCACGTTCCTAAGACTTTATGGAAGATATTGCTTGGTGTGTAACGACTATCAAGGTTCATTCGATCATAATTCACGCTTCTCTGTTTCGTAAAAACTTCATTCGTTTGCACATTAACCGAAAATCTTGTGCCGTGAATATTTCCTAGGTACGTATGGTAAACAGAAAGGTAAACAGTCTAACGTGATAGGAAAAATATGCAAGTTCTATATGGAGCAATAAAAGCGTGAAACGTCTGACATTGCTGAGACCTTTAGACTTGTGCCAAGCCTCCATTCGTAGCATTGTAGAGATGATTGAATAAGTATTCGGCCTCTACAGTTACTTTCGTTGGCTTATTAATGTGTGAAGGCAGTGTTTTTATAAGTGCAGAAAAGTTCTGAACTCATTTCCTGAATCGAGAAGATGAGTATATGGGAGGCTTTTTTTATATCATTGATCCCTTGATCGAACCACCAATCACGTACGTTGCAGGGCCACTTCCAAAGATTGGGCAAGGCAATGGCGAACACAACTTCCAATAGTTTTCTACCATTATTCGGTATATTTAGATATTCATGGAAAATATCTCTAATTGTTACTAAAAAATCCATCTTCAAATTTATTTGCCCCACATCACAACGTTCATTTGCTCATTATTCCTGGGCATGGTACACACATGGGATGCTTGAATCCAACTACAACGACGGCTTGCGTGAAAGATGGGCAGATAAGAATATCTCATAAGTGATACGTATCGACGATTTCACTCACAAACCTACAAAGCAATTCCTTTCTTCTATGAGTCGTGATACCAACTAAAACAATCGTCAATATTTGCATTCGGCACTCATTCACTGGATCGAGAATATGGAACGTTCTTCGTATGTTGGAGCTCTCCCCCTCAGAAAAAGAAATTGGTCATTACACACCTATAATTTCTTTCAACACTGACCATCCACCCATCAGCGTTTCACACTAGACGCGTAATTCGCCGTCTTATCACCTTATCATCGTAGTATCACCAATCTTTATACTCTACTCTATACAGCGCAAAAATCTAGTTTAACATGGGAACTGAGAGCTGATCTTCAGAAGAATTCTGTTGAGCGCTTTAATGTTGATGCTCAGTTGATTTGCATTCGTCAAAGTATTGCGCAGCTTTTCTAGTACAGAAAACAAGCATTCTTTTTCCTTCTCATAGTTTCCTAATTATTTCCTTATTTATATTGAACGGCTTAGATACGTTTGTAGCCTCCATATGGAACAACTATGCACCAGTACTCATCCGCCTCAACCCAGATGATGGCGTCCTTGTCACGTACCCATCTACACAGCTTATATTCCGCACGGAAAGTCGTATAAAGACTTGCAATCCCGTGATTGGTGGGTACCATTAGGAAACATACGGCACAGCACACTAACTAAGGTTGATGCTTGTTCCGCATGGTGCATGTAACGCAGTGGTTGGAGGTGTACAACAACACCTACGTGGCCATTAGTTCTATCCCACGATTTAATTGCGCCTGTCATTCTTCTGGAATAGGCAAGTTGGTATCAGACTTGTCTGAGATGGTGACTTGTGGAGTTGGCCGCAGCAAGTCTACCTCCATAGTCCATAGACCAGATCTGCATTCAATCACATCCACGATG
This sequence comes from Angiostrongylus vasorum, assembly GCA_018806985.1. NCBI lineage: Eukaryota > Metazoa > Nematoda > Chromadorea > Rhabditida > Metastrongylidae > Angiostrongylus > Angiostrongylus vasorum. Next base: position 1,677,089 of record JADANN010000462.1, read on the forward strand.
CTAAGAATGCAATCGCATTCATAACTATTGAACAGAAAATGATCGAAACCGATAGACTTATCTTTTTGTTTTTCACTCTAATATATGCTCTGTAAGAGCATAACATGCTACTCGTGAGCATACGTAGCTCTTCACGGCAGATAATGAGGTTTTAGCCGTCGTTAACTATGGGATGCTTGAAAAGTAAGTCCCTACTTTAAAATGTTTATGGTCTGCTTCTTAACTGCAGCTTTTACAAGGAATTAATATAAGCAGAAATCATGTAGGAGTTTTATTTAAAGTTCGATACGGGCACCACCATTTGTCACCAGTTCCGCAAGCCGCCTGGAATCGACATCGACTGATTTCACCCGGAACTCTTGTGGTACCTAAGGCATCAGTTTTCGTGGTGACCCTTCAGATTATTGCAAGGCCATTTAGTTTGATAGAAAAGACTTTCTGTTCCCATCAAACTTAGAGGAAAAAAGACGCAGAGTGTTAAGTCAGGGATTCTGGGTGGCCACCCATGTGGACCGCGACGTCTCATCCATCTCCCAGAGAAGTGGGTATTGAGTCATTCATGAACAACGATAGCAAAGTGTGGAGTAACACCATCTTTCATGGAAACGAAACTTTCATTATTATCCCAAGTACTACTAACTAGCCAAATTTTACCTTGCCATATGGTGAGGTACAGCATAATACATTCGGGTATTCATATCGCGAACGATAACAAAAACCCACAGTAATCATCATACTGCCACCTTGGCAGATTCGGCGTTTTTTTCATAGATAATACGAGGATCTTCTTCAGCTCAGCAGCAGCAGTAACGGACTTTCCAATTTCGTGATATAGTGCTAACTGGGCGCGCTTGTGCAGTGTAAGACGTCCAGCCATTTTTACAAGACTTCCAAATTCCAAATAAAATAATCGACTTGAGAAAAAAACAACGGGATGGAATTACCCTTTTGTTCTCTGCCTGCCATAACTTTTCCCGGCACGGTGTGATGTGAATTACAACCACAACGATGGTGAGATATTCGCAAAATTTGGACCCCCCGCTAGATCGAACCACGATTTCTCTTTCCGGGGCTCGCGCATTACACACTGCACCACGGAGGCCCTTGCTGTACGTTGCTCTCATCTAGTTTTCTACCTAACGCTGGCATCAGCAATCACCCGTCAGCGGGATTGATCTGGGGGCCACGAATCGACATTGAGCACAGTTAAGCTGAGGCTGTAGTCGAATATTAATCTTTTATTTTCTGGCTACTACAAATTTCTTCAGCACGATAGGAATTGTAAAAACGGAGAAATTATAGTGAGCGGAAAATAAAAGGTTAACATTGTGATTTACACTACAGACTCAGCTTAACTGGGCTCAATGCCGACGTGGGCTCCCCAGATCAATCCCGCTGACGGGTGATTGCTGATGGCAGCGTTAGATAGTATAAAATTAATTCTCAAACATTAAGAAACATGCATATTTGAGAAAAATACTATAGCATATGAACAGTTTGTAAGCGCTTTTAAAACAGTGAATTATTTCTTCAATTACCCCATAGACCTCGTCGAAAGCAGAGAAAGTAAGGAAGTTTACACAAAAATATCACGTTTCTAGTAGCGGCTGATAGACGGACGAAATGAAGGACTTGCATGGCGTGGTGGTGAACGCATTAGCCCCGGAAATGGTAATAGCGTGTTCGGTCCCCATCGCAAACACCAGCGGTGCGGAGCTTTGCTAATATCTCGGCAACATTGTGGTTATATTTCACATAATAGTCCGCCATCAAAAAAATAGTAGGCAGTAAATAAAAATTGACGACATTATGATTTATACCATAGCTTCAGCATAACAAGGTTCATGCCGATTTATGCTGCCAGATCAATCCCATTGGCGAATGATTGCTGATAGCGCCTATAGGCCAATAACACGGCTGAGAGACAGGTGAAACGAATGACTCACATTGTGTGGTGGTGAACGCGTTAGCCCCTGGAAAGGGTAATAGCGTGTTCTGTCCCCACCGCAAACACCAGCGGTTCGGAGTTTTGCAAATATCTCAGCATTGTTGTGATTATTACGTTTCTGTTATCCAACTACCGGTATCTGTGGAAAGACTAGAATTTAGCACGAAACGAGAAAAATGCCACGCTTTTTTAAGAAAGGTACAAAGCAAGTAAATAAAAAATGAGAACATAAATAAAAATAGAAGCTGCATAATATCATTTTCAAATGCCTTTCTGATGTCTGTGCTAACTGTAGTACTGTCGAGAATACCCAATGATTGGCACAAAAAAAATTGAGTAGTGACGAAAAAACACGTGATTGTAAACCTGTACGACAACCCATGGGAGGACCTCCTTGAATGATCTCGATATGTAGATGCCTATATCAGGCAATGAAGGCAAGCATGAACAATGTCTGAAGAAGACGTTTTTTAAAGGATGAGAGTGTAATGGCCGGACGCCATCAAAGATGAAATAAAGACGAGCTCACTTCCTTTGCAGAATCAGAAACGCGGGAAGAAATGAAATCACGAGAAGGTAGTTTATCAGTATTGTCACACCGGCGAAAAGCCCGAAGCACCTGAATGCTAAATTTTGGACAATAACCTGGACGACCTTAGCAACGAGAGGGTTGTAACAAAAGCGGATCCCGTTCCTACAGATGTTAAAAGTGGTTCCTGAAGCTGTAGTACATCAGCCTAGTAAGTTTCAAATGACATTACTAAACGGTGACGTGAACCTGGAAGGGACCACCATGTATGTTTTCTGGCACGCAGTACAATGTAGAAGAAAGCTTCCGTGCCCAGCTATGACTCATTTGGAAATCTAATCAGCAAGCAATTTTGTAAATACGCGATACGGTTTACGTATTCAAATAAAACGTACATTTTAACATGATTCGATACGAAACAAAATGCATTTAAACAAATCATTCCGTTTGCGCTATCCCCACTTTGTAGAGCTGTTCGCTAGCTCCATGTTCTAGTTTCTCATCATCTACAACGTTAAACAGACCACTTGCCACTGAATTTTCAAAACTGATCTGTTTCTCACCATGGACAAGGTAGGTGCAAAATTCTCACCGAAAGACAACGACATTCGAGGAGATGTTTACGAAGAAAGGCACGGCTGTGGAGAACGAAGTGAGAAACATGGTAGAGCTAGTGTGGGCAAGGCACTGAATTAAAAAGTAACGCTCGAAAGAACAACATTACTTCGCTTATGACCATTGAAACAAACTAATTGCAACTGAATATACTGAATTGCATAGCAAACCTCACAAAAGGAGTCTTCGGTAAGATTGCTGGGAAAATGACTGAAAAGGAGAAACGCGTCGTCGGTGCCGACGGCGATCAGTAGCACGAAGATGACCAGATTGAGCAGCGGAAAATCCGAGGTGAACAGTGCGTAGAAGGCAAGAGAGCCTAGAAACAATATGCCAAGATCCAGAACGGTAGCTGGTTTCCTTTACAGAACTTCTCACTTCGTATAACATTCTCCTTTCCAATAGACAACAGCATAACAGTAAATTCTTATAATTCAAGAAGAAGAGAAGAATTTTTGAAAAATTAGTATTCGATGCAGTTTTCGAAATATAATTTGTAGAGCTCGATAGAATCTATGGCTATATTCCCGAAGTTCTTAAGCAGGAAAATATGTTTGGCTTACCTTACTAGATGTGAAACTCATCTTAGCGAAAAGGTTAAACAACAGGAATTCGAAGAGAGAGAGGGGAGAACGATATTTCAGAATTGAGGTATTCTTGCACTCGCAAATGCGTGTGCCCATATTCCTTATTCGTATGCGAACTCCGATTTTCGATTGCTACTTCCTAGTATTTGGTACTGTAGAAAGAAATTACGGACCAGTGACACTGAGGGCAAGCACGAGAAAGACGGCGACGGCGTACGACGGCGAGCGGGAGTGGACAGCGACGACAACGGCGACGACGACGGCCGCCAGCAGCGCCAGAAGCGAATCGGCCATCGCGGCTGGTAAGAGCTTGTCGCGCTTCACGTCCATCGCCAGACCTGCAGATGCGCAAATGATCACCGAACACCGACAGACAACTGTTATTCTCCTGTCTACATGTTTAATTCATACACTTGATTTCTAACGTTCATTGTTTTTTGTCATATGGAAATAGTCTGAATGGTATGAAGCGTAGTTGAGGGAGTTAGCTGTGCGCTTTTGGCTATTCGGACGTTTTCAGTGGCCGTTTGTTTACTCTGGAACCTATTAAAATAAACTGGTTTCGGAGTTATTGTTCTCGCTTTCACATCACTTCTCTGAGAATGTCAGATCCGCAGGCCTATCAAGCTCCTGGTCGCATCAGAGCTGGCAAATTGCAAACAGCTTTGCCGGCAGAGCTCATAGTAATCCATGACCTCTGTCGCCTTCAACGATTGACCCGCTAATGACTGTGCAGGCGAGACAGATATTATCTGTTTCACTAAACACGTAAATGCATGAAAAATGTATCTCTGGTTCATTTAGTTAACTAAACAGTTAAAATGTGTTCGTTGTTTCCCTCGAAAATAAAGTCCTTCCTCGCTTGAGCGTCAAAAAGTTAATTTTAGACACTAGACTAAAACGATCCAAGTAACCGCGAGAAGCGCAGAGGTTGGGGGACGTAGTGAGACATGGTCTTCAGTTCGACCCGCATTGGGGGCAACTAAGCCTGCCTCTTACTTGGGGTCGCCAAACTGACACTTGCATGGATAAATTCTTTCAGAGACAGGATACTTCCTGCTGTGAAGATCTGAGAACGTTCCAGTCGAGCTGTGCGAGGTTTCCAAGAAGAACCAACCCGAGCAGCATTAAAAACCAGTCATTCACGAACGATTTGAATTGGTAACCGTAACCACATTTAAAAGCTTTGTTTGATGACAGAACCGAGCCAAGCAACCGTATAAACAAACTGCCGGATCTGCACAATGTAGGAATTCTTGCAGTATATTTTTAGAAAATGGTCCTGAAACGATTACAGCTATTAACACGCATGTCAGGCAAAAGAAATCGGATGGGCTGGTGGAAAGTAGAAAAGTTCCTGACTAGCCAGAATTCTTTAAATTACGTTTTTCATTTTTCTCAACATGTTCGTAAAGTTACCATTGAAGTTTAATCAGTGTGCTGACCAGAAGCAACAGGTCCTCCTTAAAGAAAGCAGTGCTTTGCTAAAATTGACCACTCCCAAATTACCGTGTAATCCGGTGGTATTTCGCAAAGTATGGAAGATGGATTCTGGTTATGAAGAATGACCAAGGACAGCATTATAAAAAGGGGGAGCAAGGAGAGCACTATAAAAGGAGCTCCAAGTAGTTCTAAACTCTTAACAAACGAACTCGCGGTTCGGTACGAACTAGTTCACATCAACATCCAATTTTCACCAAGAGGCATCCAACTGGTTTCGGCGACTGTTTCAATGACACACCTCCAATGGGCTATTACATCACCATTTCAGCAATCTATAGAAAGTCAGTGAGAGATCATTACGAAGTCAGAGCGTTTCAAAGAGTGTTTCGGTGTGGTGTTCGTTCTCATGCTCGCGCCTACTGGTGGCGAATTGACGAAATGGGCACTGAGTGTGGACGCCGACCCCCGATGAAAGTGAAACTGGATCACGCACTACGAAACACTCTAACGAAAGTTCGAGTTCGATCGATTTCGCTTCTCTGTAATTTATTACACGCTCTCCAGTTATTGTCTCATAAGGGCCGTGAAAAAACTTCTGAGATGTCCATTCTTCATAGAACTAGCTTCATGCGGTGTTCGCCTCGTTTCAGGTTAGGAAAACCACATGCATACTGCCTGTGCGTACGTGGACTTCGCTAATAATCCATTCATCAGCAAGAAGTCTACGTTGCTGCTAGAAAAAAATCTAAAAAAAAACATTGGTGAACTAAAAAATCTTCAGAAATGGTATTAGCGGGTACGACCACTCTAAATACGTTTGACATTTGACAATCTGGACTTTTTGTAACACACACAAGCATTCATTACCTTTTTAAGACGAGCTTCTCTAAATTCACGAAGCGTTGGATCGCATCTTCTAGGTCATTATAGCGATCTAAAGTGATGAAAATGTTTTGTGTTGCGTAACCAGTTAGTGTGAACACTGGCAGGAAGGTGTTCAGATGTAGAGGGCTCGCCGCCAAATCGCGAGGTAGAAGTCGGTAGAACAGGTCGAACATCATCGCCGACGTGCAATTCTGTGGCACATCAGGACAAGAAGAGCAAGTCTGCTTGCAGGCGATTTTGCAGGAGATCAGCGGTTCGCGGTAAGGAATGCAGAAGGCAACGAGTTCCTTCGCAAATTGCACATCACTAGGGCCAAGTTCTGTACAGTTGAAGAGGAAGTTCGGAGAAAGACAAGAAATGAAATTTGCGATACTCCAAATGTTGCGATAAGGTGTGACATCATCGAATGCGCTGAGTTCCTTGGCGATGTGATCGTGCATCGAACATATCTTTCCGAGGAAATCCAATTGGAAAATCGTTGACAGGTTCGGCACCTCGATCACTACTTGGGTGAGGTGGTTCATTAGTGGTATCGGAGAATCGTAACACGGGAATTTGCTGAACGCATTCATCAGCTGGTCTGTCCACGAACGCTTTACTCTTTCAGGAATACTCGTCGGCGAGGAATCCGTCTCCGATTCTGCCTGAACTAATGGTGGCTGGTTAGCGAAATCGATCCGGTTTGTCGTACGTAGCGTCCGTTGGAGTTTTTGCCATGCCTGCCGAGTACCAGAGTACTCTGTGTCTTTGGTGTCGAATCCCTGAATAAGGAACAGTTTTGAGTCATGATCACTCCCACATAAAATTTGTTATGAGGTGAAAGGTGAACAGAAAAACCAAAAGAAATGGCAATATTTTGCATCGGTGAACCAGTGTCTACAAATTCCTGTATGGTATGCTCAGTGAGTTAAAAAAAAGCACAATGGATTGCAAAAAAGAAAAAATTGAAATACCATAGATGAAACAACGAAGATCGTCATAGAAAGTTCAGATAACTAGAGTCGCAACCTAATAGCTTCTTGAGTGCTGCTTCACATCAACATCTGCAGTACAGCTCCAGATAGAACAGCTCACCTACTGTATTTTTAACGGCTGCGCCTATGTAATGCTAACTTTTCATTTGCCACCTACTACAATTTTTCACAGCACAGTATGATGCGAAGCACAACCACAATGACAACGCGTTAACCTGTGGAAAGGGTAATAGCGCGTTCGTTCCCCATCGCAGACACCTGCGATCCGGAGTTTTACGAACATCTCGGCATTGTGGTTGTGCCTACATGCTTTTTTTTATTTACGTTTTCCTTAGCAATCATCTTAGATTCCAACGCTTCATCCAACCACAACTCTTTGGAGGTACTCCTGAAGCCTGAGAGTCTAGCATCGATTAGAACTGGATTAGGGCAATTTGAAGTATATAACTCAATGATAGTATATGGGAATCTGCCCTAACTAGCCACGTTTGTGCGCAATGGCCTAAATGTTCGCCGTTATCTACTCAGCTCATTTAGTCTAGCTCACCCAACTCATTTTTTAAAGCCTTCTATCTTCTGCCGCTCTTCTATTTTCTGAGCGCATTTCTAGAAAAAATATTAAGGAGTAATTCAACGCAATAGAGAGGTGTTTCGCCATACTGTAGACTCCTCTGCAGCAATTATATTATTTCTGACAAATTCTTACCACTTCTAACAGAACACCAGGTACCTGCGTACAAAAGACCTTCAGAAAACAAGAATGGGCACGTATAGTGTATTGGCGCTTATCGAAACGTTTTTCACGCAGCGCCGAATTATAAAAAAAGTAGCTATTCTGGTGCACTCTATGTGTTGTGAAATATGCGCTTATTTTTTTCGCCAATGAGAACTACTCTTTCAAAAGTTCAGTCATCATCACCTGTTCCACCACGACCGAGTTAAAGAGGAACACCGCCTCACAAGTTAAGAATTCTGTTGCTATTGCAACCTGAACTGCCGAATACTAAGAAAGAAACTAGAAATCGCTACGAATTCGGATGGTGGTGAGATCACCTCTTTTCAAAAACTCACTATTTCAGCATTGGGACTGAGTGTGATCGGATGGAAGAAGAGCACAGTGATCGGTAGTAGGCCCGTCAGCAGAAGGGCAATGGTGGCCACCAGAAGCGGTCGCCTGTAGAGTAACCTCGAGTAGCCGTGCAATGGCAGCGACATGGGCGACGAACTGCTGGCGACTGGCCGCCGACGTGGGCGGGCCGGCCGGCGAGCGAGGTGGTCGTCGTCGCGGTGGTCGCCGCCGCGCGAGCTGCTCGGTCGGATCCGCGACCTCGTGCCGCTGCGACACGGGCACCTGAACGACTTCAACGTGGATTTCATACTAGTCCCATATCCTAGCCAGTAAGAAAGTGACATGGAAGGACGTTCGACGGGTCAACTTTAGGCGTTAAATTGCTCTAAGGAACGGGAACCTTTTTCTGCGGAACGAGTCGCGATTTGAATACACCAGCAATCTGGCTATACTCCATAACATCTCATTTAATGTGCAGAGTTCCACTCCTTTTTATTAAATTCGATTATCTCCACCTTCAAGAACGGTGCTCAAAACATAATGCATGAGGTGCATTGAGCACAATGCATACGATGCGAAAATAGTGCGCCCTTCCAAATTTAAACCAACATCTCTCAGGTCAAAATACGCGATTATTCATTGGAATAGAACCCTTAAGAACCTAAAGACCCAGATCTTTTCCTACGACATTTAAATTGCTTTATTTTCCTAGGAATTAATGTTAACTTCCTGAAGGCGACGACACATGTTTCTTCCAGTTTTGTCAAGGCTCAATTTCATTAACACGAAAGTAAAAAGAACTACGGAGATTTCGCCCACCAAAAGACGATGTGTATGAAAACTATATGCACACACATGTTTTTCTACATTTATACTCGTGTATACGATTAAGGCGATGAGGCAACGCCTCTCCAATAAATCTATGGAGTCCTCACAGATTACCCAATAACCGAAGAATGATCGCCATTTGGCAATAAATCACCTTCGGACGATGAGTCTTAATCACATCACCCTTTCTATTTGTTTCCCTTTGTGCCGTATTCGTCACTCAAGCTCTTTCCTCAGTTTTTTTCGGATCCAGATTAAAAGAGTTGGGAACGTAGACTCATTCCTTAAAAATTTCGCAGAAAATTTCCAGGTCCATTTCAGCTAAAGCATTCAACCACAACAGATGATTTAACACAATGCAGTATGTTTGGGAACAGGAGCCAAGTTAACCACCTCTTTGAGTGACAGAGTAAAAGGATAAAAGGATAGGAATTGTAGGATACTGATTGATTACTGGAAGAAAATACCACACAGTGATTCTAACAATTATGTATTGCTGAGGCTATTGTAGTTAAAGCGCCGATGAGTATTTCACTTGCAACAATCTGAACGCCTTGGTAAATGCTACAGTTTTTTTAAGAAAATTGCTGGAACATGGAACCACCACCATGGACAACGACTGCGACGGAAAGAAACGAATGCAAAATGTGCTGGGGTCCGTACAACTCGTGAGGACCGACCATCCAAGTATCCAAGTATCAAACTTTAAGAACATAAGCCCACAAAAAACTATCACATCTATTGTTTTCCTCGTACAAATACCATGGAAGTGCAATTTATAGAAGAAAATAGAACAACGAATTTAATTCCTCTTCTAAAGGATTCCTAAAACGCTATCAACAGTTTGCTGCGTCACCGTTGCGTGAGGATATGAACAGCCGAAGATTTATTTCTCGACACGTTTAGCTAAGCCAATAAGTAGTTGTACATCTCTAAATACAGGCCAAACTATGAGAAAAGCAATGTCGGAAATAGTCGTCGACAGAGAAGAATTCTGGTAAGAAAATGACAAGCTGCCCTTGATCATCAGTGAGGAGGCACTGTTGCGGGGACAGCAGTGAGTGAAATGCGTAGAGGAGCGTTGTTGAGAGTCAAAAGAGAGGAATTTTTGTTATGAAAGACCACTTCGATGGAAATCGTATTGGCAACCGAAAAGCGAATAGCCGTGAAAACGGGCCATCAAACTGCAGATTTAAGAGAACTGCATTCTGAACAAATACCTACAAATGTACTTTTACTGAACCGACTTTCACTTGACGTCGGCGTGAACAATCAGTATATCTGTTTAGATTGTTTAGCTTACACGAGGTTCCGATAGAACTTTTATTCGGCTAACTTCTTGACATCTTCGTCTTCCTCAAAGCCAATGCCAACAAAAGGACACCGCCGACCGAGGTTAGTTCCTACGAACAGTGCTCCAAGAATATTCGAGTCGACGCGACAATGAAGATCGACAACGTGAGAACGACCTACAGTGCATGGAAACGTCGAGACGTTATCCGAGCAAAAGTTATACAGCAACTTCGTGTGAGTCGAATAATCTAAACAAATATATTCCTTAGAAATATTTCCAACAAACTTCCTACTCTCTCAAGTCAGAACACAAGTCTCAGCCATTTCCAATTACTTATTTGCAACTTTATGTTCTCTATGAAAGTCATGAACGATACCCATCTTGTCGACGCATGGTGAAACACAGACGCTTGACTTCACAACGAGAACGGCTGGTTTGTAAGAGAGACGAGCAGATTGCGATGTCTATTTCATCAATAGCCTCTTTCGAAGATGCTTGCACTGTCTTAAGACTTATAATGCATTTACTTTTACCATAATCCTAGCGATCAAAATGGGTGTCTTTTGACTTCTATAGAAATTTTCTGCGTAAGAAAGATGTGGCTTCTTTCCGTGATGCGCATTAGAGTTCCTTTTTCTAGTTCGGTGTTGATGTAGTTCCCACATCGCTTAACTATCAAACCCCTTCGCAACAACAAGTCTTGTTGGTTTACACTAAAGGAAAAGCCTACATTCTGGCTGGTAACGTGTGAAAGACAAAACAGATTTAATGGTACACGGTGATAGGTTTTTAAAATGTTACAGCTCTTCACTGTGGAGGTACTATATTGCGCTTCAGGATAAGGAACCATTGGGAAGACACACTCGTCTTCCGTGACATGACACAGAAAACCTATTAACATGATAGCCGAGGAGATTAGTGTGGAAGACATAGATAATTATCTTCTTTATTTTATTTTATACGACCCGTCTTCACGTTTACTATGCGGATCCCAGCATTCTCAAACTAAATTCGTTTCCTCACATCCATCATCCACGGAGGTCTTCCAACCTTTAGTTGTGGCTTCGGCTGTTGTTTGCCGTTTTTCATTTCATCTTGAGTGTCGTAGAATGCTGGTCAGTCAATTCTCACTGGAGTCCTGAGATAGCCAGGCTCGATCGTTCCCAATTGGATCGCTGAAAGTGATTTCTTTTCCTGGACAAACCCGGTGTCAATTTCCCGAGCAGTGGTGGAGAAAAAGCTTGGTGAACTCTGAGCGGGATTGAACCAACACCGTGCTCAAAATGACCTGCATCATTACCACTACGCCAGCCGTCCCCTCTCCCACCTTTGTCAAGACGGATAACTCTCTCTGTTACTACTCTAGAAACAACGATTTCCCTTCCAAAAATGTCATATCGTCTTGGCATTCTGATTGGAGAAATCTTTATGGAAATGGTTAGTATATTACTTTTTTCCATCCTCTACAATTTTAGAACCCCAATGGTTTCCCTCTCGTTAAGGATTTTTTTGCACCTTCTGTAAAAAGCTTTGTAATCTAAACTAAGTTGGTGGTCGACTATAATTCGCGCAGCCTCATTTTTGTAGACAATCCTCTCATGGTGGCTTTGAACTCTCTGCTTTTTAGCACTACCGTGAAGATGTTCCACGAGCCGATCGCATTCCTTAACGATGTAGTCAATAACGGCATATTTCCATGAACTGGTCGGTAGTGTGAGCAAATCCCATTCTATGATGGCTTCCAGATATGGTTCCTTTGATTTTTCGGATTTCTGTCTAGTAACAATCAACAATGTTCCGACCCCGTGTATAACATTAGACAGCGGCGACAGTAGTTAGGCCTTTGACTGATTACGGCATGTTCAACTTCGTTGCAGTACTTCTCCACAGGAAAATTATCAAGCTGTTCTCTTCCTGTGCAGGTTTTTCCGAGTTTTTCTTCTCACAATCGGCATTTAACGGGTGCTGTCCTATAGTTAACCAATGATATCTAATTTATGTTCTCATCTTAATCACCACTTTCTCAATGTGAGTTACCGATTCAAGTCTACACGCTTCAGAAGTAGAGGGTCACAGTTTAGCTGTCTTTCTACATTCGTCTTAGTCAGCGGGAATATTACGGAGGCTCTTTCCAAGCATTTGATAGGACAAATTTTTATTTGGATTTCCATGGCAAAAAAACAGCCAAAAATTTTTCTAAAACCGACCTTCCTTTAATCTCGGTATGACTAATCAACATCTATTCTTATCAATGAAAGGAAGAATGAAGACGAAGACATGGAACGTTAGCCGAGTAAAGTTATTGATCAACTTAGTGCTAGCTTATTAATGAAAGAATGCATGCTGATTATCTCTTCTTACGAACTGCCAGTGTTGAGCTGATGCGATTGTGGTGCACGTTGTCGTTGTTGTTACCGATGTTGCTACTGCTGTGGTTCGATGGCTGATGTTTCTGCGACTTCGCCTTCCTTACAGCCTGGACCTCCTGGGCGTATTTTTATGCAACAATAGGCTTATAATTCACTGAAATTTCTCTAGTATTAGCGAAGATCATATACTACCCATCATGCTGTTGCGTATGGGACAATCGTGTATTTTTCACGTAGGATAACGAGTGAGACCCACCCAGGTCAAAAATCATTTCGAAGAAAGTCGCCAGGTCACGTATGATAGCGAGGTATGTTCCTCTTTGGACTTCTGAAATCTATCTAAAACACTTGAAGAGTCTTGCGCGTTGATACATCTGATTCCTGCGCCAGGATCCGGACAGTCACCTCAAAATCATCAATTGTGTTCTTGTGCTGTATATGTACCTAGAGGAATACTTTGTTAAATTTTAGGTTCCCATCTAGATGTTCTTTTTATGCGAACACAAAGTGGTTTACCCGTTTCGTCAATGTATTCTTCACCGCATGCCTTACATGAAAAGAAGATATTGTACCTGAACTCATACAATTCCGTCTACCTCGCAAGGATAGATCGCAGAATATTCTGAGCTGCACAACCGATCACAGAGACGGTTACAGACTGAATGACGGTGTAGAGTATAAGGTGGGAGATCAATAAGTGCCACTGAATTTTTCAAGACCACCTTTTCTTCGCCACCTCTTAACGGCGTAAGTTGCTTCGATTCATATGAAGGGTATCATCTGTATCACCTGTTGTCCCGTTGATCGTCGCGAGACTCGAGCGGGCGCCAATAAATCTTCCGTTTTTTCCCCGTCGCATGCAAGGGTAGCCCAGTGGGTTCTGCTCGCTCTAGGGACTCGTCGAGCATCATATCTTTCTTCTAGGCTTTTCGTGAAGAACTCTGACCATCGAGTCGGTGGTCTTCCAGCAGTGCGTTTAACATCCCGAGGAATTCAGTCACTAACGGCTCTTGTCCATCGGTTGTCGTTCACACGCATTACGTGTCCGGCCCACCTTATCTTCGACTGTTTGGCGTACAGAACGGCATCTTTAATTTTTTGAACGTTGACGCAGCTCGGAGCTTCGGATCCCTTCTCTTACATCTGTGAAATGGGACACTCCTAGCATCGTCCTTTCGACTGCGCGTTGAACAACGCTGAGTGATCTTTTATTTCGCTTACGCAGCGACCAGGTTTCTGACGCATACGTTAGAGCAGGAGGTACCGTTGAGTCGAAAAGGTGGGCACGGAGTCGGGTGTTCTTTGTTCTCTTCACTACATCCTCGATACTCTTGAAAGCTCCCCAAGCCGCTCGTTTCCGTCTGCTCAGCTCTGGAGCTAAGTCGTTCAGCATGTTGATTTCCCGACCTAGATAGATATAACTGGAGCATTCGGAGATATTCGTTCCGTTGAGCGTGAATGGGGCATACGAAACCAATCCGTTCCGCATGAATATCGTTTTGTGAGATTTAGCCCAAGACCAATCTTTCCACAGGCTTTATCAAAGTCGGCAAATATACGTTCCGCTTGGCTAATGTTTGGTGTTATAAGGACGATGCTATCAGCAGAGCTAAGGTGGTGTAACTGCCAACCATCGATTTTCCATTCCCATATTATCCCATTCCAATGTTCGCATGACGTTCTGGAAGGTGGAGGTAAATAATTTTGGCGAGATGGTATCGCCTTGTCTAGCCCTCTTTTGACGTCAATGTTAATATCGTTGTAGAATGGTGATATGTTGGTTGTGAAATTTTTTGTACAGCTCGCGAAGAATCTTTAGGTACTGAGTAGGGACCCCTTGACTATCAAGTGCTTCCATGACATCTCAGTTGAGTCAAACACCTCCTTTAAATAGATGAAAGTGAGACAGAGCGGTCTTTTGTACTCTCGTGATACTTCAATGAGTCTTGTTATGGTGTGGATGTGGTCTATCGTACTGAATCCCCTGCGTGCTCACATGGCTGTCCTTCGTCCAGTGTTTCTACCAGTCCTGTTTAGGAATGACCTGAGTGGAAAGTTTGTCGAGGACAGAGAGTAAGCAGACTGGTCGATAGTTGTCGATATCGTGGAGGTCACCCTTTCTTGAACAATAACACGGTCTTGCTGATCTTCCACTAAGCAGGGAGCTTTCATTCAGACAGGTGCGTGTGAAGAGCCGAGTCAGTGTGTTTACGAGGACTGGCGGAAGGTTCTTCAGATGTTGAGATCTTATCCTGTACAGACCTGGTGCTGTTCGATTTTTCCACCGACGAAATAGAATGTCCGATTTCGGAAGGGAGAACCGGTGGGACAGACATATCCATCCTCCTTTATTTCATATGACGGCAGGTGGATGTGGTTATCGAAGAGATCTGAGTAGTATTCGTGAACGATTTTTCTCCATTGCCTTTCTGAGACGCTGTAACTGTTCCGTCTGGGTGTCGGAGTGCAATCATCTTGGTCTTCTAATTGGCGAAGCTTTCGGTGGGCTTTGCGAATGCTTTTTCCCAGTTTCTGCAGCTTCGACCATTACTGCTGCTCTTCTCTCTTTAAGATCCCCTTTTATCGCCTGTCTGCATTGTTTTGCAAGTTCGGACGTTAGTTCGCGGTTGCCTGCAGTTCGTGCGATTCCACGCTGGCGTACCAACTCGAGTGTTTCTGGAGACAGACGTCTCTTGGTGACTTTCGAACTCTCAGCTTTCATAGCGCTAACGTGAAGATGTTGAACGAGCCGATTGTATTCTTCGTCGATATTATCGACAAACGGCATCTTCACAACAGCCGACTAATGAATTGAATAAAGTCCCAGTTTGTGGTGGTTCTGGGACTTCGGTTTTGAATTTAGCGGCTTTTTTCTCCTTTCCGCGAGATATAGAATCTTGCACGAAAGGAGGCGATGGTCTGATCTCGCGTAGAATTTTGGGACAACAGCGACATCGGTTAGTGCAAAAACCTTCTGTTTACTATGATGTGGTCTATTTCGTTATGGTACTCTCCAATGGGAGACTCCCACGTCCAGCGTTTAAGGGTGGGGCTTCTGGAATTGCGAGTTACCATGGATGGTCTTGGTCGTCATGATAAACTCAGAGAGCCGCTCACCCTTGTTCGTTCCATTCTAATCCGTGGGTCCCAATGTGACGTTCTTCAGACGTTCTTCTTGGTCCAATCTTGGCGTTGAAATCTCCAATGATGACCTTGAAGAATGTATGGTCTTCTCTGCAGAACTTCTCCAAGTCCATATAGAACGCTTCGACTTCTTCTTCGTCATAGTTTGATGTCGGCGCGTAAACGACGAAGATTGTCAAAGCCGGAATTGATCCACATCTTTTTAATCGTAAACGTCCGATTCGGGTTGTTAGTTGTTCGAATGAATCAATGTTCATGGACAAACTCGTGTTGACGAGAACGCCGACGCCGCCGACTCCTCTACTGTCGCATGTTCCGAGGGAACAGTTCTTCTCTGGTGTCATAGACGGCGTTGAATGGGTGGCGTCGTCTCGTCTCGGCCAGGCCGATGACGTCGTACCTTATCCTTCTTGCTTGCATGAGCAAGTCTTCTATCGAGGACTCGGATGCAAGTGTACGTGCATTGTAGGTACAGATCGTCACCATAGTTCTTTGCAATCCAGGCAGCTTCCATTGGCCCTTGAGATTTTAGCAGCCTCTCTGTACTCGTCCTACCCAACGCTGCGAATTGGGGGCTCTTTTCGGGGGTCAGGGGAATGAGGCCCGCTTTTTTTTTACTGTGTTTAGCATTTTTGATACCCACGTATAGCTTGCTGGGCTCTGAACGTGGGGGGCTGGGTATACTCACGGGTAGCTTGCCAGGCTCTCTCAGAGTGGACATGGAGCTTATTTGCTGGAGGCGACTCCTAACCGCCTCCCATATACTTCCCTGTCACTTGATTGCAGGCTTTTGGGCCGAATTGACTCGTAGAATACAATCTGCACAAACTAGAACGCACCCACACATGCGTGCATGAATACACCTCGTAAATGCAGAAAGTATGTGCCAAATCGGCGCAGCAGAAACAGGGAGTCCATCCCCTGGATCCATCTGCGTCTCAGGGAAGCAAAGGTCGCTTTTGGTCCGCGATTAACTCCCTATCCGCCACCTGGGGACGCGCCACGTAGCCTCGCGTTTAACCGGCGTGAGATCACTCTACGAGGGAGATCCATGTCAAGGAAATGTGCCGTAATAAACGCTCAGGCTAGTTTTACATAACTGGGTCCCGGGATCCCTCATATGAGGAAGATCTGTGGATCGTATAGAATAAAAGCCAACACACATGCAGTACTTGTTGCCACCTTCACAATGCATACATTCCGCTTCTGAAATTTCCTTCCATAGATTTCAGTGGAATAAAAAGTTTCAGAAGAAGAAGATTTTTCTTCTCCACCGACTTCACTGGTACTTAATTCATTTGGTAGCCTGCTACTTCAGCGTTCAGGTGATACATTTGAGGAAGAGAGAAGTTAAATGCGTTAGATCATCTGAATGGTATGAGACCTAGGTGCATATACAGGATGGGCTGACTGATCTCGATGCATCAGAATGACTTCTATTTTCCGCAAACAGAGTGATCGGTTTGGTCAAAAATCTTCAATCAAAGAATGGGATTGGAAGGAAGATTCCACGATATTCCAAGCAGGAAAAATCTGATGAATACCTTTTCACTTTCTTGAGCTGTTTTTGGGAAGGCACCGTTGTCGGCAACATCAATGACGTATACAGTAGTTCATTGAAGACACCTACAACAGGGCTAACTGAAGAAAAACATGTCTTGGAAAGGTTTTCAAAGAAAATCAGACAGAAGTGTTCATAGAGTTTCGAATCATCATTGAATGAATAACAACCATGCATGCAAGCAGATAGTTTCTATTTGGCTCAAACTTGAAAGCGGCGATTATTTTTGCACCACATCCACTGAAATCATATCAGAGCGGATAACGACCGACGGCTAACCCGAGGATGCGGCTTCGCCCCACTTAGTCTTAATCTGGTTGCGTGCTTTGTACATCATGTTCTCCATTCAAACACATCGATGTCAGCATATTAGGAACATGCTGGATTTTCGATACTAGATAATAATCTGTTGCAGAAAAGACTTTACTGTGTCATTATAGTATAAGTCTTACTATCCTTATATGTTATACTCAACGGATCTTTCTCAGGGGGATCTCCTGCCGGTTAATCGCAAGGGGCCGTGGTGGGTTTACGGAAAGCGAATAGGGGGTTAATCGCCGAACAAAACCGACTTTTGCTTCCCTGAGACGCAGGTGGGTAGAGGGGATGGAATCCCTGTTGCTGAAGCTGACATGATACCCTCGACACCTCAAAAGACCCACTTTCTATAAACGTCGGCATCAATAATTAATATATGTAATTCCTATTAGCTGCTCTTATTGAGCTGACGCGAGGTGTATCACCCCTTGTTCTTTTCTATGGTTCGATGGCTCAAGTTTCTGCAACTTTGCCTGCTTCAGAGCATGGACGTATAGAGTTCCATAAAATACGACTATGCTCTGAAGAAGGAGAAGTAGCTGAAACGTCGGCCATCGGAACACAGCACCAACAACAACTGATAGCAACCTCGCGTCAGCTCAACAAGGGCAGATCGTAGGAACTACTTTTGATGCGTTCGCGTTCGGTGTTTACGTAAAAATGTTCATACATGTATGGGTAGATTTGTTATCGGTCATGCAAATTCTGTTCTACAAATCATTTCCTCAAAAAACTGTAATAAGGTGACTGGGAAGTATATGGGAGATTCCAACAAATAAGCTACTCGTCTACTACAGATAGTAGCAAGTTACTTGCTAGTTACTTAATGCCCACGTTCGGAGCTCAGCAAGCTATATGTGGGTGTCAAACACCTAAGACTGTAATATTGGGTCTCATTCCTCTGATCCAAAAGAGCCTCCGATACGGCAACGTTGGCATGCACGAGTAGAGAAAAGTTGCTAAAATCTAAAAACCTTTTTAGGCTACTTAAATCTCTAAGGAATAAGGTCACGATCTGTACCTACAATGCACGCTTACTCGCATCTGACTCCCCGGTAGAGGACATGATCAGCCTAGCAAGAAGGATTAGGGATGATCTCACTGAACTGGCTGAGACCAAAAGATCCCACCCATTAAACGCCATATATGACACCGAAGAAGAACTGTTCCTCGGCCCCACACACGTTGCTTGTCAGAATGCGAGGTTTCTAATCAGTGGAAGAACAGCAAGACTGTGTCATTGTTCAAGAACAGTGACCTCCACGTCATCGGCAACTATCGTTCAATCTGCTTGCTGTTTATCGTTAACAAATTTTTCACGCGAGTTATCCTAAACAGGATTGAAAGAACACTGGACGAAGGATAGCCATGTGAGCAAGCAGGGTTTCGAAAACGATTCAGTACGACTGGACACATCCACACGATAACAAGACTGATTGAAGTATCGTGAGAGTACAACAGACCGCTGTGTCTCACTTTTATCGATTTGAAGAAAGGTTTTGGCTCAGTTAATATAGATGTGATAATGGAAGCCCTAGACAGCCACAGCTTCGTTTCGTAGTATATAGAGATTCTTCGTGATCTATGTGGAAATTTCGCAACCAAGATGTCACCATTCAACAACGATATTAACAAAGACGTCAAAAAGAAGGGTTAAGGAAGGCGATACCATCTCACCAAAATTATCTACCGCCATTCTCAAGAACGTTATGCGAACATTGGAATAGGCAACATGGGGAGTGAAAGTTGATGGTTGGTAATTACGTCATCTTCGCTTTGCTGATGGCATCGTACTTATAACATCAAGCACTAGCTATGCGGAATGAATGCTTGCCGACTTTGATAAAACCTTTGAAAAGATTGTTCTTCGACTAAATCTGAGAAAAAAATGTGTCCACAAAGAACAGATTGGTTTAGCATGCCCCCATTCCCGCTCAATCGGAAAGAATATTTCTGAATGATCCATCTACGTCTATTTAGGTCGGGGAATCAATATGACGAACGTATCAGCCCCAGAGCTGAGCAGGAGGAAGCGAGCGGCTAGGGGAGCTATCCAGAGCATTATGGATGTATTGAACAAAGAACACCCGACTCCGTGCCCAATTTTTCGATTCCACGGTTCTTCTTGTCTTAACGTATGTGTCACAAACCTGGTTACTACGTAAGCAGCATGAAAGATCACTGTTTTACTGAACGCGCAGTAGAAAGGACGATGCTCGGAGTCTCCCTTATCACGCAAATAAGGGAACGGATCCGAAGCTCCGACCCATGTCAACGATCAAAAACCAAAGACCCCGTTCTAAACGCGAAACTTTCGATGATAAGGTGAGCCGAACACGTTATGCGCATGAACGAAAACCGATGAGCAGGAGCGGTAAGTGACTGGATTCATTCCTCTGGATGGAAAACGTACTGCGAGAAAACCACTAAAGCAATAATCAGAGTTCTTCGTGAAAAGCCTAGAAGAAAGCTATGATGCTCGCCGAGTCCCTTGAGCGAGCAGAACCCACTGGGCTACTCCCTGCACGCTACAGAAAGAAATGGAATATTTATTGACGCCCGTTGAAGTCATTCGACGATGAACGGGACGACACGTGATAAATGTGATATGTTATACTGTATATTGTTACTAACCATCGTTGTGGATTGATTTTATCCATAAGAAAAATAGCTTTTAATCATGTTAGTAGAGAAATAACTGAGCAACAACAAATCTTCACCAAAAATGGCAATCAAGAAACAAAATATAGCGTGAAACTTCCTGTGCTTTCAAAGATGCTAAATTGGATGAGCATGGTCATTGGTAATAATGGCAGTTAATTCGCTGTGTGTGGACAATCTTCCCACCGGTATACATGACCGATGCATTTTTTATGAACTATTTATGACTGACATTTGAGATCTGATTTTTATTGTAACATGGACAGATACTGACTGCATAAACACTTGTTCTGTAAAGCGACAAGTGTTGAGGAGATGAAATGATTCATCGGTTTCTGCCCTAAGAATCACTACGGACAGGAAAGGACTTTCCAAGCAGATCATCCCGTCGAATCTGAAGAGAAAACTGAACAGCACTATGGAACTGGAGCAATATAATGACGTTGATGTGGGGACATAAGAGAGACACGCCCTAGCTCGGGATTGCAAGCAGAATCGACTTGACCAGAATTCTACGACATTCATAAAGAAGAAAAAATCCTGAAGAAGCAGCAGAAACAACACGCGAAATATTCGGCGATCACTGTGGCGAAGAAAAAATGAATAGAACGCAAGAAGTGCCGACATTCTCCGCACAGTGGTGGTGATGACGCGCCATGTAAAATAAAAAAAAGTAGTGCTAGTTGTACAATGTGTTCAAAGAGTTACAAACTGTACAATATGTGTAGTGTTAATTCTACAGCTTATGTATTTTTTTCTTACTGGCCATGCCAGAGTCATTCGCTCTGGATAAACAATTCAATGAGTAGAAAAAAAGTCTAGCAAAAAGAAGTATGCGTCACAAATTAATTCGCCGACATGGAAATGCATTGAGATTTCGTCCACTTTGCCGTCATGGGCACGCATTGAAGTCAGTGCATCTCAAGCGTAACATCCTAACATTCACAAACACTGGTAGCTGGCAGATTCCCAAATATAATATCAAGGAAATAACCCCTTCTACTGAGTGGGCAGGTAGCACAGTGGTAATGATGCCGGTCACCACGAGCATGGCCTGGTTCAATCCCGGTCCGGGCTCACCCAGCCCCCTCATCACTCCAGAGTATCGGATTTTGCCTAGAAAAACATCCACTCTCTGCAATTCAAGTGAAGACGCTCTACCCCGGCTATTCCAGCACTCCAGGGACAATCGACTTGACGAACATTCAACGACATTCATGATGAAAAGAAAATGCTCAAGCAGGATTCGAAACCACTCGTAAAACTTAGAAGACATTCCTAAATGATGGATGTGAAGAGATGAACCAAAGGCCAGAAGCACTGGTATCCACACGGCAGATGTGAAGGATGGATCGTATAAAATAGAAAAAGACCCCTCAAAGTAGTATTTATTCATCTCATGAATAACAGATTTTTCTCAACGCTCCAGAATATTTTGCGCTGCGACGGCCCATGTTGTGTAAACGATGTTGGTCTACCGTCGAAAAAGGAATCTCATATAGTTCCATTCTATTGTATATCAACCTCTAGGAAGGCATAAATGGCTACAACAAACGCACGCTCTCCTGGGTTCGCGACAACATTCCGTACACAACAACACACTTATGGATTGCTTCTAAGTCACCACAAACGACATCCTTCACTCCAGACACGACTTTGTCTTCGTATCCATTTTCTAATTATGGTACAACACCAGAAACATCGAAAAACAAGGATTTGGTTACTCACATTAGTTTTTTTCTTCATTCTGAATAATCTTCAGTACTACTGATATGGATGTTTCCTCGTGAATAACCAATCAGAAAGAAACTTTTATTTGGCAACCGTTGAAGGTTTTAAAGAACTGATACAGAAAAACAAACATTCAACATGAGAACTTCAAGCCACTCCTGCAGTGGTGTCTATTCCTATAATCCTCCTATATAATTGTCATATATATATATATATATTTATATGCATATATATGTATATACATACATACATACATACATACATACATATGTGTAAAAGGAAAGAGGAACCATATACATATATATATATATATATATATATATATATATATATATATATATATATATACATTTATACGCATTTCTAATCATTCAGGAATAGTTTGCTCCTCGTCCTCCACAACAACCTAAAAATCCCGGTGCTAAGAAAAAGAGGTCTCACAAATCAGTCATCTCAGTATATAGTTTAGAAACAAAAAAAAGAGAGTACCTGAATAATACCGGAGTGAACAGCGAAAACTAATGAAAGTGTGACAGCACCCAGACCAAACAGAATTGCGTCACGAAGCGGCAAATCTTCCTGGACTTGACTGGCTTCAGCGGTTGCAACCTTCTCAGCTTCCTTCGCTTTTTCAGCCTTTTGCAACCTCATTTCCCACATTTTACGATCAGCCTTTTGCAGCCTTAACTGCTCCTCAGTAGGTGGAAGGTATATCGATGCTACTTGTTCGACAAAGCGAACTAGGTTTGGGCAAGCTCTCAAATGAAGTTGTAGCCTGTCGTTCGGTAGAGGAAGACGAAGAAGAGGCGCAAGGTATCCGAAAACCAAAGCGTCCAAAGAGCTCGGTTTATTCCCGCAAAAGAACTTATTGTCTCCAAGTTTTGCTGATAGCATGTTCAGAGTCTGGAAGTATCATGTATTAAACCGATACGAGATCGAGGCAAAATCTCGAGTGAGATTACTTGCAATCCATCTTTCATTATTGAATTCACAGTCCTATCCGAAAGAAAACGTTGTATGCGTTTCCTACGTTTTTCCAGATAGTACAGATTGTACGGGAATGAAAGACGAGAAGAAAACCAGTGGTGTGTCAGAGTGCTATAGTTCAAGTCGTCCGTCCAAAAGGTGTGCAGCACAGCTGGATGCAGATACTGCTGAAGGAAACAACTAAATGCGTCGATTTGTGACCGTTCAGAAGAGGTCAGCTCCGCGTCGATAACAACCTCCTGGCCACTGTTTCTCAACATCTCCACGAATCTGAATCCAAAATATAAGCAAAGAGCACGTTATATAGCTTAAAGATTGGACAACAGTGTTGCCTGACTCACTTGTCGAAGTCGGTGACTACTTTTCCCTGACGCTTCTTATCGAAAACAGCTGGGTATTCTCCTAGAAACTTCTTACTTACTACGTAGTAATTCACAATGGTGCCAATCATGAAAGAATGCGGATGTAGGCGACCAGACAGACATATCTTGAGTGTTACTCAGAACATTCTTAATGTAGTGCTCAAGCTTAACTGGTCCTCAGTGCAAGTGATGAATAGACCAAAACAATAAGTGGGCTCTGTGCACACAATGTGTCACATATGTATCTGGAAACATTAACTCATTACTTACTTAGTTGGTTGCTTGGACTGCCCGTCCTCATTAGTTGTGCGTGCCCCAGCATATTCTCCGTTTTTCGGAGTTTTGTGATTTAGCCACTGTGATTCCCTGCAGTCCCAAGGCCAGCATGGTCAAAGTCTGCCCCAGGTCGTCACCACCACAGGCAGTCGGCGCCCATTTGACCTGAGGGAGATCTGGAACCATGCGACTAGTTTGGTACCAGGACGGTGGTGGATCCTGGTATTGGTTTACTCTTAGCTGGATTTCCTGATGGAAACGCCGGACGGGGATGAATCCCTTCGGTGTACATCGCAGCCCGCGATCCAGAAACACCTCCCAGCCACGATAAGGCGGTAAACCGTTGGAAGGTCTGCTGCCCCCTACGGTAATAAATGTATGACAAACGATGTGAGGCCTACCGGTGGGTGAGTGCCACGGACTCACTGAATAGGCCACAGAAACAGGACTGGCACACATCTTTGCACATGCCTAAAAACAAGAAGGAAAAAAAAATCATAATGATTAGTTAATGCGACGTTGCTTGGTACAAAAAGAACTCATCAAAAACTGCAGACAGCCGACATCGATGGACGGCAGTCCGAAATCCGCTGGCCAAACGTGTAACTCCATAGATGTCTTCTAAAAACCACTAGGTAGCCACAAGTTGTAAGAAAAAAGTAACGACAAATACCTAATTAAAGTGGACTGTGGAAGGAGAACAGAAGAATATACTTCCTGTTCCTTCCTTTCAAGGTTGAACAACAATTCAAAGGATGAAAATGAGAAGACCTGGTGGATTAATAAAGAGATAAAAGGCAAAAACTGTTGCCAAATGGTCAAGAGAGTTCAGTGACATTCACAGCATGAAGTGTTCCACTCCAAAGAAAAACTGGATCGTAAATGAGTACCATAGATGACACATGGAAATCCGAGTGTCCCCCGTGCTCCAGTCAGAAAAATTGCTCAACGGCCACATCCTACATTGTTCCTCGCATTTCGGCATCATCCTCGTCTTCCCTGTTTCGGACGGAATGAGGCTAGGATAATCCTTTTCTAACTGCCTTTTTAGATTTCTAAGCACAGAAGTGCTAATATCATATTAATGTAGTAGTGTACTTTCTACATACAATGTAGCAGCTTTCTAAAATTCAAACTTGTTTAACTAGTTTTGTTTGAGTGGACTATATTATCGGGCTCAGCTCTGTGGAAACTTCCACTTTGTCATATCATGAAGTGCTTCGATATTTCCAGTTACTACAGAAATAGTCACTACTTCGCGTATCGTCTTACTCCGTAACGTCAGTCGCATTGATTTTATGAAGTCGTCAATTTAAAAATGGATTAGTTTTCCAGGAATGGCTGAAACGAAAGGATCAGAGACGAGTCATAGTTCACCACCGATGTGTGAGGTAAGGAATGTCAAGATTTATTGTGATGTTTTTTCTCCATTTTTGGAGGTTGTAGATTTTCATTCAGTACAGCTAGAGAACAACACTAGCAGTATATTCTTTCTTGAATGTACGTTTTTAAATATTTGCTGCGACAAGAACAATGGACGGGTAGTACAGTGGTAGTGATGCCGATAATCACGAGCACAGTGCTGGTTCGATCTCGCTCTGGAGTCATCAGTGCTGTCGTCGCTCCGGGGTTGGGAAATTGGTGCTGGGCTTGTCCGGGAAACTATCTCAGGACTCTAGGGAGAATAGACTCGACCGGAATTCTACCACATTCAGGATAATGAAAATCCTCAAACAGCAGCAGAAGCCATATATGAAAGGTGGAAGACCTTTGTGCAAGATGGACGCGAAGAAACGAATCTAATGTGAGAAGTGCTGGATCCGCACAGTAGATGGGAAAGAGGGGTCATATAGGAAGTAAAAAAAAATTAAAGAACACGGAAAGGATGGTTGTTGAATAGTCTTTGTAAGTTTACATTGCACTGTGTTTCCATATTGAAATCCTCTTATTAGTTCAGCAGTGAGCCCTTCATGAGAATTCTGCATTTGATTCAGAACTACAAGACAGTAGGATTTGGTAGGAATTTAAAATTTCTTTAAAAATTTAAAGGAAAAAAATTTAAAAATTAAAAGAAACGAAGGACCCGCATGGTGTGGTGGTGAACGCGTTACTCCCCGGAAAGGACAATAGCGCGTTCGTTCCCCACCATAGGCACCTGCGGTCCAGAGTTTTGCAAATATCTCAGCTTCGTTGAAGTTATATTTCGCAAAAATTTCTTTATTTTTGGTGCATTATCAACACCTGCGGTGTACTTATAAAGGGCAGAGAGAGTTTCTTATAAAGCCTTCAATGTTGCTAAATCCCTTGGGTGTCGTTTTCATGGATCGTCGGCTCCACTGAGCACCGTAGAGGTATTTGAATGCATATTTGGCCCGTAGCATTCAACCGCCTACCGAATGGTCAATTTTTATATCCTCCTAAAGAAGTCTGACACCAAATCGACGGCGCTGGAAGGACTGGAAAGCTTGGTTTGTCGAGGTCCATGATCGAACCGATGGCGATATATGTGTTGCAAGACACCTCTGAGCACCAAGTACGGGCTCAATTTTACTATGCCATATTACTTTTTTTTCAGTGGAAGTTCCACTTGAAGAAACATTTGCTTTTGGGAACTTGCTCTTTCGTTTTCTTCTAGGACTGCCTCTTCAGGAATTCCAACATTTATTCGTTTGTTCATGTTGTTCGACTTGCAATATTTACTCCAAGGTTAAGTAGAAGTTGGTTTAGCCATTGTGTAGTCTTTTTCTGTACATTTTCTGGAAGCTATGCTATTGCGTTCTAAGGTGTTCAGTACCAAAAGAGATCACAAATCATTTCTCCTTTGCGGAGTTTGTTACCTTGCGGCTAGAATTCATCTAGGAAATCAAGGTTCGTACGATTACAACCGAGCGGTCTAGGACGATGACACAGATCGAATTTTATGTTTATCTATTTAAAATTTTGCGATGATTTGTTCACCAGGATCCATAGGAGTGTGTCTATATTGGTACTGCGTTGATGACTGCTTCTTGTGGTTTTACCGTATGCAATCATACTCCTATGATTTTAATGTTATTTTGTGATTTTGTCCACTGTTTCAGCATCGTCCTACGTCCACACTCCCAGTTTTCGTGAGCGCACGTCAATCCATGTATGGTCCGTGTCCTGTTGAAATGGATTGTCCACACTGCCAGGTAGGTAGCATGACTACCAGCTATGCACACCTGCACCAACATGGCATGATGCCTTCCAAAAGGAAGAAGTCCACACCATCGCTTCATCTCGTAGACTCTTTCGCTAATTGTTCTCGTGCATATATCTGTTTGTTAAGCTGTTTTCACACTTTCTCCGTGTGCCTTGTCTTTTATCAATTTGAAACGCTTTTGACAAACGTTAACACGGCATAAAGCAGCCTTATAGCTCCATTGAAGTAGTAAAACAAATACAACGCAGGTGTATAGCTCTTTAACACCACTTATAATCTTAAAGAAAATGTCCATCCCGATGACATGGTTTTACGAAAGATTGCCAGTTCGACTCTGCAGTAAGTAAAGGAATTATGACTTATGCTCCCCATTTCGTGAGAAATTACTTTTTTGGTGAGAAACGAATATAGATGGGTGGTTTATCAATCGTATAAGTCATTCTTGATACTGTAGTGCCCACCTAAAATGAATAAAGTTTTACGGCTTCAAGGAAAACTTCATCGAAAATAGGGAAGATGCACGAGCACTTCGGGTCTCGGAGTAAACTTATGGATCAGCCTATAGAAGCAAATCTCTACGATAGGTTTGCACTTCAACCACAGTTAATCTAAACAAGTTTATTTATCGAAATAGGTTTCACTGGGATGTACACATTTTTACCCACAGGATACAATTCTATTAATTTAAGCGATTTATGCTTCGAAGCCAATTCAGCTGTTTCCTTGTTGAAAGTTGTTTTTGAGTAGTTTTTGAAGAACTTGAAGAAACGACAATCACTTGGGGATAGGTCTGGTGAGTGTAGTAGGTGAGGTAGTGTTTCCTAAACCATGTCGTTCAACTTCACTGTAAGTTGAGCAACCCATGAACGAGCGTTATCGTGAAAGATTGAAAAAAGATCTTTCTATTGATTAGAACTGCGTAGCTTAGTGATCATTTCGCAATTATTTAGAAATTGTTAGTGAGTTAACTCAGCTGTAGACTAACAAATAGTTACCATAACCTTTTTGGGTATAAATTCAGAAGTGTTTAAGAGCTTCATATTTCTCCCACGATTTAGCTGAACGTCATGTGCTTTCACATGAGATCCATTTCTTATCGCACGCGATCAGGAAATGGGTGGTTTTTCTTGTGTAATACAAACAAAGAGCAGACTTTATAACGGTGACCTTGCTGCTTTTCGTTCAACTCATGCGGCGCTCAAATATCGAGATTTTCTTACGTTTCCATTGCTTTAAAAATAACGAATTGTGGATGTTGGGTTTTTCCCCAATCCTTCAAATAGTTTTTATTGGTATGGACTCAGTTACCAACTTCAGATGGTATCTTCAACTGCTGATGACCGCGCACCGCACTTTTTGATATGAAAACTCTATTTTCTGTGCTGAGCTTCTCGAACCACATTTTTGTTGTGCACTCGGAAACTCCTCCCTGACCCCATGTTTTGATGAGATTTCTAGCTACTCTCGCGGTAAGTTTGAATTCAGGAACCAAGACGGGGGCATTTTTTATGATTTGGAAAAAATTTTAGCCGGCATTATAAATTAACTAAAGCACTATAGTATTACAATAAATTGAGTGTTAAAAGAAGTATTACATAGTCAAGTATGGAAATGGTTCTTAATGCTACGTGCAGTAAATATAACAACCACACCAATAGAGGCGCTTTCGTTTCCTTTCTCTTTCTTTTTCTTCCTTTCAAATGTTACTGTTCAGATAACCGGCAGATATTTCATCTTCGTAATTGAGCATGTAGAAACACGGTGTCGGATGTATACGTAGCTGTATAAAACTTCTAGAAAAAAAAACGGAACATAGAAATATCACCACTTGCAATACGTGTCACCTCTATGGACAACATTCGTGCACTATGAAGTAGTTGAGGAGCAAAGTGCCAAAGTTTATTTTTTGCCATAGTTCCATCGGTATTCCATGACCACTCAATGCTGCGTATTTTATTCCTCTTCATTCTTACCCAGACTGTGTGAACGATTCGAGAATTTTTTAGGCTCATATAGTGTCACATATTGAACGCGTTGCTGGTGTTCTTCCGTGGATAGTGTGCGGAATTTGTATGCTGCTCGGTTTCTTCTTGTTTTTGGTTCCATGGTGTTTCTGTTGCCTACCGTTCTGTGTGGATCAGTGCCTTGACGTACTGCACTCTTGTCCAGCGTGCAAACGAAATCTTGGTCGCTTCAATCGGGTGTAGTCACTCACAGCCATATGCATGCCTTTTAGGAATTTTAACTTACTGTTGACTCATTTGACGATGCTTTACTGCGATTCATCTATCCTTCCATGTTTTAACATATTTTATTCGGGCCTGGTTGATTTATGTTGATTATTTTGCAGTACGAATTTGTTTTTCTTATATCATAGGATATTTCTTCATGTTAACTGTGCGTAATATTGCTTTACCTTCTGGTTAGGAGTAAGTAACGAGGTAGCGTAGATCATATCGCGTTATGAATTGGGCGTTGTTTTGTAGAATGGTCTGACTTTTTAGTTCGTAGTTCGGTCATAAAGGCCTCTTTTCTAACCATTTTTAGGTCTACTGTTAATTTGTGATTTATTTTGTCAGATTTCTATAGTCTCAGAATGCATAATGTTTCACTGTTCAAAACGAACCACGTGTTAGAGAAGTTTTATTAACAAGATATGTCTAGGTAAAATCTGTAAATATCTGTGGAAAATTTTCTTGATTTCCTTGGTATAATATCGGGTATCATGACGAAATAAAACAGTTTTTTCATCCTAGACTTTTTTGATCTATAGAAAAATGTTTTTCTGTCCAGGTGAAAGGGATTTAATCACTAAGTTGTGATTGTAAGCTGGTTAGCGATAGTTAGTTTAAGTGCTTTTTCCGAGACGTCTGTAGGTACCGATCCAAGCGTGACAGGAGGAACAGTGGTGTTCGACATCTTTAAACGTTTCCACGCAGAATGGAACCTGAGTAAGTAAGAGTTATAATCCACA
Source organism: Angiostrongylus vasorum (assembly GCA_018806985.1). Taxonomy (NCBI): domain Eukaryota; kingdom Metazoa; phylum Nematoda; class Chromadorea; order Rhabditida; family Metastrongylidae; genus Angiostrongylus; species Angiostrongylus vasorum. Next base: position 1,706,828 of record JADANN010000462.1, read on the forward strand.
CTGAATCGTTATCGTTCGCATTTTTCGAACACAAACCAGATTATCGTAGGTTTTTTTCAGTCAATAACTAATGAATTAACTAACCATATAATTTCTGTTATATTTAGTTTTGTATTTCGCGCGAAATCAATTTCCATTATTGCTACTAGTACTATCTACTCCTATAAAGCCTAGTAAGTAGCCCAGACCCTCAGAAAAGATCGACGCACTATCCGTTCCTACCCCTATGGTGTTTCTAGAGTGACAAAGCCGTTCATGCGCGCGAAATCGGAAAGCGAAGAACGTATTAGTGACCGTCCAGTCTTTTAATGATCACTGGTATTACGGTTGATAAAGGTTGTATGGGTTTGGATTTTGACTTTTTCTATAGGTTTGTAGTATTTTGGTTGTTGTTAGAATAGTTAGAATTGCATGCGCATTCAATTGCTGTTGTGATAACGTTGCGATGACTTGCGCAGTTTATGGTATTGTAATAGTGTTGAATAATATTTAAAATATTGAAATGATCAGGCAAAATGAGATGGTATGTTTTCTATTTGTCTGCATAAAAAAATGGTGGAAACCAACCCATAGGAAGAATAGTGGTAGGATGAAAATTCCGGCGATTAAGATGACGAGGAATGCGACATAGGTGAAAAACCCGTTGACAAAGTGCAACTCTGTTTCGCCGTGATTCTGAAAGTACTCGACCATAGGCAAAGCCAGCAAGCCACATTTCTTTGGCTGTTCACATGCTGCTTGCGAGAAGTAAAAATTGATTGGTGATAGTTTCGCCAAAACAAAAAAAAGTACAGTAAGATTCGGACACTCCGAAATAGCACAGGATTTAATTTTCTTTACTTTCATCATGCTGAAGATTTCGCATATAGAGATACGACGTAGCTCCAGTTCCAATACTTTAATGGATAACAGGTTCCCAATGATTTAAGTCCATATTTCAGTAATGTATATCGAAACTGCACTTTTGAAAACTACAGGTTTCATGGTAGAACGCTTTTATATGGAAATCGAAATAACAAAAAGTGCTTCTGGTAAACCTGCATGGAAGGTTCGTTAAGGTTGCCATTGTTCGAAAAAAACGATAACTGATTACTTGAAAACGCAAAATTTGTCGTTATGATTCAATAAGCGCCGTAGCGTTAGTCCATTATTGAATGTCTCGTACATACGGGCTCGTGAAGTTCTCCCACTTTATTCCAATATTTGTTTCCTGTTGAGGGCAAAGCAGACTAGGTTGAGCTGAAATACCTCTCCCATACTAGGATAGCGTCCGCTGAACGCCCACATCTTGAGCCCATTTCAACCTTGTTCTCGTTCACCTACCTTCGACTTTTTCCTGACAGGTGATGGTGGATTGCTTACAGTTCTCTCACTCTCTCTCTCAATATATCTATATATATATATATATATATATATATATATATATATATATATATATATGTCACGGATCTCCCTCCGAAAGGGATCTCATGCCGGTTAGTCGCAAGGAAGCCTGGCACGTCCCCAGGTAGCAGATAGAGGGTTAATCGCAAACCAAAATCGACCTGTGCTTCCGTGAGACGCAGATGGATCTAGGGTATGGACTTCCCGTTTCTGCTGCACAAATTCAGCAAATACCATCTGTGTTTACGTAAACATGTTCATGCCTGCGTGCACGGGTGCGTTCTCGTTTATGTAATTCTATTCTACGGTGCAATTCAGCTAGGAACCAATCAACTTCCAATCAAATGACTGGGAAGTGCATGGGGAGACGGTTAAGATTCGCCTTCAGCGAATAAGCTCCCCGTCTACTCTGGGAGAGACTGGCAAGGTACCTGTGAATATACCGAGCACGCACACCACGTAAAGAGTTGAGCAAGCTATTCGTCGGTATCAAACGCTAAACATAAAACATTCAACATAAGTAAGAAATATACAAGAAAAAAATGTATAATATAAGTAAAATAAGTGGGCCTCATTCTCTGAACACCTGACCTTGAAAGAGCTTCAGGTACGGCAGTGCTGGTTGGAATCACTGCGGTGTGGCTGCTAAAATTTCAGGGCTATTCTAGACTGCCTAAATCTGGTGAGACTAAGGTAACGATCTGTACCTAAACGCTGACTTACATCTGAGTCCTCGATAGAGGACTTGATGAGACACTATCGAACTGGCTGAAACGAGAAGACGCCCCCCATTCAACGCGGTCCACCATACCAGGAAAGAACTGTTTCTCCGAAAGTACGACAACAGAGAGTCGGCCGCTTTGGCATTCCCGTTAACATGAGTTTGGCCATGAACATCGATTCATTCGAACAATTGACAAGAACAACCAGACGTTTACGATTGAAGAGATGTGAATCAATATCGGTTATGACAATTCTCGTCATCTACGCACCGCCATTAGGCTATGACGAAGGGGAAGTCGAAGCGCCCTGTGTAGACTTGGTAAAGTTCTGCAGAGAAGACCATGCATTCTTTTAGGTCATCATTGGAGGTTTTAACACTGAAATTGGACCTAGAAGAACGTCACATTGGAACCCATGGATTAGACTGGAACGAGAAGAGTGAGCGGATGTCTGAGTTTATCATGATAACCTAGACCATTCATTTAAACTCGGAATTGATGATCCCCCCACACTATGTGTTGGGCTTTGGAGTACTCCAATAGGGACCACCATAATGAAATAAACCACATCATAGTAAATCGAACGTTTTGCCTAACCAATTTTGCTGTTGTCCCGATTTTCACATCAGATCGGACCATCCCATTTTCCGCCCAGAATTCCACTTTTCATGGAAAGGAGAGAAAATCGCCAAGTTCACGAGACGAGTTCCCAAAACAATCATAAACTGGGATTTATTCAATTCATCAGTCTTCTGTTGGGAATATGCCGCTGTCGATAACATCGACGAAGAATACGATCGCCTCATTCAACATCTTCACGTTAGCGCTATGAAAGCTGAGAGTTCGAAAGTCACCAAGAGACGTCTGTCTCCAGAAACACCCCAGTTGATACGCCAGGTAGAATCCTACGAGTTACAAACAACCACCGACTAACGTCCGAACATGCAAAGCAATGCAGACAGGCAATAAAAGAAAATCTTAAGGCAAGAAGAACAGCAGTCATGGTCGAAGCTGCAGAGGCTGAGAAAGGCCTTCGCATGGCCAACGAAGCTTTGTCAATTAAAAAACCGGGGTGGCTCCACTACTGCGCCGTGACGGAAAAGTTACTGTTTCCAGAAATACATTGAAGAAGATCATTCATGGTCACTATTCGGATCTTTGTAATAGCGACGTCCTCCTGCCCTCACATGAAATAAAGGGGAGGGGTAACAACATCAGCTCAGGTCAGGATAAAATTTGAACACCTTAAGAACCTCCCACCACTCCTCATCAACACATTGGCTCTGCTCTTCATACGCTATCTGTCACAATGGAAGGCTTCCATTCAGTGGAAGACAAGCAATACTGTGTTATTGTTCAAGAAGGTGACCTCTACGTCATCGGCAATTGTCGTCCAATCTTCTTGCTGTCTGTCGTCTGAAAAATTTTCATTCGAGTCATTCCAAACAGGATTGACAGAACACTGGATGAAGGGACTGCCATGAGAGCAATCAGGGGTTTTGCAAAGGATTCAGTACGATGGACCACATCCACACGGATGAGAAGACTCATTTAAGTATTTCGAGAGTACAAGAGAGAGCTCTGGCTCACTTTTTATTGATTTAAAGAAGACTTTTGACTCAGTTAACATAGAAGCAGTCATGGAAGCCCTGGACATCTAGGGCTTTCATACTTTGTATAAAAGTTCTTCAAGAGCTATATAAAAAATTTCACAAACAACATATGACCGTTCTTTAACGATGTTCACATAGATATAAAAAGAAGAGTTGAGCAGGACGGTACCATCTCGCCGAGTTCGCCCACCGTCTAGAACACCATGCGCATATTGGAATATAGCAAAAGGGAGTGAAAATCGATGGTCGGCAACTACACCACTATCATATCATATTATATTCTATCTATGGCTCTTGAAGAATGAGAATGATCACAAAAAGTAAGCAGTAGTTTTCAAACAATGTGCATTTTTTGGTTCAGTCTGGAGATGTCTTCCACTGAATGCTTTCACTTTAAGGAATTTGCAAAATCTCTTAGTGGTTTTCTATATATGAATGGAATGGACTGCTAAGTATATACGCTTGAGAAAGAACATGAATAAATGAAATGAACAACAGAATGCACAACGTGAGCAGGAGGGGCGTGTTAACGAGCTTTTTGTTAAAGTTATGTGAAATTCTGGAATTCGCAACGTCACGTGGTTAAGATGAGTAGTGAATCTTGTCTATACGTTGTTCGAATTCCATTTAAACAGTAAAGTAGCTGAAAAACATGAGTAATGTCAACAGTAGATGAGGTCGTAGTAAAAGCTGTGGTGGTCAAAAGCAAACCAATATAGAGATGATCAGCAGTCATCTCCGCGAAGTACTGAATTCATGCAAATCATTACTGTTGAAACTTCTTAATACATTTACTATCGGTGTAAATGCGAACACCTGCCATACCGTAACCCATGAGCAAATATTAAAGGCCACGTTCTTTTCTGACTAGTAGAAAACCAAATATGAAATCAAGATTTTGGAAAAATGTTTTCTATTGACTGCTCGCAATGGTTCCTAAGTTGACCAAGGGACGTTTTCAATTAAGAAATTGAATAAAGCCAATGGACACATATGGTGGGATGTACAGCTATTTTACAAGTCTCGTTTTCTTCTAGATTAAAAAGTAAAGGTTTCTGAAATATAAATACGGTAGGCAAACTTCGTAGAAATCGAGGAGACGTTTAAGCTTACTAAAGGTGTCGAGGCAGCCAACCAGGGTCTACTTGAAGCGTTTCGTTGGATTGAGCACACACTAAAATCTGGTTGTAATCGAGAGTGAACAGGAAATTCCATCGTTAAGGATGAACGATAAAGCTCTCGGCGTTGGCCACTTCCTGAGGGAAGCTCCATGCATTTAACTTCAATAAGCATAACTTTAATGATGCTGAGATATTTGCAAAACTCGGACCGCAGGTGTCTGCGGTGAGGAACGAACGCGCTATTGTCGTTTCCGGGGAGTAGCGCGCTCACCACCACACCATGCGGGTCCTTCGTTTTGCCTTTCTCTCAGCTAGTTCTTAAAAAAGAATGGGCAGTAAATAAAACGGCTAAGATTGTGATTATAGCTAAAGCCTCAGCCTAACTGGGTTCGTTGCCGATTTGGGCCCCCCCCCCAGATCAATCCTGCTGACGGGTGATTGCTGATGGCAAAAGATCAATAGAACTAGTTGGGAGACAGGCGAAACGAAGGACCCGCATGGTGTGGTGGTGAGCGCGCTACTTCCCCCGGAAAGGACAATAGCACGTTCGTTCCCCACCGCAGACACCTGCGGTCCGGAGTTTTGCAAATATCTCAGCATCATTAAAATTATATTTCGCAACACATACCCTGCCGCTAATAAGATTAGGCAGTAAATAATAAGTCAAAATTGTCAATAAGCATAGTCAGAAGTGACTGAATGCATATCTGGCCTATACAATGACTGACGGTGGCCTACCGATCTATTGAGTCAGTGCTGGTATTCTTCCAGACAGGTCTACCAATTTGCAGATCCCAGGGGAAGGGATCGATCACATGTGTATTGCAGGGCGCTTCTGACCACTGCACTATACGCGCCTCTTTGCCCCCTCGTCTACACAACACTCGACAGACGTGAGCTTGGAGGAATTGAGAAAACAAGGGATATCTGTTTATCCCAGTACCATAATTGCAGCAACGCCACTGACAATGGCGCGAATATGCACACTGATGTCTGTGATCGGTGATATAAAGAACCATTTTAGTTTCTAAACTTATAGTGGTCCAAGCATGGATTTTGATCCTCGTCCGATTGTCAGTACTTTGAACAGTTTTTACACAGGGATGTTAGAATAAAACATAAAATTTTTGAGCAATATTCTGAATAATTCGTTTTCATATGACAACGAGAAGACTTTTTGTGAGTCGATCTCTGAACTCATTGAAGATTATCTACACCAACGTTTCGCAAAACCTAAGTCACAACTTGAAAGGGAAATGCTGAAGATTTTCGGATAAGGGATCTTACTTGAAAATTAAATTTTTACGAAATTTTTCCCTGGTGGAACTTTTACCGAATCAAAGCAAGAGTTTTGCGCAAATCGGCTTGTGAACGGAATTTTGGAAGGCCGTCTCATACAACAAAGAGATGAATTAGCAAAGCCAACAAGTCTTTGTCTAGTTCATACATTGATCGGGCACTCGTCATGTAACAATGGCTCCGAACAACACAAAAGAAGATCGTAGGGCAGATGTTGAATGGGTGGTGATGTAGAGATACATAGTTAAATTCTGGACGTTCTAAAGAACGGGACCTGAGGCAAAACCTTTTCATACTACTGCCTGGGGGCAAATAAAAGTAAAAGACTATGGTTCTCAAAAATTTGCACTCACTTTGCACCTTGGACAATCAAGAAGCTGTGGTCTATCGGACAAATACTTCTTTGCGTTGACCATCATTGATGGAGTGTGGGATGCTGACCTGGAATTGCAGATTAGCCTACTGGAAACGTAGTTTGTCTAGTATTGTTCTCAGGAACACTCTATCATCTATATTTCGATCGAAGGTGTTGGTGAGTAACCTACAAGTACCTGTGCATGGGAATTGGTACGGACTTCGATGATGGTGACATAGTGCAGAAGACACGAGCAGCCTATTTGCTGCTCGCCACTCCCGCTGTCGCAGTATCCACTTGTCTAGAGTGCGCGACATCCCATCAACACCGTCGTAACACCCACACTCAAGTCGATCCGGCCGTAGCTACCAGTGACTTCTCGGAGTTTGCTAGTTATTGACATACCTTCATTGCAGGGACGGTTTGCTGCCTTGAGGTTCAATTAATGGAGGCAGTTTTCATTCAGAATTGGAAGGCGATGTATCCATTTTGTGACTAAGTTGATTTTCACATTTCGTTCGACTGAGATTTTTTTCCAAATCCAGATGAACTTTTCAGTCATGGCTTTTGGACGGAGATCTGTGAGAACTTCTTTGGATACAGAACAGATATAGCTGGTATTATGGAGTAAATAAAATCCTTTGGAAAGCGCCAAGCACACTTCCTGTCACGAAGTGACTCCTGTCCTTAGCTGACTCATTCACTCGTGTTTTTTCTTCCTGAATATTTGCATTGTTTTGTATGTTTGCAGTGGTGTAACCCAAATTAAATGTCTTCGAATAGTTAAACCTCGGACGCTGAAGAGGAATTCTTTCCTGCGAACACGCAAAAACCAAGACAGCGAACGAAATTTTTGCTAGCAGTAACTTCCCCGTGATCGCTGAAGTGACGTAGAACATTGGCCACCCGAATTACCCGGCACTGCATTCCAGTAGTAGATATTTAATATTGATTTGCCTTTAAAAGTGCACAGTATCGACTAGAGACGTTCTAATTCTTTCTGTTTCGAAAAATATGATAGAGTTAACAAAACATTAGAATTCAGAAGGAAGAGAAGGCCAAAGAAAAACTGGCATCTTAATTGGGTCCAACTATGAACTCTAATCTAATAACTGTAAAAAACGCAACGAACAATGGGAAATAAGAAATAAACGTGAAACTTGAATGGCCCGTCCTCACTAGGCTCCAGCACAACTTCCATTTTTCGGAGATTTGCTAGTTAAGCCATTGTGGTTTCCTGGAATCCCGAGATCAGTCTGCCCCAGGTCTTCACCACCACAGGCAGTCGCAGCCTTTGTGGATCAGAGGGAGATTTATCACCATGCGATTAATATGATGCCAGGATGGTGATGGATTCTGGCATTGATTTGCTCTCAGCTGGGCTTCCTAATGAAACAGCCGGACTCCTTCCCAGCACGGGAGACCCTGCCAGGGGAAGGATCCTCCTGCCTTACATCGCAGCCCGACACTCGGGAACACCTCCCAGCCACGATGAGGCGGTAAACCGTTGGGAGGAATAAGAAGTAGGGTGAATGTAATCATCTGTAATGTGTTCTTTCAACATAAGAATGGATTCCAACACAAGAGGTTCGATGCTGGTCTTCCGACAAATGATATCCTGATTCCTCCTTCATCATCGGAGTACTTTATAAGTTGAGGACTTTAAATGCTTCTTCAAGACACGTGCTTTATGATGTTAGTCGTGTGTTTAAATTTCGTGCAGTGTTATTTTATTCTAACATATCTTTAGAACCCATAATTCTCAGCAAATGAAACGGAATTCACGTTTTGAAAATCTCCAAAGTGGCCACGGCTGTCTCAGACAGACATAAAAGACACACTGGGACGCTACCTAATTCATGTGTACTCTGTGAAGACTAAAGCACTGTGAAGATGCCCCCTTCAATAATTTATCGCTACGTCATACTGAAGAGCTCTTGGTGAGTGCCAAACATCAATGTTCAGGGGCAGCAGTAGCGTCTTCTTAAGCAACAGTCTCTTGTCTACAAAATCAACACCGTTAAGACTGCGTCGTTTTCTTGTTCAGCAATCGCGAGCTTGTTATACGACACACATTTACTTCCATAGAAAAAACAATACAGTACAACAGTAGCTGACGTTTCGGCAGTATCGCCTTCTTCAAAGCCTGGAAGGGTATACTGGTATACAATTTACTAGGCCAAACGCTTCAATGACACTTACAAAAAAGACGAAAAACTCTATGGTAATTACATGTTCAACAGCTTCTCGAAACACTCACCGCTTTTTTTTCCGTGACTCCAATGAGGAAGAATAGAACAGCTGATTATGGTCGCATAAGGTTGATGACCGCACCATCCCACATCAGAAATTGATGCGAACATACGGGGTCAGGTCGCGTACGACCTCTGGGCATTCATCCCTGCTATTCATTGTAGGGTTTTTTGGCATTTATCCAAAAAAGCCTCAAGAAGTTTTCGCGCTGGTGTTCTAGTCTCCTGTGCGAGGATATTGACTTTTACTTCAAAAATCGTCCCCGCTGTGCTTTTGTATCCTATGCGTGCCTAGTGGTGTACTTTGTCTAAGTTTTCGTTTGCCATCTAGGTGTTCTTTTATACGGATACACAAAGGCCTGCCCGTTTCGCCAATATATTCATCTCCGCAATTATTACAACAGATCAGGTATATCGTACCTGAACTCATGCAATCACCGTCCCTGCCGTAAGGGCAAATTTCTCCAGAAAAAAACAGTTCTAGCATCCATTAGGGTCTAATTTTTTTCAGAAAACAATACTTCTGATCTCAGTTTATCAAAATCCGTTGCGATTAGACCTCAATGGATCGAAACTCGCTAGCTCTACCTCAAAATACACCGAATATCGTAGTTTTATAGAGGTAAAGAGCACTATTTCTCTTGAAAAAACAGTTCTAGGATCCATTAAGGTCTAATTTTTTCAGAAAACCATACTTCTGATCTCTAACTATCAGAATCCGCTGCGATTAGACCTTAATGGAGTAGTGACAGCCGGCTGGAAATAGCGTCGGAACGGAGAAAATCGCGTTTTTAATGTTTTTCGCGACAACTCGCCCGCGAGCGGATAACTCGTCCGCGGCTACAGTATCCGGCGCGGGCGTTTGAAAGTGTGCGCGCCCGAGTGGCAGCCGGCTGTGAATAACGAAAGCCGCATGAAAACCGCGTTCGGAAGCGTACTATAGCGTCCAAACGGCCAACTCGTGCACTTCGAGTGGGCGGTGGTTTTTTGCGTTTTTCTCGCCTTAAACGCGTTTTTGAGCGATTTCCTCGTGCGGATCCCCCTCCCCGTCCCCCAGCCTCTGAGCAATACGATGCTCAACGAGTCTTTGGAGCTAGTGGAACCTAGAGGGCTATTTCTTCACGCAACAGTGAGAAATAGAAGATTTATTGGCGCGTGCCCGAGTAACTGAGACATCAGGTGGTAGAGGTGAATACTTTTCACGTTGCAAACGTTTTAACATAGTATTTTTTTATAAATAAAATTAGTATTGAATTGGAACATAGGTCTGTCCAGCTTTCTCTTCATAAACTCTCTGCTTTTCACATTGTAACCGGTTTGTACACAGTTAGGTTATGTTCTGGTGCATTTCTTAGTTAGGTCCAAAAGTGCATGGTTCCAGCGCGAAAAAGTCATATCGAATCGAAATGGATAGGCAGCAAGTCTAAGCCGTCAAAGTGCTTTGGGAGGGTACATCGAGGACGGTCAATAAGACCGTCACTTCACTTAGGCTGACTATAACTTGTGAGCGAACTGTGCTGTTCTTGTGGGTGCGCTTCGATGAATGCAACAGACATTGTGAATACGAGCAACCAACAGGATTACTAGTCACGTTTGGTGCATTTATTTGAGTGGCGAGCTGGAGTACATGCGACTTGGAAAAGGCAGGCGGCTTCTGTTAAATCACCACGGGCATTCACTCTATCTCCATGGAGTATAGCGAAGTGAGGCCTTGCACCCTATTCTAAATTATCACAACCGATTCTTGCGCATTAGCAACTGTGATTCTGTGCTCATTTATCTTCACTGTCAAGAGTTTCTGACTGAAATCGTATTGTGGTCTGCTTTTGGAACAATGCACACAACACCATCTGCCTTCCAAGTAGCGGGAACCGTCTAGCTCGGCCAAACCTTAATTCACTCGATCCAGGCTACTGCTGCTCCTGTCTTACCATTTTGGCCACAGCCGTGAAGAGAAGGCAACGGAAACGATTAGGAGTTTGACTTTTACATGATAACATTGAGTATCGCCCGCCCGACAACAAGTCTGACGTTTAACCTCAAAAACGGTTAATCAACTCTTTTTTCAATGATGCTGAGATATTTGCAAAACTCCGGACCGCAGGTGTATGCGGTGGAGAACGAATGCGCTATTGTTCTTTCCGGGGAGTAACGCGTTCACCACCACACCATGCAGGTCCCTCGTTTCGTCTGTCTGTCAGCTAGTTCTATCGATCTTTGCCATCAGCAATCACCCGTCAGCGGGATTGATCTGGGGAGCCCAAATCGGCAATGAACCCAGTTAGGCTGAGGCTTTAGCTATAATCACAATCTTAGGCGTTTTATTTACTGCCTATTCTTTTTAAGAACTAGCTGAGAGAAAGGCAAAAGGAAGGACCCGCAATATACAATACTTAAGCACCAAAGGATCTGACAAACTTCTACAAGAGATGTTGCCATGAGAACAGGAATTTTCTTCAAGACCATGCATTCTTCTCAATTTCTTAACCAAAACCACCGTATTGACAAGAGCGCAAAAAAAGACCCCGCCGTTGATTCTCTAAAACTACGTATGTCGATATTTACATCATTAGACACCCGTAGATCATCATATAAGCCAAATCTGCATTGGATTACCTCTACGTTTGTCAAGTGGGATCGAACACATAGCGTATGCATAAAGAACTTAGCAATGCCGAACACTTTAGATAAAGGATAAAGCTCTCGGCGTTGACCAATCCCTGAGAGATGCACCATGCACTCGACTTCATTAATAACCGTTAGAGGTGATTTAATGCATATCTGGACTTTCCAATGACTCGTGGTAGCCTACCGATGTATCGAGCCAGTGCTGTTACTCTCCCAGACAAGTGCGATATCAATTTGCCGACCCCGGAGGAATGGAAGGCTTGGCGAGCCTATGGTACAAGGATCGATCTCATGCGTATTGCATGGCGCCTCCAACCACTGCGCCACACGCGTCCACCACTTTATTCTTCAAAAATATTGATACATATTAGTACAATCGACAAGGCAAAAAAAATCTAAAATCATGAACGCAAGCACGACAGCCTCTGTCATCAACACGATCGTGACCACTATCGAGTCCTGCTGGTCGAGATGCTTCTTGGTCAATCGCTCCATTGGAAGAGATATAGACAAAAACTTCAGTGAAAAATAGCATATAAGAATAAGCTGCAGGAAATTAGAACTTCGTCGTCGTAGAACCTACAAGCTTCTTCCTTGAGTATAAAAACGTGTAGATACTAGTGGTTTTCATCTCACCCAAGCAAATTCTTTATGAGCTGAGATGGAAAATGACTATCTCGTTTTTGAAACGCATGCATGGAATCTAATGCTATCGTCGTTTATGTGTTGAAATGTGCTAACGCATCCTAAAAAATCCGACTACAAAACACTAGACAGTAAAGGATAACCATTTCTGATAAAGCAGGGCATATAGACATAGGAAGCCGGACACACATTCATGACACGGTGACCACTCGCGTGAAATGCAGTGCTGAGGCGTGTGACTCACTAAGACCAAAGAAACACGTCCTATGAGAGGTAGATAGCCGAATCGACACTCCAGTTTTCAATTCCGTTTCAGCTACCACTCGACGAAAAGGTGATCCCACCGAATAGGAAAACAATTTACTTTTATAAGCATGGTTTAACATGGTAAACTTGTAACACATGAAGCATCCACTACGATGGCAGACTGAGTAGTTCGCTTTTCTAAGTAAAACCCATTACCGAGCCTATTGGTTTTTTTCGGCAACTGGTCATATTCCAATCACTAGAGTAGTCGAGTTGAGAACATCACAGACCTATACAAGATACGTGGTTACGTCTCTTAAAGTTATGCATAATCTATGCAAAATATTTTTCATTTTCAAGTCTATGTAGAACTGAACTTATCAATTAGTGGAAAATGCAGCTCAAATTTCTACAACTTCCGGTGCAAGCGTACAGGCCTCAACGATGAATCCAAGGTAATCAAGGTGCTGTGCATTAGAAAGCGCAACTTCTCCGGTCGTTCTGCTAACCACAATAGAAGCGCTCGCTTCGAGAAATCAAAAAGCCACGGTACACCAGATAGAATTGTGTCCATGTTGATGTGAAATTGAACGTGGCCACTGCTTCCGCTCCGTATGTATTGGAATGAAGCTTCATGTACCCGTTGTTTTGACCTCGCTCTAACAAACTTTTGCAAATGAGTTTACATCGGACACAATCAATCTGGATTTACAATGTCATAACCGTTAACATCGTAGTCACAAGATGGTAAAATAGTACATGGCGTTGAGAACTTCTACTAGATACTACTTTTGCACCTAATGAAGGCAAATTAGGGTGGCTTTCACCGAGGACCATTCTAAGGCTAGTGAACATTTACCACGGAAAGTTACTATTAAAACAACAGCCCAATCCCACTGAAGTTTTACAAACTACCCTTTTTTATGCTGCTCAACCATAATTCACTATATAATATTGATTCCAGAACAGACTTGATACGCCACATATAATTTACAGATGCGTTTCTTCCGCTGTGCATTTGATTCTCTTGCCTAGTTCGGTCCCGTGCCTCGAACGTACGAAGCTTTCTATCTCTTCGAGATCTGTAAATTAGTAAAACTGTTTGGAACGATGAAACATGATGATTCATGATTCATCAGCAGACTACTGCAAGGCATTTTACAGGCCAGATCAGCTGAATCGATTAGGCCACTTGAGAAACGAACATATCACTCCCAACTATCTTTTCTTATTGCTCTTGACAGATATCACGACATTTAACATAAGATTTACTGTGAACAACAACAATAAAACGAACGTTCACGGACGTGAACCGGGAACTCCAGGGCGTGCTTGAGCAGTGCGTTGACCAAAGCGTGGAGGAGGGTTGCGGTCCTTACGAGCATCTCGAGATCTGTTACGGACCACCTTACTGTGTATAGCACAGGCGACGCAATAGTGCAATTTGTGGTAAAGTTTGGGTAGGGCATACTCTAAAAAAGGAAAGTAAAAGACATTTCGATTGAGCTGAAACTGTCTCATTCTATAACCAAATTACACAATAATAATAAGTCTTTCCTATATAAAAAGCGAGAACGATACTATATCGCATAATGGTGCTGAGACATTTGCAAAACTCCAGACCCTGTGTCTGCAGTCGGAAAGAGTAACCTCGTTATAACCCTTGCCGAGGGCTAACGTGTTCACCACTACACCACGCGTGTCCTTCGCTTCAGCTTCCTCTGTGCTTTATAGGCGTTATCAGCAAAGTGATTACTACATCCTATTCTGAGAACCCAAATAAGCGAGATAAAAAGCATAAATCTTCGGTTAATACATGTTCATACAAGTCTGAATAATATTTGAACAGCAACTAAGGTAGTTTAACAAAAATGACCATAAAAGTAGCTAAGATAACCTACTTAATCCACTACTTTTCATCCCGACCTAATACTTAACAAATCCCTTCTATCTCTACCCTACATAACTTAAAGGCACTTGGTCTTTGTCCAATATGGAATTAACCGAAGAATAAACCTCATTAATACATTCGTGACTCCTTTTAATTTTCGGTGTCTTTCACATGGGACGACGTCTAATTCTTCGTCGCGCACGTTTGTATTAATTTCAATGCCCACAATTGACCCTATCCTATTCAAAGAATAACAAGCACGTTTCCTACTCAGCAGCCTTTGGGCACTCATTTGGTATGAAACTCAACGAATCGCCAGAGAACGCATGCGATAGTGTTTGTGCAACAGTGACACTTTCATAACCCCATCACTTGTAACATGCACAACAGCGATGACATTGTAGAACCGTCCTCACCAACGACTGTTTTTGTGACCGGATGAGCAAACTTCTCCAAAAAAAAAGTTCTTTTGAAATTACAAGGTAAAACGCACAGAAAATAGATTAAAGCATATTAAGCCTAACACGGCAGCTATGATGGAGAAGCTACCGACTGAATACAAGAAGTATGACAAAGAACCTCCACGCAGCGGAAATAACGGCTTGTAAGGAGACGCACTGAAACTGATGCACATTGTCCATAACGTGCCGTGCCACGAGCGCGACGAAATCAATGAGTGAAAAGCTATTCTCTACATTTAATAATTTATAATAAAAGTCCGTTTTCCGACAAATTTTTCAGAGCAAGCAGAGAGCTGCGAGAAGTTGGCGTATTCCCGTTTGTGTTATTAAGTACTAGCGAGTCTTTCTACACGAAAAGTAATAAATTCGCTGAGAATTTTAGTCCTCGTCACCTAGTTTAACCATAAAAATAACGAAGCACCACAAAAACCATAATAAGATAGCACCACTAATGTAGGTATGGAATATAGCGTTTATTTTGCAAAAAAAAAAGCCAAGCCAAAACTAACCAAAACAACTCCTGACGTAGTACATATAAACTAGATTTCATCAAAGCTCATACAGCCCTACTAGTATGAATGTGTGCGTTTGAATTGCAGTGCTAGGTTTCATGCCAGATCTAGCGCTGATAATTATTTATTACTTCACGTGACCGCTCTTTGACAACTATTATACAGCTCCTAGCAGTTCTTCATTCAATTTGTTTCCCTAAATCCATCATCCATAAGGGTTTTCGGATTTCTTCCTGCGTGGGCACTGCTGCTGTTTGAGGATTTCCCTTTTGTCAAGGATGTCGTTGAATACTGGCCGAGTCGATTCACCTTAGACTCCTGAGACAACTTAGTCTAAAACGACTTTCCTGACCTCAGAGGGATAGAAATGAGGGAGTTGATGGGTATCGAACAAGAGCCATACTCGTGATTATCGGCATAACTACCCTTGCACCATCAGCTCCTAGTGCTGATAATAATGAAGTTGTATTGCAAACAAAACAGTGAAGGCATTTTCTAAACACTGCTTGTCACCATTCTCAATAACAGTTGCTATTACAATGTTCTACCAGGTTATTAGACGGAACACCAATGCGATGAGACTGCCATTCATACTGGACGACGGAGTATTACCATACTAACAACGACTGGTGGTTAATTAGATCACTAACCTGTGGTGAACTATGCACATACGCAAGATCCAAAGACACGGGAATTAACGGTTTTAACAAGAAAAAGAAGAAGTAGTGAAGCCAGTAACTTACGCATGTATGCAGAAGCCTCTCCAATGTCACGAACAGCAGCGGCCTCTACAATATTCCTCACAACGAACTTCTTAATGGCTTTGTCCTTCGGACAACAACGGCCACAATTCGTGCAGCGAATGAATGTGCAACGTCCTCGGTTCTTCTTGTTTCTTCCATGGTTCCTTCGTTTCGTTGTCATATCCTCTGTGAATAGAGACACGTAAAAACGTTCAGACTGAAACAAATGAACAGTACCAACAACGATGAGACAACAAATCTTAAAAGTTTCAAAAGTCGAATGCGTAAGCGGCCAAGCAACACAGATGAGGTCCTTGAAAATGACTACAGAAACACCAACTCCCTTCTCTTCGACAGAAACAAAAGGAAGAATTTCTTAACAACACAAGTGTCGACCTCTGCCTTAACCTACCGCACTAGCTTACCTACAACTAAATGAAGGTACAACCACAACGATCCTAAGATATTTGCAAAAATCCGCACCGCAAATGTCTCCGGTGAGGAATGAACACGCTACTACCCTTTCCGTGGGTTAACGCGTTCACCACCACGCCATGCGGGCCCATTGTGGTTGCATCATACATAACACCCTGACTTGAAAAATTGTAAAACGTCGTAAATGAAAAGTTGACATAAATGAAGCAAATTCTCAACCTACGTTAAACGAACAACAATGCTAACCCAAAATATTCACAAGGGCTACGGTAGTCGGTGAGTATGCAGATCTAAATCCGTTTGCCATGGAGCACAATATCTTCCCGCCATTGTCGTTTCCATAGTTACACCGCGAAAGATCGTTGATTAGAATTGCCTGATATGAACTTACCACTATGGTCGACACAATCTCCGGATATTTCCTGTGTCTGTCAGCACATCTAGTTCTAGTTTCGGTCTTGTTCTTCAACCAGGAGCCGTTCTTGTTGGCATCGTACCCTCTTTGTGTAAAAGACGTCGGAGAGAACTCACAGGCAGAATTCGTTGTGCTGCTGTGCGTCCTTCTGTTCTTCGATGTCAGCGAATTGGTTCTACTTCTCATCAGAATGCCTTCACTCGGAGTCTCACTCTTCTCATCATTCAGTCATGCCCTTAGTTGCCTTTTCTTGTTGAAATTTATTATCGACTCTCATCCAGTAAGCAACTTCTGGGTACTGTTTGCACTCACATCTTTCCCTCCGCTATTCATCAATGTAATCAGACTTTTGATCAACTCACGTCTTATTAGAGCTTAATTCCAACAGCACACACTTGCTGAACATCTATAGAATATAACATCTTCATTCCAATGAAATATGCCGAACAAATAAAGGAACAATAACATTTCCTATCTCTTTACTTGCAGATAACACTGGTGCATAAGGCCTGGTATGATACATCAGGAGGCATACACAAAGCCAGTTCAGTTCAAACAATACAGCTTCTCTATTGGTTTGGAGAACTACTTTAACATACTAAAAGGGATTAACAATAAGAAAAGCTCCGACAGTTACAAATGAGAAGGAATACTAGTAACATTTATAACATAGGAACAGAGGGAATTGCTGGGCAGCGCAGAAATCCTCTCATAACAATGACATACCACTTCATGCACACTCAATCCATAATCACAACTATAGGACCGACTGCCTAGAGGAGTGAGAATCTGTGACAACAGGTGGTGACCTTAGGTTGCACAAAATAAAACCGGTATATCTACTTTTTACCTCGAAATCAATTCACCATGACGAGTTGAAAGAAGTGTAGCGAAGATAAGATAATATAGCGATGGATTTCGGCTGAGGAACGAAAATAAAAAAAAAAAAAGAAAAAAAAACTATTGTTGCTGGCAACGCACTCCGCCCTCATGATGACTGTGATTGTCTTCTTCTTGGCGGTACCGATTCACTGCGATCTCTGCCAGTTCGAACACTTCGTCATCATCACCAATCAAGCATTGGCTTTTACCAGGAAGGATTTCAGCAAGCGTCCGTCGGGAATCTGCTGACAATTTTTCGGGGAATGTTACTCGGAACTGGAGAATTAAGTCACCCTAGAACACAACCTTGGTGGTTATTCGTGTTGAAATAATACGAAACAAAACTATGGTGTTTGGCCGAAATACCGTAACGACGAAACTGTTCTGAATGTGGCTACACCAAGCTATAGATAATTACGTAATTCCACTTGTTTCACAAATTCTGACATAAGAAATAACCCAAGGTAATTCACTTTTTTTGTTGGTGATTTTTACGTACAAA
Organism: Angiostrongylus vasorum; assembly: GCA_018806985.1. Classification (NCBI taxonomy): domain Eukaryota; kingdom Metazoa; phylum Nematoda; class Chromadorea; order Rhabditida; family Metastrongylidae; genus Angiostrongylus; species Angiostrongylus vasorum. Next base: position 1,724,933 of record JADANN010000462.1, read on the forward strand.
ATGTGATTGTTTGAATTTGGGTAACGCGATCCAATACAAAGAATTTGCTACACAACAAAAACAAAGCGAAGTACGCAGAAAAGGATATGAAACATCTTCGTGTGAATAAGGTAGGGTAGGGGAAGTGTAAGGAACTCACCGTTCTATTTTTACAATGTGTAGAATATAATCGAAAGAGGAAACCAAATGCCTACTTCACGTAAAAATATTCAGAACGACTTAGTCCTTATTGGCTAACCAACATGGATTATATTTATTAAAAGAAAAACTTGTACAAGTGATTAAGCAAACCTTTTCTTGAGGATTTCTTCGATGTGGCATTCCTTCTCCATAAATAACTCGCATATCAGCATGCTTGATAACCTCACCTGCAAACGAAGTATATTACAGACATTCTGGCACTATGCGTGAAGAGAATTTGACTGAGATGAAAACACCTGGTAATACATTAAAGAATAGAGTCCTGTCATCCAATGTTTTAATAACGCGAGAGAAACCGCACAATGATTCAACTAGCTGAAAATACAAACGAAATATAAAATGTGAATGTTTACCATATGTGTACAAAGTGAGAACAGCACTAACCTCTATATCAACGTTCATCACCAAATTATCATCTTTCCTGAAGAAAGTGTTGTGTTCCTAAAAAATACCTTCTGCTTTCGTACTCTCCCTACAAAGCAACATTACCTTCCATTCTTTTAAATAAACAATAAATCATAAAAGACCTTTTCATCAAGAATGATGACAATATCGCCAGGTGGAACGTTGTGATCTTCATCTCCTCTTCCCTCGAACATAATTTTATCACCATCTTTCATACCTTTTTCAACGTGGACCTCCAGAATTTCTTCAACCTTTCGCTGAAATACACAAATCTCAACATTGCAAAGCATGAAAACAACGTTCAAGGTGCATCGAGCATTTTATTATCACAAAGTTACCTTTCTGTTAACATTATTAAAACAACAGCTTTATCCCTTCTACCTTGTAGATACGTTGCTACTTTACCAAATATTTTTCCAATTCAATTGAGCCTTCATAACTTTTCAATAAGATAAGTGTGATGACTTACATATATTCTTTTTACTAGGTAAAAAATCGTTACGGCATAGACCTCCTATATCATTTTTATAATCTGTCGTTCCACTGATCGCTCGCTTTGGGGACTCGTTTAAAATCACACCTTTTCTCTAGAGTTTTCGTGAATAGCTCTGACCATAGCGTCGGTGGTCTATGTACAGAACGTATGACATCTCGACGGACCCAGGCACTGACGGCTCATGTCCATCTGTTGTCGTTCATATGCATTACGTCTCTGGCTCATTTTATCTTCAACAGTTTGGCGTACAGAACGGCTTCCGTGGGTTTAGGATCGCTGACACAAGTCGGAGCTTCGAATTTTGTCTCTCATTTGTGTGAGACGGGATACTCCTAGCACTGTCCTTTCGACTGCGCGTTCTACAACGTTGAGTCACCTTTCACCCCGCTTACGCAGTGACTAGGTCTCTGATGCGTACTTTAGGGCACGAAGAACCGTGGCGTCAAAAAGGTGGGCACGGAGACAAATTTTCTTTGTTCTATTCACTACATCTTTAATGCTCTTGGAAGCTCCTTAAGCCGTTCACTTCTTCCTGCTCAACTCTGGAGCTAAGTCTTTCATCACGTTGATTCCTCGACCTAGACAGACATAACTGGAGCATTTGGAGATATTCATTACATTCGGCGTGAATGGAGCATATGTAACCATCATCGTTTAGGGTGGGGCTTCTGGAATTGCGAGCTACCACAAATTGTCTTGGGTGCATGATAAAATAAGACACCCGCTCGCCTTTCTTTCCATTCTAATACGTGGGTACCATTGTGACGGTTATCAGATGTTCTTTTTGGTACAACCTTAGCATTAAACTCCTCAATGGTCACCTTAAAGAATGCATTGTTTCCTCCGTAGAACTTCTCTAAACCCATATAGAACGTCTCGACTTTTTCATCGTCATGGCTTCATGTCAATGCACAAACGACGAAAAATGTGGAACCCAGTATTGACCCACATCTCTTCAAAAATAAACGTCCGATTAGAGTTGCTGATTGTTCGAATGAATCGATTTTCATAGCGAAACTCATGTTAACGAGAACGCCTTCTCCATTGACGCAAGTTCCGAGCAACATTTCTTCTCCGATGGCGTAGATGGTATGAAATAGTTGGCATCTTCTGGTCTCAAACAGTGCGGTAACGGCATACCTTAAGTTACTTACCTGCATGATCAAGTCCTCTATCGAAGACTCAGATGCAAGTGAGCGTGCATCGTAAGCACAATTCGTCATCTTTGTTCTTCGATAAATAGACAGCTCAGAATGGCTCGGAGATTCTAGTAACCTCTACGTACCCGTCTCCCAACGGTGCCGCATCGGGGGCTCCTTCGAAGTCAGGGAAATCAGACCCGTTTATTTTACTGGTCGGTATCTACGTATAGCTTGCTGAGCTCTGAACGTGGCGGTTGGGTATACCGAGGGGTAGCTCTCTAGTCTCTATCAGAGTAAAAGGGGTGCTTATTTGCTGAAGACTTTTAACTCCTCCTCACGTAGTTCCCTGTCACTTTATTATAGGCCTTTGGTTCAAGTGACTCTTAGAACACAACCTGCACAAACGAGAACACAGCCACGCATGCATGCATGAATGTATCTACGAAAACACGGAAAGTGTTTGTTAAATCGGAGCACCAGAAACAAGGAATCCATCTCATGGATCCCTTGTCTTAGGAAAGCGTAAAGTCGCTTTTGGTCCACGGTTAACCTACTGTCCGGCACCGGGGGGAAGTGCCACGTTACCTCTCGAATAATCAGCAAGAGATCCCTCAACCCTCATGTGATAGTTGAAATTAAACGATAAATTCGAATGAGAAAAAACGCCACAATCTCTTCCAGTTAATAAACTTCAGCGAGAAATCATTGTGAAGTTAGTACACTGACAACTGTAGGAATGTAATCATTAATTACATATGGGAACTACTTCGAAATCTACGCCTAACAAAAAAGCGAAATGGAAAGTAATTGGACGTCTCAGAACCTTTTTATTGCCTTGGCAACCTTTGCAACGATCCTTTGGAGGAATCATTTCACCATTGCCTTTACAAGCAGAGCAAGAAGACTGGACCTGTTGAATCATTCCAGGGGCCAACTGCATTACCTTGATTATCACACCACGTCCTTTACAATCTGGACACTTCATCACAGAACCAGCTGGTCCACCAAGTCCATCACAGTCAGTACAAATGACCGTTCTAGTAACCTACAAAATGATTCTCTGCTTTCAAAATATTTGTAGGGTGTAGGATAACGACATGATCTAAAATTAACAACTCAAAACGAACTGGTTCTTCAGTGGTATTTCTACACAATGACGTGAGAAAAACGCTACCTTTAACTTTTTCGAAAAACCATTGTACAACTGCTCAAGTGAGACTTTCATTTGATGGACAGTTGGTCGAACTCCACGACCCTGTTGACGCTTTCCTAAGTTACAAAGTCAGTGGACAATTGCAATGGCTACCAGGAACTTTATTAACAAGCTCTTCCTTGGTTTAGGACATTGACAGGGCGAAAATTGTGAAAACACATATATCACAAATTGCAGGTAACATAATGGTAAGCTTTAAGTCTACAGATCTGCCCAGTTCTATGGAATAAATATTTCTGCTTTAAGAATAAGTCAATTACGATCTTTAGTACTTCATAACCACTACTCTCACACGCGATTTATAGTTATCGATGGCACAGAATGTTACTAGCGCCAAAAGAAGATAACCAAACTTTATTAAGCACGACACATTCAACCACCTATGTTAGGAAAGTGCATGATTGCGACGCCAAAATCTGACGCGTTTGAGTTTAATCAAGACTTCTTTATAACGCTCAGAGAGCATGACGTACCTCCACCAAAGAACATGTCGAATACATCAAATGGATTGTGGAACTCCGCACCAGCACCACCTCCTCCTTGAAGTGCTTCCTCTCCACCCTGGTCATATATCTGTCGCTTCTTTTCATCAGAGAGTACCTCGTATGCCTAAATTAAGAAGACAAAAGTCGATACTGTAACACCATGTCAGCAAAAATGAACGGTGACAAGCAATGCTTTGCAGCATTTACCAAAAAACCAATCAAAAACTGCACTCTTTTAAAACAAAACTTTCGCCTTTCCTCTTGTCAACGTTTGCATAAGTCTTCTCTATGTCCTGTTAGCAAATAAATGGAACAAAATTCATGATAATAACCCCAGGATTTACGGTCCAAAGAAACAAAACATCATTTGTAGCAATTTGACCCATGAAATATCTACGAAACTGATTTCCAAGGCTACCAAAAGTTAACAAATTTATACCACCTCTTGGATGCAGACGAATTGCAATTCATACTGCTGAATGGTTCACATTCCTGAAGAGTTCCCCAAACACTCATGGCTAAATCTTCAATTCCAATCAAAGAAAATCAATGCCAAAAGTACTTTTTGTAGTGTTGTGAGAAACCTAGTCGATAAAAGAAAAAGCTGTCTACCTAAGAATGTCCTAATTCTGCGACCAGACATCAGAAAGAAACCTTGTCAAACCCGTAACACATTACTATGAAAAAAATATGCTGGAGATTATTTGACCAAAACGATTCATTGTGAGGATCGGACATCCAAATATCATATACAAAATCTACCACTGAAATCAGAAAGCACGAAAAGACACCAAATATTCCACAAAATAGTAGTTCCCATTTGTACCGACTAATGCCCACATCTGATAACCAATAGAAGATCACTCCATTTGCAGGATACTTAACAACTAAAAGCTGTTATTTAGGGCACACATGCTGAAGTCACATGAGTGTAAATGAAAAATTTATGGCGGACACAATCAAAGCTCAGAAACATACGCCACCTGTGATATAAGCTTGAACTGTTCTCCTCCCTCTGGGTTCTTATCTGGATGATACTTTAGCGCCAATTTTCTGTACGCTTTCTTGAGCTCGCTATCGGTCGCATTTGGTTGAACGCCAAGAACGTCGTAGTACTTCGTCTCCTTCACCATCTTCTCATCTGAGAGTTCCAAGTGGTCGCACTACAATCGATGGCACCCTTAGAAAAACCTTCTGGAATGACAGAAAGGGGAAAAAGGCTTGAATAGGAGAACAGGTGATAAGAATTGAAAATGGAAAACAAGAGCAACAGGAAGTGTCTCCCCAACAGGAATGCAAATCACGCCTTCGGTGCCATTGCCAGATTTCGCGAACGTTCCCGATTTTGAAGGCCGGCATTGCCACTAAAATGGAGCGCATTAACTACACTCCCTACTGGGACGGTGCATCCTTCTTCACCTGGTGCAGCCTCTTTGTATCTGTCGTGAAAATTGTGGAGAATCCAGCAGGTTTGACTTCTTCATTCCACATTTCACAGCTTCCCCTCATGAAAAAGTTCTTGTACATTGTGTACAATTTCTGTAAATACTCTGTTGATTTTTTGTCATGCGCTTTAGATGATCAATTCATTAAGCTTATCAGTTGACATAAGTGGTGGTTTGCTCTGGCAGTAGTCTAATGGCTAGCCAAGTTAACTTTAGAATATCGTTCTCTGAAAGTCTCCCAAAGGTCCCTTAAGTTTTTTAGAATGGATAAATAAGGTAAGCTCTCGGCGTTGATCAATCCTCGAGGGAGGTGTCATGCATTCGACTTCATTAAGCATCGTTTGGAGGTGATTGAATGCATATTTGGCCTTTAGAACGGCTCGCGGTGGCCTACCGATGTATCGAGCCAGTGCTGCTATCCTCTCAGACAAGTCTGCTATCAATTTGCTTACCCCGGAGGGATGGAAGGCTTGGTGGGCCGAGGACGCGGGGATCGATTCCACATGTGTGTTGCAGAGCGCCTACGATCACTACGCCATGCGCGCCCACTTTTAGAATGACTATCAGTTAATTCAAGAATGGACCCCCTAGTTTCGCTTACTGACTATATCCTGCAGATTGAATTCGGGCAAAAGCTAGTTGTATTTTCTCACCATAAGCGCTAAAATAGTCTCATTTTCGTGACCGAGGAATGGCTTAACGAGAAATCCATAAGTTTTTCCATCTGCGTTTCCACATTCCCCTTGTTTGGCCTCTAACGTCGACATCGTTATGAGTCCATAGGTAGGCCGCAAAACCTTCTTCCGATCCAGAACGCTTGTCGATTGCTTAAGATGACCACCTGTAAACACTTTTGCAGGGCTACGTTGGGACTCCAGTGAACATCAGCGTCGCTATCTATCGCTGCGGTTGTTCATGTCTATGACATCGGACCGTCATCTCCGGTGATGGCATCTGGTAGGAGGCGATTGTATTAATACATTGGCGACCGTAGCTGGTTTTGCAAAGACAAAAGGAAAAACATTGAAAACATTCGCGATTCAAGCAGAGCAGATGCTGGTTTTTTCGATAATAAACCATTAATTTGTCGACAGCTAGAAGGCTAATGGGATTGAGAATATCCCAGAGTAATGGAAGAGGCTTTGTTCTATACAACTAGAAGTAGCACGTTGCTACGATATGCTATTTACTTACTTTTGCAGGATGACGTCCTCGAAGCCTATTCAGCAGTCATGAAATCGTTGCGAATGCACAGGGTTGACGTTAGCGACGAAAACATTTGCCCATCGTTTGGCTAGCTGTCTAAGAGAACGTTAATGTTCTGCTGGGACTTACCCCACTGTTCTTTTAGTCTATCTTTCATTTGTTCTTATTATGTGACCCATCTGTGTTTCGCTATCTATGAATATTCTCCTAAATCCTGAAGATGAGTTATCTTTCAGACATGCGCAGTCAGGCTAGACATTGCGAGTGCCTGTTAAATTTCAGAAAACATCGTTCAATCGCTCTGTAGGTGCTGCACAGAGCTCTTGACATGGTTGATGTGTACGCCCACATCTCTGCTACATAACAAAACGTCGGGAGGACTGATGAGTGATGAAAGTTAATGCGGAGTTTTCAGTCCGCTAGCTGGTCGGTGGCTTCCTTGAGCGGCCTATATGCGGCCCATGCTGCTTTCTTTCTATCTAGGTTGTCCTTTATGTTGTTCTTCATGCTTATTGGACGCACAAGGTACACCTACAGGCTGGTCTCGATAATTAGGGAAGCATCCAGTTTTATTTGTTCGCCATCGCACTGTGAGTTCTTCATGAATCATGTTCATGTGCAATCTAATGTTTTCCCCGCTTCGTTGAGTTCACTGAGGGTCGTCCCTACTTCACTGGTACTCCTCGAAAGGATGATGATTTCGTCGGCGGAACGAAAATTTGGTAGAAACTTGCCATCAGTACATATCCTTTCTTCGTCCCATTCGAGTGATCTCATTATGCACTGTAGGATGGTAGTAAAAGCTTTAGCGATATTGTGTCGCCTTGTCGAATCTCTTCTCCTGTGGGTATGATTAGGCATTCAACAATAGCATTCAACGAGCGTATCGGACAGTAGTTACGAGGATCCCTTCGGTCACTCTTGGATAGGATGACCGGGCGCAATGTACTCCACACTAGTCTGGGATTTTTCCCTTCTGAAGATAAGATGCCATATGAGTTGCAAGAAGTACATGTAATTTTTGGCCTCCAGTCCTAAGGAAGTTGTTAGTAGTGTTATCGAGTGCTGGAGCTTTACTTTTTCTTTTTATTGCAACTCGAGCTTCAGAGAATAGAATACCGAGCGGTTTTTCTCCACCGGGGCTTTCTTGGTTCGAGGTGGAGATCATGGAACGGAAAAGATTAGTACAGAATTTTCCGCTATCAGTTCCGTATCACGGCCTGATGTAGTAATAGTCCCAACCTTTTTTTGCAAGGGCGAGTCGTGCAACATTATAGTCGCAAAAAATCCCGGCGGCATCTCTCCAGGCTGGATAGTTTTTGAGCTGCTTCCAATAGATTTTTCCACCTATCCCGAGTAAATTTTATTATCAGCCCTGTTAGGTGTGTTCCAGTTGGATCAAGCTTGTCTTTTTTCTACAACTCTTTAGTGGTAATGGAATTGTGGTTTGAACTTGTTTGAAAAGCTGAGATGAGTTCGCCACAAGTTATAAGTCTTTGAATAAGCAACATGTAATCCTTGGTCGAGTCTTGATTTATCTACCAATCAATTTAGAGGATTTTTCTTGGATGAAGACAGGAGCTGTTTTCTAGCTTATGGCTGAATTGAATATTCGCACGAAGGAGGCGATGAGAGCCAGTAGAGAGTTCAAATACATTCCGAACTGAGGTGTCAAAGAGGCATTATTTTCTGTTCGTGACAATATAATCGATCTCTATGTGAGTCATGCCTTTAGGGAACTCCGATTTCCTCCGGCCACTTCCTCTGTTTTCAAAACGAATTTCAGTGGTAGAGACGTGCTGCGGACAGGAGTCCTACAGGACGCTCTCCATTTCCTATTCCGAACTACCCTATCCTGTGTTCATTTTCGTGGGCCGTTCCTAAAACAGTTGATGATATTAATCTTCTTCTAATGTGGAAGTTGGAGACAAAGAATAGCCATGTGATGTAATAGGATTCCGTACGAGGTGATAGATAGGCAATGTATGAGTGTATGACAAAGCCAACGGTAACATTTTCGTAACATAAATTCTGCTTCACGAATGACAAGAGACTCGTCATCTGATTGGTGTGTGTTGCTCTTACTGCTTTTCTTCCCTTGTAGGCCGATCTCATGAAAGTTCATGCAACCGCCGGCCTCAAGGAGAGTGTACTGATCGACGCCTGAAGAGGCTGTTTTGGTATTATGGGTTTTGAACAAGGGGTTGTCTCCATGGATTGTCGTGAAGGTGTTCGTTTGTTCCGACTTCAATAACGTCCCGTTCAACCCATGACTTGATCCCCTCCCACAGGCAGTCATTAGCTCTCGTGAATCAGCGGGGGTTTTGTCACGTCGTAACTATTTTGATACTAGGACAGCGGTGATTCCAGATTTTCGTTTACTCTTGGACGAGCTTCCAGATGGAAATGTCAACCGACACCCGGGAATAAATCCTGGACTCAATGAGGCGATAAATTTTTGGGAAGTGAAACGGTGAATTACTGGTCAAAAACTGAACTTTCCATGCCATGCATGTGGGACAATGCCAGTTTCCTAATAATTCTCGATATTTTTCGGTAACTGGGGGCTTATGAAGATGATGACTTCACGTATTTCTGGAAGGGACTTTGCTGTAGCACTCTTAATAAAAGTGGTAATTTCGTCACTTTTTTATTTACTGCCTATTCTTTTTTTTAATGGCGGTGTATTATATGAAATAAACCTTAATGGTGCTGGGGTATTTGTAGAGCTCCGGACCGCTGGTGTCTGCGATGAGGACCGAGCATGCTATTACCATTTCTGGGGGCTAACGCGTTCACCACCACACCATGCGCGTCCTTCGTTTCGCCTTTCTTTCAGCCGTGTTATTGAGCTATAGGAGCTCGCAGCAATCACGCCTCAACGGTATTGATCTGGGGAGCACAAATCGGCATTGAACCCACTTAAGCCGAAGCTGTGGCATAAATCACTACCTCGTCACTATTTGCTGCCTACTCTTTTTTTTTAGTGGCAGGGTATTATGTGAAATATAACCGTAATGATGCTGAAATATTTGCAAAATTCCGAACGGCTAGTGTCTGCGGTATGTCTGTGAAAAAAAATGAGTATGGAGTAAATAAAAAGTGACGAGATTGCGATTTATGCCACAGCTTCTGCTTAACTGCGTTCAATGCCGATTTGTGTTCCCTAGATCAATCCCGTTGACGGGTGATTGTTGATAACTGCTACAGTTCAGTAACACGGCTGAGGGAAAGACGAAACGAAGGACTCGCATGGTGTGGTGGTGAACGCGTTACCCCCCGGAAAGGGTAATAGCATGTTCGATCCCCACCGCAGACACCAGTGGTCCGGAGTTTTGCAAATATTGCAGCATCATTGCGGTTAAAAGTGATAACTTTCCTATGATGTAATTTTTAATTTTAAGTTCATTTAAAATTAAAACTTTCATAGTGTATTGCGCTAGAATAAGAAAAAGTTGCACGTTGTTGCCGAAGGTCCGTGGATTCTAACGGTTTTCATTCTAATTGGTAAAGTTCTGTGTGAGTTAAAATATGCTTGTTGAAAGGTTTGACTGCTTTCACGCTCTTATTAAGTGGAAGTAATGATCGAGTAATTTTTTTATACGACTTATCTTCACGTCTACTCTGCGGATCCCAGCACTTCTTGCATTTGATTCGTTTCCTCGCGTCCATCGTCCATGTATGTCTGTGGGTTCGGCCACTGCTCGAGGATTTTCGCTTTCGTCATGGATGATCGGTTAATACGTTCAAAAATTGACAGCGTCAATAACTGGGGGGAACTTCGTTTAGTGTTAGCAAGGAATCCAGAGTCATTGTTCTTTGACACTTGAAGGAACTTCAAGAAGATCCAGTTATATGGAGCGGCAGCTTTTTTGTGAGATTACCATCGCCCTATACTTCCTCCATCCCTTTCTCTTCGTTCCTCGCGTCCTTACTCGCCCATCTCTATTGTATCACCTGACGACGACTTCAAGTTCTTCGATCTCATTCGAAGACTTTTCTCATCAACAGTGAAAGTGAAGAAGTTAGAGATAAAGAGAATATAGTAAAGCTTTTTTGTACTTTCTGTCCAAAAAAAAACTAGAGAAAACGAATCAAAGGAAGTGAACTCGTTGATGTTGTCAATAGTGAGTGCTAAGGTGAAGTAATGCCACACATCCTCTTTCTCTTCTATATAGGAACCACTGCAACAATATTTTAGAGGGCGCCCGCATTTATGGAAAATATGCCAACCATGGCAAGAAAGTGGCACCCTTGAAAATTCCTAACAAGGTCAATGAAGGACAAGAAGCGTCGCATGTGTATGTCCAAGATTAGATTTCTTGGAACTCGAGTGAAGCCGAAATGGATGGGCTCTATAATCGAGTTTCAAAGTGACCACCACAATATGCTCAGCTTTCCTTAGCACAATGGGCGATTACCAAAACATTAGTAGTAAGCGGGCATTTTTGAAAGTATAACTATCTATTCAGTTAAATCGTAATGTTATGACAGTTATGCATCTGTTTTGCAAAAGTACCTATCTTTACATTTGCTTTAAGTTTAACCTTTCCTAGTTTCGTCACCACACATCTACCTTCTAAGAGGATTATAGTGAATAACTACGCTTATTTACAGCAGTGAAAAAGCGGTAGACACTGATGTCAGCGAGAAGAAAAAACAAAGAGGAAAACCAGTGAATGTGAAGTATTAGAGTACTGTCATAGAAGACGCCCTGCTTATGACGAATATACTAAACATTGCAAGGAAGTGTCACCTTTGAAAATCCATAACAAAGGGAATGAGTAACGAGTTTCAGATGTGTGCGCCCAGCAGTCGGTTTCTTGGAACTCGGATAATGTCGAGATGGATGTCCTCCAAAATTGAGTTTCGAAGTGGCTTTGTGTGCACAGTGGGTGATCACCAGAACATTATTAGTAAGCTGATGTGTTTGAAAATAGTTCTGTGTTTTACAAGAGAAATAGTAGGGGACTTCAAAAATAAGTCATTCACTGGAAGCTGAGTAGTGAACCGTTGCTTGTATTGAAGTGGCAAGATGAAGACATTGTTGAGCTGTCCACTATTCAAACGCGACGACTCGTTGCTGCAATTCATCAGTATGAGGGGTTGTTGGTGATTGAAAGCAACAGCCATAGGCAGCTTTTCGCGGACACAAGTGACCATATGTTGGCAATGTCCATTTCTTCACAAGTAGTAAGCACCTTTCACTCTCCTCGTGATTTAGATACATCTTTTTTCATCCATACTTCAAGTATATACAGCTTTTCATCCACTTGATCACTCAGACCTGCTTGGTTAATAATGAGTGCATGGTGGATGACCTCAAGATGGATACTCATGTTATATTGGTTCGAATGTTTCGATACCGTCGACTTCTCATTTAGCTAGAGTGGGTTGTTGTAAAGTTATCATCGGAAGCATGACAGATATACGCTGCTCTACGTGTTACAAAGATTGGCATTGGATGCAGTGCCTATGTAACAAGTAACATTATTGGGAATTTCCCAGTTGAGGCCATTCAATGTGAACATCATCTGTACGAAATTCCACTTGAAGATCACTTATGGTAGGCAGAAACAAGTTTTTGTAAACACTGTTAATTGTATGTAAGGAACGAAAGCTGTATGTAGAGATCTCGATTGTAGGCATGAAGTAGAATATGTTATTGCTATTGTTATTAGTAATAGCTATTCTTCTATATTTTGGATATATGGATTTATTTGCACCGGACACACGTGGCCTAGTAGTTAGAGGTGCCCAGTAGTGCGCACGTCGACCCAGCTTGATACATCAACTGGACCCCGCCAGTCAGTGTTTAAGCTAAATATGCAATCAGTCACCTCTACGATGCTTAATGGAGTTGAATGCGTGGTACATCTATAAAGGACTGATCAACGCCGAACGCTTTATCCTTTTACAAGTCTGTAAATGGCGCGAAATTAGGCGCGACTGCCACGCAAGACAGGTTGGTGCGTTACATTTTACGAGAAGATATGCGCATAACCACATAGTATGCTATTATTACCAAAGTATTCCCCATCAGGAAAAACACAAGCAGTCTAACACATCCGTTTTCGGGTCGGGCAGGCTTTAGTTCAAGGAAGCCTGATTAATAAACTTTTGAAAATCAGCATCTTCACCAATAAAATTTAAACTTTCATTAAAATACAAATATATCATCCAATATAATTATGCATGACCATATAGGTGTATGATGAGAGACACAGAGTGAGATTCAAAACAATAACAAGTGACGATTAGACCCGCACGGAGTGGTTGGGCTCCAGCTGAAGTTTATATGTGCTAAGGTAGACGTTGTGAGGAGCAGACTCGACAGTAAGATCACTCTTCTCGTCGTCTTCGATACGCGACTTCGTGCCCTGTGGAGATGTAGACGGCATCGAGATACGACGTGCCTGCAAATGACTGCTTAGAATTCTGGGACACCACTTTCTGGACTTCTAAAAGTTCCTTAGAAAGGTAGATCAATACACGATTCCATCGATAAGAACCGCGATATTCTTTTCGACATCAGTAGTGCAAAAACTGGAACTCAACAAGTGTAGCTGCTGTTGATTATCGAATGTTGACCTCTTCATCGATTATTGAGGATTACACATATAAATACGCTTGATTTTAAAGTAGAGGAGATCTAAGCCATAATAAATAATAAGTGTTAAAAAAGCACAGGATTAAAAATTCTGCAGTTAGTGTTTTAAACAGGGTAGATATTGTAAATAGCATGCATAAAGGATAAAGGATAAATCTCTCGGCGTTGACCAATGCCTGAGGGATGCAGCATGTATTCGACTTCATTAAGTACCGTTGGAGGTGACTGAATGCATATCTGGCCTTTACAGTGATTCGCGGTGGCCTACCGATGTATCGAGCCAGTGCTGCTATCTTGCCAGACAAGTCTGGTACCAGTTTGCCGACCCTGGAGGGATTGAATGCTTGGTGGGCCATGGGCGCGGCGATCGATTCCACGTGTATATTGCAGGGCGCGGCGATCGATTCCACGTGTATATTGCAGGGCGCCTCCCACCACTAGGCCGTACGCGCCCAAATAGCGCGCATAGGAAGAATTGTGTTGAAGCTGGTGAATTTTATGAATGTGTAAAATCCACACGGAAACAAAAGGATGATGATGTTTGAGCGTGAAGTCTGTTTCCATTAGATAAGATGCATTTGACCATCATTTTGTGACAAGACTGCGAAGTAATGTCTAACGGAAAATGGGGAAATAAGCAGTACAAGTTTTGAATCAACAAATAGGAAGAATGCACTAAGCGCAACACCCCGTTCCCCAGGATCAACTACCATAAGAACATTACCACATTTCTTTTAAAGAAGGTAGGAAATGGAAGCACTCACCTTCGCAGTTTTGTCACTCCACTTTTTTCCTCCGCGCTTCTTCGATATGTGCGGATTGTCTTGGTAGAGATTCTTAAGTTTATACATTCGAAGCTGTGTATAAACTCGCTTCAACTCCGCCTGAAATAGCAATATTAAAACTCCGTAAAGATACCTATTTGTTTTACAGACGCACAATTATTCTCACATAAGTTCATAGGCGTTTATTCTTATAGCTATTCTCCCTGCTTTTACATAGCTCTCCCAAGTACATCTCGCGCATCATAGGAATATCGAGCTAAACAATCGCAATGCTATGAGATGCGTCCATAATTATAAGATAAAGTAAGGGCGGGCTTAAACATTCGGTGGTACACTTCGTGTAGTTTTTTAGCACAATGGGGTGGCACACTGCCGCAAGTTCAACCTATTATGAACTCCGAACGTATTCTACCTGTGCCTCTGTTGGTTGATGCCATTTCAATCACCATATGGAAAAGATAACACGATGATCCACCATATTCTGTGCATCTCATCAAATGTTCCACGCATTCGCAGCGATGACCAAATTTCGGCGGCTGAGATGATATGTAATTTTCGCTGCGCAATGAAATCTGCGCATCTGTCGTAGTTCCCCATTCCAGAAGGATTATACTCCTTTCTGGTTTTTCAATGTGTTCTTATTCTTATGTCTTCACTCATTCCGATTTTTTTTTTAGAAAATATTTCACCTAACCCCCATGTTTTTCTACGTAGATATGCCACACATTTTTGGAATATTTCCATCTCTGGTATGCGACGAGAAAATTAGCTCCTTTCGGTTCATCATTAAACCACGATTACGACGTTTTTAAAACCTTTTTAAAATAGTGTTTATATACAGTAATGTATTATAATACTAAATACGGTGTTTTTAACATTTTCTGTACGCTTCTAGTACGATACTATACCCAGTAGCCATTATGGTGATTGGGAAGGGAAGAACAGTCAATTACATGACGGTTACGAGCGAAATGTACTTATTCCTTACCAATTCCTCACTCAGATTAAATAAGAAGCTGAAACGCCTTTGGAGGCTTTTGTGTCCTCTCCTGAAAAGTTTGGAGAAAGTGAACAGGAGCATCCCAAGGAACATGACGAGATCAGTGGGCAGTGGTGAGCAGTGGATCATCTGTCTTTTGATGACAGTCATTTGGTCATTTTTGGAGTTAATTGATCGTTTCTGTTCCGATGCACAGAACCAATACATTGTTGTGAATTATTTATGATTGACATTTGGAGTTTAATTGTGAACGAGACCAATCGACAAAAACGGTAGAAGGACCAATTGTATTGACTGACAACTGCGACGAATTGTGTGAACCGACAACTGCTGAAGAGATGAGAAGATTCACAGGTTATAAGAATAAGTGTCCAGAACTTACAATGTTTCCAAAGGCATACTATGTGGAAGCACACTATGAACGCGTAATCTATGGGCCTATGCCGAAACTTCGGTATACTTGAGGATGTCGTACTGCCCTCCTTAGTGCTAATAGTCTTGGCGCGAGACTTAGTGAGACGAACGGACTCTTCCAGAAAATAGTTTTTTTGTAAATTACGAAGTACAAGAAGCATCTTTTCTCGGACGACACTGAAAATATGTGTTGTGGTGAAGCTACCGATTTAGTACACTAAAAAAACCTGATGTTGTAGAACAAAGAACTATGAGGAAGATACACTGAAATCAATGCACATCGTCAAGAATGTTGAGATCGAAGAAAATCAGAGATTTCCACAGAATAAAAGAAGGTATGCACCGTATGCTGAAAGGATACAATCGGCGAGTTCACATATCAAAATCGGGTTATACGTTTTTCTGAAGAAATTTTAGTCTCAATGACGACGCACAACGTGAAGGTTGGCTACGACAGCAAGGAAATTTTTGCTCTGCTTAGAATAGAGCACGAGAGACTAACTCGAATGACCTTAAAAAATATTATAGTCGGAACAAGATGTGATAGCTTCCACGAAAGTTTGCAACTGAAACGTTTGCTGAGGACTTTAACGGCTTAGATTATGTTCCGATTATGTCAGTTTTTTATGTACCTTCTAGTACAATTTTTCACGGCAGGGTATTGTGTAAAATACCAGTGTTTCTGTTCCGATGTACAAAACCAGATAATTGCAAAACTCCGTACCGCAGGTGTCTGTGGTGGGTATCGAACCCATTATTACCCTTTACGGGGGGCTAACATGTTCACTACCACACCATGCGGGCCCTTCGCTCCGCCTTTATCTCAGCCGTATTGTAATCTATGTGTGGTAAAAACAATCACCCGTCAACGGGATTGATCTGGGGAGCATAAGCCGGCACTGAAACCAGTTAAGCTGAGGCTGTAGCCGAAATCACAATGTTAACTTTTTATTTGCTCCGTACTATAATTTTTCACGGAAGGGTATTATGTGAAATAGTGTGAATGATAGGTTATGTATTAACTGGGTTCGGTGCCGATTTATGCTCCTCAGATCAAGCCCGTTGACGGGTTGCTTGCAACGATTGCTGACGGCACCTACAAAACGCGGCCGACAGAAAGCTGAAACGAAGGACATGCATGGTGTGATGGTGAACATGTTAGCTCCCGTAAAGGGTAGCAACGGGTTCGATCCTCACCGCAGACACATGTGGTCCAGAGTTTTTCAAATATCTCAGCATCGTTGTGGTTATGTTTTCACTGCTTTTCAAAATCTTAACTGTAGACAATTTTAAAAGTGAAAGAATAATTCGATGTTTTTCTTCAATAAGCAGACACGAGGTTGGTAGTATAGAATTTATTAGGATGTAACTATTCCTTACTACGAATAAACGGCTCAGGCGAAACCGCCGAAACATCATCTATTGTATTCTAATAAATTCTATAGTACCAACCTCGTGTCTTATTGAAGAAAAACATCGGATTATCAAATCAATGCCGAGGTTAGTAGAAAGTCGGTCTTGGGAATTGCTAGGTGAAAGAATAGTTTAGAAAATCATATAGACTTTTAAGAGAACAGAGCAGTGTCCCTTCTAAAGGCTACCTGTCAAAGTTGTTATAATTAAAACAGGCTTTCATAGCGGCAGAATAGAATTATTAGAATGAAATTATAGAATTAAAATACTTGGTAGTAAACCATCAACTGCTTCCAGGAGAGTGTGACAACTTGCGATTATCGATACGGTGCCGATGCAGCAGCATTAGTTAGCCGAAAAAAAAAACGTGGCAAATGGAACTTTTGCTTGTGGTTCCCTTCTCAAGCGTAGAAAAATCATATCTGACGTGCATCGAGGAGAAATGGATAATAAACAACAAAATGAAGAGAAAAAAGATTTATAAGTCCCACTAATCTTGCTGGACCATAGAAGAAAATATGGTGAGCTTGGGATCCTTGTATTATAAGCTGCTTAATACTCTAAGGACCACTAATACCTACAAGTGTCATGATGGTTTTACAGGAGTGACTGGTACAACATCTGTAGCTCTCACTTTCTTTCCAGTGGTTTATTTTAACATATAGAACTGTTTTCCAACATTGTTTATTATCAACTGATAGATTGTAGAACAGATGTTGCGTTGGGCGTTGGTCGAAAAAACTTCTAATCCGCATTTAGAAATATACAAAAAAACGTTTTCCAAACGAACTCACTAACCAGAAATTTGTGGGCTAATCGACTATTATTTCAATTCCAAATGCTATAGTAAATGCTAGTTATCCTATAGAGCGCGCAGATATAAAACGTACAGAAATGGAGACCCATCCCATAAGTTGCAAAACACTTCCAGATGTTAACAGTAATGTTTTTATTGTATGATGGACCGTAGTAAAAGGATAAAGGATAAGGCTCTCGACGTTGATCAATCCTTAACGGATGCGCCATGCATTCGACTTCATTAAGCATCGTTTGGAAGTGACTGAATGCATATCTGGCCCCTTACAATGATTCGCGGTGGCCTACCGATGTATCGAGCCAGTGCTGCTATCCACCCAGATAAGTCTGGTACCAATTTGCTTACCCCGGAGGGATGGAAGGCTTGGTGCTCCGTGGGCGCGGGCATCGATTCCACGTGTGTGTTGCACGGCGCCTCCGACCACTGCACTACACGCGCCCTATGGACCGTAGTAACATGTTATAAACATTATTCATACTCATAGAACGATAGCACAAAGTATTTTCAACAATCTATTCTTGTTGACAACCAACGGAGTCCTCTAGTTGCAGAAAAAATTACTGCTTATTTCCGAAAAACCAAGTGCACGAAGACTGAAAAATTGGCCGTCCTCCATTCCGCAACAAACCCGAAATCAGGTATCGCCGAGAGGGTGTTAACATCAAATCAGACTATGAATTCGGACCAGTACCGCTAACAACTCATCCAATTGGAGCCAACAATTAACCAAGAGGCACCACAATTAGTGAGCAGAGAAACTGTCGTGTTCCATCACGGCAACACTATACACATATATGTTTTGGGAGTAAGGGAGAAAACTCCCAGAACCTGGACAGAACGTTTCAGTTCGATAAATAGTACATCAGGCTTTCCATCTTCTGCTTAACATCTATCCAGAGGAGAACATACCTAACTAACACAGTGTGTATGACAAGCTCGACACGGGTGCTTTTTCGCATAAAGTATCAGTAATAAGAGGCCTCACAGGAAAAGTATGACTTCGTGCCGAATGTCTGAAATCCAATCCGCAGTAGAGCAACGTGAAAGACGCGATGATTAATTGAATTACTACACTAATTGTACACTATGCATTACGAAAAGTTCTGGAATTCACTCAATGTCTTCATGGAGAAAGCACGGAAATCTTAATGATTAAATCACCCTGCAGAATTCTTGCAGCTGTAGCATAATAACTGTTACAAAGCTAAGTAGCATGCAAGCAACAACACAGACAAGTGACTCAAATAGTTGTACACCAGAAGACCACATATGCACGGAAGTATTGGTGCAAATGCTAATGAGCAGAAGTAAAAAATAAATCATTTCAAATCAGAACCGATAACAACGATGCTAAGATATGAGCCAAACTCGAGACCTCAGTTGGGGGGTACGAACCTGCAGTTACTCTCATCAGGGATCACGTGTTATTCAGTGCACCAACCGAGGCCCTTGATCTTTTTTTCTCAGCCAGTTTTTATCATAACGCTGATATTATCAATCATGCTTTCCGTAAACGGCAATGACCTGGGAAGCATAAACTGGAACTGAACTCAGTTAAGCTGAAGCTCCAGTCGAAATCACAAAGGTTCAACTCTCAAATACTGTCTATTCTTAGGAATAAGCAGCAAATAAAAGTTAAAACACTGAAGGCCATCGTTAAAGAATTTCGGAAAGGCAAATGTTTTCATCAGAACATCTAATAACTTCAGTGCAAGAATGTTTAAACAATATTAACTGTAGTGACAAAAATTAAGTAAATCAGGCTTTGTTTTGATCCGTGATAATCCACGGGCAATTTCTTGACTCTCCTTAAAACTGAAAAATTCAAGTTGGAAAATTCATAGGTTTTTTGCACTTCTCAGTCGACTTTCTAGTAATCAAAGCAGCTTCATCAAGGTCACTGATTAGACCGGGAAGTAGTGCAGCCCTACTGTAATGCATTGCGTTCCTGTGAAACTGTACT
This sequence comes from Angiostrongylus vasorum, assembly GCA_018806985.1. Taxonomy (NCBI): domain Eukaryota; kingdom Metazoa; phylum Nematoda; class Chromadorea; order Rhabditida; family Metastrongylidae; genus Angiostrongylus; species Angiostrongylus vasorum. Next base: position 1,744,528 of record JADANN010000462.1, read on the forward strand.
TTTTATTAGAATATCTTCCAATAGAAACTCCCATAAATTCAAAAGTATTGCAAATAATGAAAACTCCTGCAGGCATATGAGAAAGTGACTGGTGACCGACCCTGATATCCTCTGGGTTCATTTCAGCGATAGGAACTTCGGCAAAGTCTATGGTGCCGTTGAGGATGTTGTCCCTGAGCTTAGCAAGCGACGGGTGTGCTCTTCCTGTGTGCCCTCCCAACGTCATCGAACGTCGTGTTGACTCACTCGACACCTGAGATCAGCAATCCATTGTTTGGTCCTTGAAAATCGAAATCGAAGCACATGAATCAGAATTTCCGCAGTGGTTAGCTTATAGTGTTTATGCATAATGCAAAAAGGTTGTGGGACATGTGAACTAAGAACAAAGGTAAAGGACGATAGGAAATTTTTTTCCACTGCTTTCTTTCGGATTTAACAATAGGATTACTAGGATAACACATATGAGTAAAGGACAGTATTTGAGTTTGGTTAATCAGAATGAAAACGATCTTAGTTCACCTAGCGTACATTACCACAGTCAAGTACAGTTCCCAATTCTGTCCTAACTTAACTGTTTCGCCATTTTAACCATTGCTTAGCATTTGATTCTGACTATCACGTTACATTATCAATTACGAAAAAAACAAAATTGTGTCTCGTTTTTATACGAGGTCATGGCACCACGCATGAGATGGACCATCTTATCTCCATCAAAGAACTGCAGAAGGAGTAAGCAAATGGAAACATTCTATGGCATGCACAATTGACGTGAAGACAACTCATCCAAGTATCCCACTGGTATAAAGAACTCGAAAATTATTGTTATCCGAAAGATGCTATTAAAATCTACATCAGATGAGCAGAAATCCATGAAATGACTGACCAAGTAGAACTTCGGTGCGATGATGATCACAATGTTCACAGAGACGGTCAGCTGCAACTGCACGAACGAAATCGTGAACAAGGTGTCACTGTGCGCAGAATTGCGGATCGAATATCTGGAGATGAGAAGTTATAAGGCACTCACGATTTCTCAAATACGTGTTCTCTTAGCAAAGTTGATATCGGAGTGATACTGAAACCTAAACATCGAATGAGAAGCGTTACCTAATGAGGTTGGCCATGAGCGTGATAACGGCTTCTAAGCAAACCGCTACCGTGAATTGCCATCGCTCTAACCAGTCGCTATTTCTGGCCTGTAAATAAGAACGTTTTGGATTTTTCTGTTTCAAATTTTAACGTGAAGGAACTAAAAATTGCTAGTTCCCTCTCCAAGTTTCTACCAATAGAACCCCCATATTTTCTTCGCTTCAAACAATGAAATATTAGTGGAGAGTGGATCTTTTCAGGATAAAAAACAGCTAAAAACCGATCAAACTCTGATCGAAACTGGTTTCGAGCAGCAAACCTACCTTATAGCAAAGACGCATGCCGTAGAGTAGAAACAGCAGCTCGTAACAGTGCCAGATGATGTGCCAGCCCTGCATGCGACACTGAGGCCAAGCCGTCTTCCATAATGCCGAGTCACCCCACGACCCCACCGTCCACGCCATTAAACCTGAAGCGAACCCCCAAAAAGTAAAAAATTCACAAACAATCAAACATTCGAATGTTGAAAATATTACAACATTTAAGTTTTATGCTATGTAACACCATATCGCATTTCATTAAAACGACAAAAGACGGTGGAACTGCAAAGCAGGAATCCACTATTTAAGCAATTTGGTGCTTTTCAGTATAAAAGCCAGATAGGGCAGTCAATATTCAAGTAGTTGGTCACGGCACAGAAATAGCTCCAGAAAACAGCAATGTAAAATACCAGCACTGAGAATTTTATCCGAAGTGTTAGTCTCCAAATTCTCAATGGACACTCGTTTGTCGTTTCTTAAGACAACTGCATATTACAGTAGTTTGACACGCCACTTTAGTCAGTTGCCGAGCCGTTTCTTATACATATTAGCTGGCATTTTGATATGCAGAGCCAATTTCCTTGTGTATAGATGAACCAGAGTTAAACTGAATGGACTGACCCGTTATTGTGAGAGCGAGCATACCGACAAGATATTTCACCATATCCTTCTCCCTAACCGAAACATGCTGTGCCTTTCTAACACGGTATTCTTGCAAATTCCTGAATACATGAACGATATAGAGAATATTCCCAGGATAGACTTTTTATGAGGAATATTTTGTAAACAAACCCTGAGGAGTTATAATGAGTCGTCATCGGTGAGCAAGAAATAACAATCCTCTTAAGATTTCAAGGATGCTGAGATATTTGCAAAACTCCGGACCGCAGGTGTCTGCGGTGGAGAACGAACGTGTTATTGTCCTTTCCGGGGAGTAACGCGTTCACCACCACACCATGCGGGTCCTTCAGGCGAAACGAAGAACGAAAAACGAAGAAGAGTTTCGCAAATATCTCAGCATCATTGAAGTTATATTTCGCAATATACCCTGCCATTAGAAAGAGTAGGCAGTAAATAATAAATTAAAATCCTCTTAAGAGTTCGTAAAAAGTGGAAATTATCTAACAGTAGCAGCCAGTTAATAACGAGTTGCATTAGCTGATATGAACACCGAGGCCCAGATCGAGGATGTAGACTTCTAGAAATCTCCCCCACCTGTAAATTTTGAGCACAATGGATCCGTAAAAAATGCTGAAGCCGATTTGACGCAACCAGACGGCCATACAACAGCCGGCTTGCGGCGGTACGAACCAGTCGATGAGCAGCTGAAATTCTCACTGGTCAGTACTGATTCGACCACACAGAGGATTGAGGATACAGTGTTAGATGTTGACCAGTTCCGGAGGGATGCGCCATGCACTCGACTTCATTAAGAACTGTTGGAGGTGACTGAGTGCATATCTGACGTTTACAATGACTCGCGGTAGTTAGGTCAGTGGCGCCATTTTTCTCATATAGGTCTGGTGCCAATTTACCGACCCCGGATGGGGTAAGTGCTCGATGAGCCTGGCCACGGGCTCCAGCTAGCAATCAGTTTTCCAGGGCACCTCTAAGCACTGCGCCACATCTGTCTGCTAATAAAGGAACATAAAATAAAACATTTTTGCTTCATGTATTGTCCTCAACTCAACAATCTTAGATGTGCAGTCCTCGCAAGAAAATACTATTCTCCTATCGTCCACACTTAAGGTAAGCTACCTACTTCGGCGCTATTTCTTAAATATTAGCAACGTTTACCTGGAGCAAAGCACCAGAAAAAATCCACAACGCGTAAATAAACAATGTAACCAGAAACAGCAAAGCTAGCACTGAATTTAAGCAGTTTCGTAAGATAAAAATTCATCTGCATAGGCGGATCAGAGGTTTGAAGCTCAGTAATTTGAATTCTGGACAATTTAACAACACTGAACGAAGTACTTCCGTCATTCTTCATGAATTGAAAAAAGACTTCAATTCTGGAATACTTTACCAGACAAACTTAGTATGATAAACTGAACCACAAAATGTTGTGAATAATGACAAGCAACGCCAGTTTCATCACTTACATGCTTCTACCCAAACAATGTGTGCCTTAGTAATCCTCTTAAACGCAGCACTATCACCGCACAATAAAAAGAACGATTCGTTTCAGAAGCTTCCAGAGGAATAAAATGATGATGTAGCACAGAAAACATGGGATACGAGGGATACGATGGATACGGTGCTATACTAGAAGAACAGTTACTTCCTCTAGACAACGATTCGCCTACGCCATCATGTGGAGGTGCTGTGGGTGGCAGGACAGAAGGGCTAGTAGCACTGACTGACAAGCACTTCTTGGGTTGGTCTTAACAGAAAAGATTGTATCTTAAAATATTATAAAAATTTGGCAGTTGTCTTCTGGACTGATCATAAGATAACTGGACAGGTGTACACTATAATGTGCTTTTTACGTGGAGAATTTAAGTGGTATTCCCATCTCTGATTTACAGCTGAAACTACTTATAGGCAAATAGTGCTCAACAAAACACAACGTTGCACTTTCCGTTAAACAGACTGCTGAATGAAAACTGTAAAAAATAAAATTGAATATGAAATTCATATAAGATTTGAAACATTATATATATACCTTATATACATATATATATATATATATATATATATATATATATATATATATATATATATATATATATATATACCTTACTTCGTCGATGAGCTGACACGAAGATGTTACCATATATTTATTCGACTGACGTTTCCACGACTTCAACTTCCTCAGATCCGATGAACCGATTCAATGTCCACGGTCTTCGCTTCTCTCGATGTGGTGTCTTCCTCATCGTATCCAGTCAGATCTTCCTCAGTGGAGCATCACTCGAATGAGTATGTACATATTATGAAAACACATATACATATGCACATACATATGTATCTTTATATATAAAGCTCTCTCGGCGTTGACCAATCCTTGAGGGATGCAGCATGTATTCGACTTCATTAAGTACCGTTGGAGGTGATTGAATGCATATCTGGCCTTTACAATGACTCGCGGTGGCCTACCAATGCATCGAACCAGTTCTGCTATCCTCCTAGACAAGTCTTGTAGCAACTTGCCGACCCCGGAGGGATGGAAGGCTTGGTGGGCCATGGGCGCGGAGATCGATTCCAAGTGTGTGTCGCCGTGGCTCCTCCAACCACTGCGCCACACGCACCCTATATTTATATATATATATATATATATATATATATATATATATATATATATATATATATATATATATATATATATATATATATATGATAGATAGATAGATAGAAAGATATATATGCACATGTTCATATATACATGTAATATATAGATTTATCGAGTAGTCTCTCCTTGAAACTTCGATTTTACGCTCTGAACATTTGCTGATGATTTTATGATTTTATAAACACGTGACAACGCATTTCAATGAGATTGGTTGTATCCGGAAATTTTATTCCTCCCTTTCCAACAGCTGACAAGCACACTGAAAAGTACGAAAGCACAACCAATTCACAGAGAACATGAGAACGAACTTAATCTGATCACTTATGTCTCCTCTTCTTTTTCTAAAAAACCGACACTTCGAAAGAATTTGAACTTTCTGATTCGTACTCCAGACAAAGGAAAATGTCTGTGTGGCCAGATCCTCGATGAAACCGTTGCGAAAAGTTGTTGCTCTTCAATCAGTTGTATTCGATGAGAAGATCGTTTAGACGGCATCGCTGTACTAACCGAAAACTTTCTACAAGGCATTTTGAGCTAACATGGCTTGTTCATTTAAATAATAAGGCGAAAAACATTCTACTATAAATGAACAAAGCAGTCACAGTTTGACCCACATGTTGAGTGCTAGCCGATGTGGCTTGTGTTCTACGAAATACTTTACTAGTAATGCACATAGTTGAACAGATTCAGAGCACTGTTGGCCTAGCGTTGTTGGCTAACGAAGCGGCTCATTACACTGCGCTACGGAATCCTAATGAGGACATTATCCATCGAAAATGACAAAAGTGGATGTGCACGAGAAATGATGAACATGATGCTTGCGATTTGATGAATGGTATACATATTGTCGAGAATAGAATCAACAGTATTTTTCAGTGTTTTGATTTTAACCGAGAGTATTTTTTGAAACCAGACACCAGGACTACGCTAAAACGCCTTGAAATCTCCTCTAATCCGGAACGGGAAGATCCACAATTTCCTCTTATTTCAGGAACATTGTAGAATTTCAAGGCATACTTTATTAAAATAACACTTTTTACACTCCTTCACCGCCCATATCCTTAATATTTCCTCGAAATGTTTGCTTACCTATTACGACATAAAGCAGTCTTCCAACCCAATCATCAGTCTTTCTATTTCTGAGCTCTATATGAGGAAGGCAGAATAGTATCTGCGAAAAGATGGATTACTTGACTGAATCTTGCCGAATACTCTCACTCCCTATCTTTATCAAGCCTTAAAAACAGAATCAACACACTAGTTTTTTATGGGATGACATCAACATGAAATGATGGGTAGAGGATAAAGCTTTCGGCGTTGATCAATCCATGAGGTACGCGTAACGCGTTCGACTTCAGCAAGCATTGTTAGAGATGAATGAATGCATATGTGGCCTATGCAACAATTTGCGATGGCTTACCGATCTATTAAATCAGTGGTGCCATCCTCTCAGACAAGTCTGGTACCAATTCCAGGATCCCACGGTAATTGAAGGTTTGGTGAGATCTGCGGGATCGAGCTAGCGACTATATGTTTATTTGGCACCTTCTAACCATTGCGCTACATGCGCCCCACCATAGAATGAAGTAGTTAAATATATGTTCACAAGCTCATCTACTTGAGCGGATATGCTCGAACATGGCCGTCGAACACACAGCACAAAAATTCAAAATATGTTGATGGTATGTTTTAGACTAACTTGGCACAATTCCAGTTCAAGTCGCTGACCAATGCATCAGTTCAAATCTAAACCGCCTATATTTTCGTTAGTATGAGATCTATATTCCTCAAGATGACCACTGTCAAGATGATGTAAATAATTCGGAGATCATGATATGTCGCGATGGTAGCGTGCAGATGAGTGACTGCGACAGTTGCGCTGCGAAACCTGACGCATAAGTGAGCCTACACAATGGGACCCTAAGAAGCACAAAATGCAGGAGGAAAACAGAAAGCGCTTCATTGAGGCCTTTCATAACCTGCTCATCTGTCACGTTCTCGAAAGACTGGTAAGAGTAAGACTAGTACTAAGTCCTAACAAAATTCGGTTAACGTGGGCTTGTCGTCAGGGAGAACAGGGACAAAATTGATGTTCTGGATAAAAATCGGTATACAGAGAGAGTCCACAACATTCATACTTCATCGAAAGTTTGTTCAGGTAGGGAAGATGTAATAACACCTATACAGAGAAAGCTAGTCAGTAGATAAATTAGTGTTACATCAACAGGCGTAAAGATACGCCACCAAATTTGCAGACTTTGGAAAGAGTGATACATTTAGTTGGTTTAAACTACGGTAGAATTTTCTGCACTAACGCAATGTGTCCATAGGTACGGCAAAGGCAGGAGCGCAGCCTCAAACTTGAAACATAATGCGATGAGACAACTGTTTTTAATTCAATCCCATATCCAAGTCTTCTGGACGAAGTTAGTCATACCGTGAATAAACTCATTGCACGGTTACTTCTAAGAGCATATTTACAACCTGAACGGAAAGAACTCCGAATTTGTCAAGCGTCATCTTTTACTGCTAGCAAAAGTAGGTTTGTCACTAAAATATCAACTTTCCTATTACACCAGAAAAATGTGGGAAAAATAAACGGGGAAATTCCATGCCTCTTCACTGCAAGCATACTTCTTGCTTCTACTATTCAATACGAACTTCTATTTTCTCTGTTTTATAGAGACCAAAGGTATAAAGTGTAAGTAGAAAGCTTAGCAAGTCTTACAATTAGATACAGAATGCTGGCTCCAATGAGGAACAGCTCCATGAGGGCCCATCCGCGAGCCTCTTGACCGCGGCGACGAGCACGACACACGACGGGAATCAGCGCCAAGCAGGCAGACGCACACGCCGCGTTCGCCACCAGCAGCATCGGCCTGTCTGAAGCACACCTCTTAACGATTTTCCTGGCTGGTGTACATATAACAAGTCTCATTTGGTTACATTCTTTTGTAATATCTCAGAATTTGATGAAGTTTATGAGCTCTCGAGGGAGGAGTCCTGTGGATGTTTGAAGACTGGTTTTTTGGAGATGGGAATTGCTCACGCTATTCCGAAAGAAAATAAGTGGAGGCAAGGCCGTGCGAAAACCGACCTCACTAGTTTATCACAACGTTCCTTTTTGTACAGGACTGTTGCAGTTACCCAGCGCTATCAAGCAGAACATGCCCCTTAGAGCAGGTTTAGTGAAGCATTCTATATCTTCGCTTTGAATTAATGAGAGTAAGGTCAAGCTCACACACCGTTTGAGTAGGAGAGTATGGAATGTAAATTTCATTGCAATATATCCCTACTATGAATTAGACTACATTGTAAAAAAACTCCATGAGAGAAGTTTTAAACAACAACAAAAAAAAATGAAGCTTGTTCGAATTCCATAAACACACCGAAGCACAAGCCCTGAACTATTTTTTGCATGATTTTTCTGTTTCACTAACGCCATTTGTCACAGCATCTCAAGATCAAGGCTTTTTTAAGGTTGCCTAATGAGGAAGAGAAGAAGTAGCGCTTACTTCTGTCTGAATCGGTTCTGCAGAGCGCTGTATCCTCGCCTCTGCCACAACATGTCTTGGCTAGGACTCTCAATCCGCCATGCACCGTCCATGTGCACTAAATTGAAGAAAATGTGAAAATCTACAGAAATAAGGTTATGCAGAATGAGATGTTGCGTGCCAGTTGTAACTAGTTGATATATCACCGGAAGAGGAAATGTGCTCATGCAGTATCACGGCAATCCGGAACTCCTACACTATGTGAACCGAGCCCAAGGGCTAACGTGCGCGTGCTCAATGGGGTTAAATTATACCGCGTATGCACGAAAAGCAGAAAAAACTACTAAGCAAATGGTTTTACACGGTAATACAAATATTACCACAATGGCGCTGAGATATTTGCAAAACTCCGGACCGCAGGTGTCTGCGGTGGGGAACGAAAGCGCTACTACTCTTTCTGGTGGCAAACGCGTTAACGATCACACCATGCAGGTCCTTCGTTTCGTCTGTCTCTCAAAACAAATATGGATGGAAATTAGATGATTTCGAAGGACCAAGTGTTTACTAGATAGGGAACAGGATCCGTTATTGACATAAGGATGATCAATCCCGTAGGAACACATGGAAATAAATAGATCGATCCATAAGTTTCAGAGGAATAAATAGACTCCAGGCATAGAATAGCTCAGCGGAAATGGGAGCGAATTTAAAGTGCAGTATGAAGCGAAGATATTCATGAAGTAGGAAATCATAAGAGGAAGATGTGAGACATTAAAACGTGCGTGGGCTAAGAAATACTATCCACATGTTAACTTCTTATTTGCTGCTTTCCACAATTTTTCATGACAGGGTATTATGCGAAATACAACCACAGTGGTGCTGAGATATTTGGAAAACTCCGGACCGGTGGGGAACAAACTCGCTATTACCCTTTCCAGTGGCTAAGAGGTTCGCTCCTTACCGGAGACACCTGCGGACTACCCACATGGTTACAAACAATTTATTTGCTTTTGCTGCTTAAAAATGAGTAAGGTTTATAAAAAATTATGCAAAAAACCATGTTTTTTATAAACTATGCATTGTGCGAAATCTGAACGCAGCTCGTTTTACTTTCTTTAGAAAAAAAGAAAACGAATCTCATTAAACGTCTAAAGTAAATTGCTCGAAAAGTGCATTAAAACGTCTTAGCAGGTGCGCAGCTGTTCGAGAGCGACGTGCAAGTGGGTGCTGTTGAATTGATTAGGCAACTCTACGAGTACGGAGTTGAAGATCGGCAAGAGAAGCAAGATTGCATCTCGACGGGATGTGTCGCGCATGAATTATGACCACAAGCATAGGAGTGGACGATAGAGCAGAAAAATGTCCAGAATTGCCCACAGTTCAAGCGAATGTAACCGGAAGGAATTTTTAATCTGAGAGAAGCTCGAGGCCTATACTGCTGAATTGAGAGTGCCCGATACACCAATGTTAATCTACTTGCATGTGGGTGATGTTTGTTAGCAAATAAACTCGAACAGTACTTTCTTTGAGCGAACGAATCAGGTGGTTTGATCAAAGATAGAGTAGGGAAAGTCCACGACGACAGGCAGAAGAGGAACAAAATGGAAGGGCTGGCTTGCCCGACCAAATCAAATAAAAGCCAATCAAAAAATAAGAAGAAATATGAGGAGACATCACAGAGAAACAACCCTAACAAAAACTTTCTCCTACCCATGGATTCACTGTAAATGTTGAAACGATGATGAAAAATGCTAGCAAAACCACGTACCTTTGTACTACATGGAGTAGCGGTGCACAGATCTAAATCGAATTCCATTCGAAGTGTCAGGTAGGCCCTTCGAGTGGTGGCATTAGGGTCTTTTGTAGGGAAAATAATTGTCGGCAACCATCGGTCCGTCCCATCTTTGCAGCTGTATTCAAGAGCGTAAAGCGGATTTTGGCCAGTCAGATTAACTTTGAGCGGAAGTTTGATGTCAATCGAAGAGTTCTCTAAGAAGGTGGCGTCGAAGTCACGTGGATGTTCCGCAAAGAATCGTGCTAGCGGGATCAGACGCGGGAACTGTGCGTTGATCGCCGTCGAGAGCAGTCGACCGGCCGAGATCGCACGACCGCACTGGTGCGCGTCGTCGAGACGAGACAGAAGCTGAGACAGCGAGTCCTGTCCCAGGACCGGCGGCAGCAGTACCAGCAGGCCAAGCAGGACACGGAGCAGCCGGCCGTCGCCGCACTCGCACAGCATCGATCCCGGCGGCCGCCCACTGCGCTGGCCCGGAGCCCTGCGTGTCTGGCGGCGGAGCCGGCGGCTCTCGCCGGCCGGTGCTCTGTCGCTCCGGGCCGATCTGACGATAATCGGATGCATCAATTATCAGCACTCATCACTCGACTCGACCTCTCGTGTCGGGGGCGTCGATGGCATCTGCCAGTACTGGCCCGTAGAGGAACAAACACCCTGGCCAAGCTTCGATGCCATCAGCTGGCAACACACCAGCCCCTGGTCTTTTCCCGCAAACAGGCACGTCTCACACGACTCCTCTCGGTTTTTTCCCTTGTGGAGAAGAGACTCAGTGCATCTTATTACTGCCCGATAACGAATGGAGATATTTTGACGTGAAGGCGCGACTCAAGATTCATAGGCTTTCCGTACTTGTTTTTTTTTAAAGAATCCCATAATCTTTGGCACTTTGCTATGAGGTTTCGATGATAAATTCTACATGGGAATTCGTGTTGCAGTTGTCGTTTGCCAGAAGTACATAGCGAACGTGGGGAAAGAACGAGCGCAAACGAAGGAAGGAGGGCAATCTTCAGTCATTCGACTCGCTTGGGAATGTCTGGGCACTTCACATCTCTGCTTCGTTCTCAATCAAATCTTGTCCTCTTCTTGCACTAATCCACTTTGCATTTTTAGACCAGCCTCATCTCATAAATGTGCATTTCCTTTCTCTTCTACTTGTGATACACTCGCTTCCAAATTCAGTAAAGAGCTGAGATGTGCGAAAACGTCACCCGGTGTGGAATGTATATTACATAAACAAGTTTATGACTGGCAATAAACGACACAAAAACTTAATGCCATTTTCCCATTCACTTCGTAATTTTGAGCTGAGAAAACTTATTGCTCATTCACGTACATAATGAATGCCCTGTAGGTGTATGTGTACAAACGAATCAGGAGTGACATCAATAGCTTTCAATCCAGTCCATTTTGAATACTAATCAGTATTCAGCTCAGATATGTGCTATGCCATCAGTTCATCAGTCCTGATGAAGTGTTGATTGCTTGGATTGGCTTTCTTTCTTTGGGAAGCTTACACGAGGTTGATAACACTCTTTATTTTGGGTTAACCTTTCGAGGGTATCGTCTTCATCCGAGTCTCGATGCGTCAGGAAGATGCCACCTCGAGAAAATGAAGAACTGTGGACCATCGACTCGGATTATCCGCTCTGATGAAGACGATACCGTCGAAACGTTAGCCGAAAAACAAAGAATGTTATCAACCTCGTGTACGCTCATCAAAGAAGGAATGTATATTGATTAATCATGCCGAGGTTAAAGGAAAGTCGGTTTCGAAATATCACTTCGATATGTTTTTTTGATGCCACAATCACATTTTAGCAGTTTCTATGCTTTATTCGCCACTCGTGCAAGTGGAAGGAGAACTGTTCATTCAGGTTTCGCCGATTATTTTCGCAGCCGTAGGTGAAAGCTAGAACGTTGACGCGAAACATCACTTGCTCAGTACATCCTCGTTTTCAAAATTCATGTGTGCTTGAAGCGAAATGTGACGATTTATTTCTGATTAGAGACGAAAGAACAGCGAAAACACCCTCCATCATCTTCTCGTCGTTCGAAATCCCAAATTTTATCCCAAATTTTACTGATTTCTATTGATTTGCCTGGCAATAACAATGTATTCAGTGGGTTGTGTGTCCGTTCACTTAGCGAAACGAATGGTTATTTGGCGAAATGCGCCCTCAATACTCCTTGTTGAATACACTTCGGTGTGAATTATTGGACTACGTAACAACAACAGATTCCACAGGAAAAAAATAACTGAACACCGCTAGAGCAAAAATTGAAAAACCTCGGTTTTTGAAATATTATCACTCTATGTGCTAGCTGATAATGGTGCCGACTGCTGCAGGATGGGTTCGCCGGAAAAAAGCAAACGATTGTCAACGGACAATCACTATCGACAACCGTCCCGTATAAAAGAGCGTCGCCGAGTGAGATCACTTCATTTGTTCATGAGGTGCCCAATTGATTTGACTCGATACGATCACGAAGATCCAGTTCGTTAAAAAGAAACGGCTGTGGACAATCCATTCGAGTCAATACAGCTGTGAAGGAGGCAAAGGCGTCGAAACGTTAGCCGAACAAAGATTTTCTTTCTTTTGTTAATTTCGCGTTGGCTTATCAATTAAAGAATACACGTTAGCTGAACAGTAATTGACCCTTCACTGAAGCAGCGGTCTCCCACACTAAACACAACGCCGACTAATGGAAGGATAGTAAAAAGTTGGAAACGAAAATGTCTGACTGAATGAATAACAAGTGGCATTTTCGTAGCGAAAGTCTCAAAGCCATATTCAGAACAACTTACAAATCAACGTGTCGTCCATTATGGCAAAAAACGAACTCGAACATGGAAACCCATCACGAGATGCAACCACCTCTCCATGCTGCTTCTTTGCCTGATTCGGTAGACAGCACAGTTCATTCACCCAACGCTGTCGAGTTCACATACAATCGTTCCTACAAGCTAAACAGCGGAGTTTTCAAGTATTCACAACAACTGAACTGTTCAAGTCACTTACATCTCGTTTTCGTAGCCTCTTGAATGGTTTTGTTGAGCGAACGAAGCTAACGAGTAAATAGGTTGACTCAGAGGCAATTTTTCGACTCAAGACTATTTTATAAAAGCTTTTGAGAGGTGCCAAAGTTTTCGGACGATGCCCTTGTTTCACTTTTCTGAGTTTAGAGTTTACTGGAGATAAAATCATTCAATAATGGCATGTGTCCGGTCTAACTTCATGAGATTGACGACACTCTCTAAATCAGAATGCTCTCTTTTGTTGCACTCTTCTCGAAATTTTTAAATCTGCAGCATTTGTTTCAATATCTTCAATTTGATGTATAAAGCGTAGTGGTTAAAGGTGCCCTGCAATACCCACTGGATCGGTTGTGACTCCATCCCGCGGCCAGAGCTCACCAAGCGTTCCATCCCTCCGTGTTCGACAAATTGCTACCAGATTTTCTACGAACAGAAACAGTGCCCTGATCTACCGCTTGTTAACCACCACGAGTCATCACGTGAGCTTGATCAATCTCTCTTACTATGCTTGACGAAGTCGAATGCATGGTCCATCATTCAAGGATTGAGGAAACCGAACGCCTTGTTCTTTATTTATAGTCTAGATTGCACCCGTTAACAAATATTTAAGCCTTGAAATTGAGATAGCGAAAAAAATGTGTCAAAAACAAAATTCCACAACTGTCCGCCTATCGTTAGTGGCAGGATAAGTTGACAGCTCAACACAGCTATTGCTGAACGCAGTAGAACTGCAGCACCCCTTCATAAGCCTGTTGACGCATGCGATGCACGGACTCGTTCTTCTGCAGCTCGTCTGAAAGAGAAGCAGTTACATAAAATCTACCGGTTATAGTCTCATGTATTATCCTCATACGAGTCAACTCATCCTGGTGCATCACAAAGCCTTGATTTGCCTGTGGTCTGCCCAACGCATATGGTGGGGGGGGAGGCGAGGAGGGGGGATCCGCACGAGGAAATCGCTCAAAAACGCGTTTTTAAGAGAGAAAAACGCAAAAACAATCGCCCACTCGAAGTGCACGAATTGTCCGTTTGGACGCTATAAAACGCTTTCGAACGCGGTTTTCGCCATTTCCAGACGGCTGTCACTTGGTCACGCACACTTGCAAACGCCCACGCTGGATAGTATAGCCGCGGACGAGTTATCCGTTCACGGACGAGTTGTCGCGGAAAACGTCAAAGAATGCGATTTTCTCCGTTTCGACGCTATTTCCAGTCGGCTATCACTACTGCCGGACTTTGTAATACACCGCGGAGGAAAAAAATGCAAAAATTCTTGTGTAACCGATAACTGTTTTCGGCCTCTACGGATCTCGTTAAGTTCCACAATAATATTACGGTGTTCGGTGTCGGCCAAGGTAATGCTAGCGAGTTTCGATCCATTAAGGTCTAATCGCAACGGATTCTGATAGGTAGAGATCAGAAGTATTGCTTTCTGAAAGAATTAGACCTTAATGGATCCTGGAACTGTTTTCTCTGGAGAAATCTCGCTGTTTTCCTCTATAATACTGCGATATTCGGTGCGATGTTCGCATTTAGCGCTTTATTTCTCAATACACCAAAGTTCTCAATGAGTTTTGTCTCGTAACAGCTTATTCTTTCACATAATTTATCGTTTATCATTTCACAGAGTAATATTCAACAAAGAACTAGGATGGAATTTCTAAGTAATAATCACAAGAAGATGTCATGAATTCTGATCACATAAGATGGGAAATAACGGCAGGAAGTTGGAAACATGATGAGAATTCAGTGCTTGCTGATGGTGCACAGAATAAACTCTATTGAGCTGGCCGAAATCAGTGTGCGTAGTGAGTAGCGCAGATCAAACAAGGAAGCTTGACACGAATGGCGTACGACCGACGGTAAGTGATGACCAGAGGCGTCTGTGCCCGGAACCGGTTCGTCTGCTTCAATCGAGGTTGCTCTGCTTCACGTACACCGAGTAGTAAAACACTAAAAAGTGAAAACATTACCATCAGAAATAGTAGATATCCACATCAAATCCGTTTCTTTACCGTTTCCCTTACGGAACTTCTAGCAAATGACCGATGTCATGGTACGGTAGTGCAAGCACTCTTACTTCCTCAAATCATTCACTCATTTGGCGTACTCACATATTTCTTGTTTCAATTGCAGGTGATTGAGAACCATCTATGAAAGTCAAACACTGAGCTCTTGTTATAGTTTATTAATAAAAAAGCTGGAATAAAAAAGTATGTTTAGAGTTTTATATAGAAATAACTTCAGCATAATGCTTGGCAGACATCTGATTAAATTCATATCATTTTTTCATACATCACGAAATACAATCTAATAGCAGTTAGAGCAGCAAGATGGATAAATCGTACTTCCCGACGATGATAGAGGCGCGCTGGCTCAGTGGTCGAAGGCGCCCTGCAACACTCATGTGGAATCAATCCCCTGCGCCCCCCCCGTGGCCCACCAAGCCTTCCATCCCTCCAGGGTCGCCAAATTGGTACCAGACTTGTCTGGGAGGAAGGCAGCACTGGCTCGATAAATCGGTAGGCCACTGCGAGTCATTGTAAAGGCCAGATATGCATTCAATCACCTCCAAACGATGCTTAATGAAGTCAAATGCATGGCGCATCCCTGGTATTGATCAACGCCGAGAGCTTTTTTTTCATCCCGACGATGACCGTTCCACACGAAGCACACTGGCTCCTTGTATACTTATTCACTCAACCCCTTGGTATCAACAGTTGCAAGTGACCATTTACTGACTAATGATTAGCACTGAACTGAAATGAGAAACGTTTTGCGGGTGTATTCCATGGGACTCACCATATCTATGGGAATTCTTTTTTCAGCATAAAAACCCTATAAACGTTGCATGTTCCCCGAAAGATAGGACTCATTTGCAGACCGATCACATTTTTGTCTACCGCCTTGGTGGAGTCCACTCGACGACGGTGTCATTGTTTCATTTTGTGCCGGATAAGACCAGCATCAGACAAGAATTTTCCAGATGCCGGCAACGGATAGGAAAGACACAAAGTGCCACCAAGAATTTCGTGAATACAACTTACTCTCTGTGCCCTTCACATTCATAACGGTAGAACAGCAATATCTATGGCTTGATGGACGCCACAACACAGATTCTATGCAAGTCTCATACGGTCTACATCATCTTTTCCCGGCCTTAACACGCCAACGATTTTTTCTTTACAAGTTCCAGCTGAGAAACCGTGAGGATATTTAACACAAACCCTTGAAAAAAAGAAACTTGAAACATGACAGGTTGCGGATTGATAGTAGTTCAACATATTCTCTACGAGTTGCTATCTCCACATAGGTGTTCTAGTTGCATACAGAAAGAACATTGGAGGGAATCCCGATACAATCAAAACGATCTTGGAGGAGGAAAAGGAAGATATGGGTCTACATACTCACTACATGGATAAAGTACCCATGTTCACAACTAGAATCAGCTTTCAGAGTATCCAGCCGATTAACCGCAGCCAAACGAACACGCGGATACGTTCACTTCCTTGGACGATAAGCTCAGCCAATAGAATCTGTTGGGAAAAGTTATGGTACTCGAAGGACATGTAAAGACATGTCTATCTGAATAAGTGGATGAACAAGTTTACAGTTAATCATCGCTCATTTCAGTAATCATCTAGGGCCACATGTGCAGAAAATTACCGGTCGATATTGACGATTCACCGGCTTTCTAAACTTCATTTTATGTAGAGAATTTCCATAAAAATCAAATGAACTGTTTCTTGGAAGGCAGAGTGCCTCCCATCCAAAGATAAATTTCGGGCAATTTCATCACGCAACGTCCCGGAACAAATCGCCAAGATGCAGTCAACGATGGATTGAAATAACATCTTCCGAAGATAGAAACTGACGAGTCCATGTGACAAAGACAACAAATCGAGTGGAGGAAATGCTGAAGCCCGCATGACATCCAGCATGACATCTGAGAACGGATCACCACAGTATCGAAGTAGACTAAGTACTTACACAGTTGATGATTCTTCTGTGACATTCGATGGTAGTACAACTAATTTCGCCACATTTAAATGTCTTAAATCCCGTCAAATTTAAATATAGCACAAAGAAAACAGTGGCGTTTAGAACACTACCGAGCTTCCACTTACGTCGACGAGGGCTTTTCGACAAAAGAAAATTCTCGAAGTTTTCGTAGAATTTTCGCTGTCAGCCCATTTCTTTGGTAGAAGGTTGTGTTTACGCTCTCATGTCGTGAGACGACTAACTTTCTCTTCAACTTGCAAGGTTTCAATTTCTTTGTCGTGTTTATGGCTAAAGGGTTCATTGCTAAGGGCCAAAAACTGGATTCAGTTTATAAGTATGATGTTAACAAAACAATGCTAATTTTATATTCTATCTAAAGGTTGGTAAACATCCGTATCACTACGGGAATCCCAAGTGTATTGGGAGTAATCTTTCTTCTACGACTGATGTGCCTTGGCAAGTAAATCCAAATGCATCCGATCTCTGCTTGTCGGACTCCGCTCGGCTTATTTCTAACTGCATCTGTCTATTATCGCTGTTACCAAAAGTACATTACCATGTAGAGTTAGGATAAAGCAGAAATGTTTATGCTGTATTGGATCTCAAAGCAATTTTAAAAAAAAGTCAATATAAAAATCTGGCCGATTATCAAACATTTGTAAATACTATAAAGGATAAAAGATAAAGCTCTCGGAGTTGATCAATCCTTAGGGGATGCGCTGCATTCGACTTCACTAATTATCGTTGGAGGTGATTGAATGCATATCTGGCCTTTACAATGACTCGCGTGGCCTACCGATGTATCCAGCTAGTGCTGCTATCCTCCCAGACAAGACTGGTACCAATTTGCCGACCCCGGAGGGATGGAAGGCTTGGTGGGCCGACGCGGGGATCAATTCCACGCGTGTGTCGCAGTAACCCTTCCAACCACTGCGCCACACGAGCCCATGGTAAATGCTATAACAACCTTAAAACAGAGCAAATCTCAGAGCTGGACGCTTTCGCGTCAACAAGTTGGCTACGACTCACAACCAAGCAGTAGGACCTTTGTGAAGAAATGGGAGTTCCGTATATGATAGAGATCGCTTCACTGATTTTGGTCAGAAAATGGCCTGCTTTGACCTGATCTGAGATTCTTTCTATTGTAATGAACTGGGCGGAATTCAGGTTGGCTCATTCATAAGTCCAGGAGTATTCCAAGAAATTCTTGTTTTGCATACTGCTGGAAACGAAAGGCTCTCAAAGGACAGTTTGGTTTTTCAGCGTTATAATGGAGTTAGAATGATTGATGGATTGGATACATGGGAATCAAAGCACCAGCACTGATTACACTCCTAAACTCTTAGTCTAGCCAGGGTCCTACACTATTTTTAAGCACTTCTTATAACACGACAATCAGCGCCACACCATAGGGCATTCCATTCACACCAAACAAAATCTAAAATCATAGGGTAAACATGTAAGGAATGCATTTATTCCCTGTAATTGCTCACTTCCTGCGTCGGGAGACAGGAACGCGCTTTCAAGAAAAAAAGCTATAAGAACCGCATACAATACTTATTTATTACGCTAAAATACCAAAGTCTTAAAAGATAGAATCGTTAGAATCGAGAACTGTAACGGACTGCCAGCCAATCCATCGTAAAAAAGACAGTTGAATAATCCTTCTGCTTCTGTTTAGCAAACACGAGGTGTTATTTTATTTCTTTATTTACGTACAAGCTGACGTTTCGGCAGATTTCGCCTTCCTCAGAGCCTGGAAAGGTCAAGTTCACTGCGATCTACACGGTCGATCCTTGGTTATGGAGGCGTTTGACCACGTAGATCGCAGTCAACTTGACCTTTCCAGGCTCTGAGGAAGGCGAAATCCGCCGAAACGTCAGCTTGTACGTAAGTAAAGAAATAAAATAACACCTCGTGTTTGCTAAACAGAAGCAGAAAGAATTGTTCAATCAATGCCGATGTTAATAGAAAGTCGGACGTGGGAGTTACTGCAAAAAGACAGTTGAGTTCACTGCAGTCACTTCTAGAAGCTACACTGAGTTACCGAACCCAGTTAAGCCCTTGTTGGAAATTTTTTATCCAAAATAATATACAGTGGATGCGAAGTGTTTCGGTAGC
Organism: Angiostrongylus vasorum; assembly: GCA_018806985.1. Taxonomy (NCBI): domain Eukaryota; kingdom Metazoa; phylum Nematoda; class Chromadorea; order Rhabditida; family Metastrongylidae; genus Angiostrongylus; species Angiostrongylus vasorum. Next base: position 1,763,681 of record JADANN010000462.1, read on the forward strand.
CAACGACAAAATCTAAAGCTAAAGGAAAAAAACGGTTTACGTCAGTCCATGTCAATCCATACCAAGCAGATGTAGTTTTCTTCAACTTCGAACATTCCGCACTTCGAAGCCGAGCTGAAGTTCCATAAAACGGAGTTTCTTAAATTCTCCTTCGCACTCATCTTTAATAGTAGGGATGAGCTAGGCCATTTGTTAACATACCGAAGGTAGACTGATTTTGTGTGGTGTCCGCATGAGAAGACGCCTAATTTCCCCTCTACATTCTATGATTCATATTTTATTCATATCGGCTCGAGCGCTCCCCCCACGTACCAGCCCTATACGCTACCGGGCCCATCAGCAAGCATCCTTGTGCTTCTCTGTCAGTACAAAAGTCGATTTAACGGCGAAGGAGTGATGCGGTCACCATTTATCCAAGCAGCATTCTCACATACGATTTTCTCGCTATCGCTACCACCTCCAGCTACAGTCTCTGCCTCTTTCGGCCGCATTATTCGCATCGCACGAACAAACTCATCTGAAAACGATTTCTGCATGTTTCTAAATGTATTGAACACAGCTTCCAAAGCTAACGCGCAACACAATATCTACGTTGAATAGAAGTGTAGCGAAAGAAGTATCCGAAGATAAATAGCCGGAAAGAAACCAAGTTGACCCAAGCCAGTCATTTTTTTCCCCACGTTACATGAGTCATATATGACTCATTCTGCCCTCGTGTGTAGCTGATGTCGTAACCGATGTGTTGGTCACTTTTGACTCCCTCAGATGTTCTGTTCGTTCATCGCTAGCGTACACTCAAATTTCAAATGAAATTTTATGATGCTCAAGACAAGCATGAAACCTACCTAAGAAACCAGTGAACAACGACGGAAAGGTGATCCGAGATATCAAATCGACCTTCCTCGAGATATCAGCATGTCGGCCAAGAATATCTAGCACCCTGAAACAACGAGAAAAAAATCACATAGACGCCTAGTAGAGGGATATTCATTTCACTCCTCAAAATAATAGTCCACACAGAACTGAATCAAATCTTCAAAAAAAAGAAAAAACACGTTTCCTAAACATTTCTGTTTGAATACAACCAGTGCTAAGATTTGAGCAAAACTCGGAAACTCAGGATGGCCTTAAATCCGCGATTACGTTTACCGAGTGCTCACATGCTAGGCACCACACCAACCGAGACCCATGCTTTCCGTTCTCTGAGCCATATTTTCACTACATCGATGGTATCACCAGGAGTGATCAGGAGAGCAAAAGTCAGCGTTAAACCCATTTGCGATGAATCTGGATGTCTAAAGGCAATGTTCTCGACTGAAACCTACAAATAGTTAATCAGCTCTTCCTTATTGGAACTACGATGCAACGGGAGAGATTCAACGTTTCGCATGATCTTTCATCCTGAGAAAGGTGCGACGTTCCGTTCGGAAGTCCAGCAAAGAGTAAGTTTACACCACGGCAAACCCAGCCGAGTGCTCCCGTCATCGCCAAGGGCGGTGAAAAGGACATTAGACAAGGAGTGTGATGCTCCCTCGTTTCCGTGCACTAAGCGAAGTCCAGCATATACTTTCACATCGCAAGAATTAAATGCTGTAATAATCAGCTCAAATGACCGCGGCTTTGAAGAAGATGATGGCGCCGAAAGGTTAGCCAAAGAAAATATCACTGAGATCGACGTAACATTGTGAATAGCAAGTGACGAGAACGAATTCAATTCAATTGTGCCCACTCGAGCTACTTGATGATTAACGAGATCAAAAGTGATGAAAGTGACACTAACCTGAAAGTTTCCTTTGGACACCAACCGATGTTTGGGTGGAAAATAAAAAAATTTGGTTGAGTGAAAAAAAAATGAAATTTATGTTCGGGTGTTCAGAAAAAAAAGTGGAGATCAAATTTCGCACTGTCTCTCCCTATCCATTCTAGTTCCACTCCAGTCTCTCACTTTCCACACCGCTGTGATTAAGCAAAGAAAAAGATTTAAAAAAAATTTCAGTTTTAAAGGTTTGAAAAATGATGTTGTGAGTGATTTGCCCGTTCGATTCCACTAGTACGGAGCTAACTGGCTGTATTCGTATGAAGACAGTAAGAAAGCAGGTCGTTCAGAAATGCCACTGTGCAACCATTTCCTATAGTCGTTTAAATCCCCTCCCTTTATTACGCAAAATAACGCTGTTAAAGGGCCACTAGTGCATAAATCCGGGACTTCCTGTGCACACGGGCGATATCATATGCGTTAGAGCAAAGATTAAAAGCATGTTGATAGCTTGAAGTAATTAATTTTTTTTATTGGCGCCAATATTCTGATGAACGAACGAACTCAAACGGGTATGACTGCAGGCAGCACGACGTTGAGCAGATGGATGACGGTACAAACTATTAAACAAACACTGCTAACCACTTATTACCAGTTCATAAAAAACTCTTAAGAATAGTATTTATGAGTCCTTTCGCTGAGGCAAATTTCATTCCAGTTCAACAGGTGACGTGAGTTTTACTCTGGGGAAGTATTCGGTACAACAGTACTCAAATACTTCATTCCATGAATATCCTATACTTTTACACTCACGCCAATTAGACTTTGTACTGGCTATTCAATGCCGAATTATGCTTGAGCCACGTGACCCTTAGATGTTTCGAGATCATGTTGAGCTTGAGTATGCCTGGTCCGTAAGCCATCGCTGTGCTTATGAGTTCTTGTTTTTATGCGACTATGTGCTACACAATGATGACGGGAATCCGGTCTAAGGTTACTCTTGCCAAAAATTGAGTTTCCACTACAACATGGTCCCATGTTTATACCACGTTTCGCGTCATCACTGCTGATCCCGTAGAGAACTATTTCGCAATTATACTTAAAAGAAGTAAGTATTAGTTTCAGTACCTGCTGTCTCACGGTTACCTGACTTGAAACGATTTTTAAAAAAAGCATCAACTGCTCTCAAAATGCTCAGTTAACTCTCCAAGTCATTGCAAACCCCAAACTAGCTTGCGAAAAAAGCAATTTAGGCTTTTATGTCCATGTATATTCTGATCTCACTCGGACGCGTCCTGCAACACACATGTGGAATCGATCCCCGCGTCCACGGCTCAACACGCCTTCCAACCCTCCGGGTTCGGTAAATTGCTACTAGATTTGTCTCGGAGGACAGCAGCACTGGCTCGAGACATCGGTAGGCCACCGCGAGTCATTGTAAAGACCAAATATGCATTCAATCACCTCCAACGATATTTAATGAAGTCGAATGCATGGCGCATCCCTCAGGTATTGATCAACGCCGAGAGCTTTTACAGCTTTTGTATTCTGATCTGCTAATAAATTAAACTACAACGCCATTCATGTCCCATCAAAAATGTTCGTATTGTAATAAAAAGAATGGTCTCGATGTGAAGTTTCAAAGTTGAAGTGATTTACAGCTTGAAACACTAGTCTGATGCAGTTCGTCGTTCGATTTCACCTATTGATCTGCCTCATTCTTCTTGAAGTTTTCACTTTTTTGAACATTTAGTCTTTAAGACAGCAATTCACCTGTTGATTGGGATCCACCCCTTTTTGCGATAATTGCTCAGATCGAGTCGGAGAGCTGGGCGGTCCGATGGACATACACAATCGTCCAGTCGGGTTTTTTTCTTTTTTTTCCTAAAAAATAACTTTTATTTCCTCCGAAAAACCCTCCATGGAATGAACTACTATTGAAGAGCTCTTCTATAGCAAAAAGAGACCTTTCTGAGAAATTCCTTGCGACCATAGTAGTTCACAACTGCGTATTCAAGCAGAGCACCGAAAATAAATGCCAGACAAACACCGATCCATACATCAACGGCCTAAATGAAAAGGTTTTAAGAATGCGTTAAAATTTGGACCATTTAGGATTTCATTTCGATAGCAAAACGACCACTGAAAATGTCTTATGGGTTAACTATTTACACATCCAGTTAGATTTTCTACTATCCCTCATTTTTTCAAGAAAATCTGTAGTGTTTTCACAATGTTTCCACCTAACTCGAATTTGAATGTCATTGAAAATCGAAGCATGGATAAAAAACGTTGGCTTCTATTGCAGCTTAAAAGTTTAAACGTGCATCTGTTCGTTGAATACACTTGTAGCTGCACTCTTAGAAATAAGGCAGGTACCAATACAAAGTGTTTCAGTCAGCAGAGATAGAGTTGAGTGTTCTCCTAGGATTCTTCCCAAGGTCTCATAATTCCAGGTAGAGATTGATAGAAGAACAGCATTACCGTCCCTCATTCTCAGGCAAAATCGTGAAATAGCCCAGAATTGTAAAGTACACATCACTCACCAACTCTAGCTATTACACGCTAATTGACGACGTTTACTAGGGCTAGCCATTGTGTTTAAAACAGTGCAAAACCCAGTCAGGCACTGGAGCTACACAAATGGTAAATAGGGTTGAAAAGGATCTTCACACAAATAGTTGATGCTCTTTATGGTTTTTCTAGCGACTGGTGCTCCGTGGGTAGTTCCAGCTTGGGACAGAGACAAATAGTGATTTCTCTGGCGACTACATGGATATACCATTGTTTCGAACCTAAAATTTATGTATGCTACTCACGCGGGAACAGGTGGCACCCAGATGCTTCAACCTAGCCAGGTGCTGGCTCGATCCCATGCCTCGCTTAACAAACGTCTCATATCTCTGGTGTCGAGAAACTGGTACTGGACTTGTCTGGGAAAAGTTTACTCGCTGTATTCCAACTGGGAACGCTCTAGCTCAGTTATCCCAGGACTTTTAAGGGAATCGATTATACCAGCATTCAACGAAGTTCATGACGAGAGCAAAATCCTCAAGCAGCAATGAAACCCACATGCAAAAGTTGGGAGACCCCCCATGGGTGGTGGATACGAGGAAACGAATCAATTAAATGAAGTATGGGATGAGTACGGTAAATGTGAAATACGGATTGTGTAAAGTAAGATACCTATGCAATTACACCAGAACGCCTGTTATAGTGGTTGCACTCCCTAACGTTTCACAGTGAATCACAAACAGGATAAGAACTTTGATAGGAGCTCTTCTACAATAAACTATCGCTGGCTGAGATCGGATAAGTCTTTTCATGGGTTTTTATGCAAGAACTATACAATTGCAATAGAACGACAACCATTAAACATAGAATACCGCTTTGAAGTGTACTACAAAGGAGATTTTCTGTCTGTAGTGTACAACGTAACTTTTTGAATTCCATGGAACATATGTTACAGAAAAGAATGAAGCTTCTCCATCGCTGATACTCGGGCAGAACGCGTCCCTCTCAATTATCGTGTCAGCTGTCGTTTGAATAAACAAACTCACTTTGATGTAAGACACTGGTGGCAGTTTAGAATTGATGCCACTCGCTTGGGTTGTCATCGTGAGCAGCGTCGTCACACCCAGAGACACTCGAGCTGGCACAGCATCCTTGTCGAGCCAGAACGAGACCCATGACACAACCACTAACATAATACATGGGATGTAGAGCTGGATGAGGTAATAACTGTAATTCAATAACGTTCGTTCTATTTCATCATTTTCCACATATTCTACTGTCTATGTCAGATAGTATAAAAAGCATTGCTATACAAACTATTGAAAGGTACCTGCATGGTGCGGTGGTGAACGCGTTAGCCTCCGGAAAGGGTAATAGCACGTTCGTTGCCCACCGCAGACACCTGCGGTCCTGAGTTTTGCAAATATCTCAGCAACATTATGGTTGTTTCACACGTAATACCCTACCATGAAAAACCATTACAGGCATAAGATTTAATACCGACGAGAGTCGCACATTTGGATAATTCAATATCAGCTTTTTATTTACTGCCTGTTACATTTTTTTCAAGGCAGGCTATTATGTGTGATAGAACCACAGCGACGCTGAGATATTTCCAAAAGTCCGGACCGCAGGTATCTGTAGTGATGGATGAACGCGCTCTTACCCTTGTCGGGGGGCTAACGCTTTCATCACCACACAATGCGGGTCCTTCGTCTCGCCTATCTCCCGGCTAGTTTTCTTTTCTATTCTATCCGTTTCTATTTAGATAATTCATTTTCCACTTTGCGTTTTTTGCCCAATCTTTGACTCCTAGTATATTTACTTCTACTATTTTTATTCAACAACTATCGTGCTTTAATACGTTATACAAAACAGATGAATGATTATATGCCTATCACCACATTATGCACTTCAGACAACGGCGCGCTTTATTGGTAAGAACTGCCTAACTAGATTATCACATGCTCCGATAATTGAATGGACTGCTTTCACGAGTAGTAGTGGCTCCAGTACATTTTCCACTCGTTTCTTTCTTGCGCAATCGTCATCTATGGTGCTGGCCTGATTCGAAAGATGGTGACATCCGCCAGGCACACTTCATGATCCATGATTCTGCTCTTTTCCATCTTCGGATGAAAGTGGTTGAGCAGAGTCACAAAGCACCTCCTTCCATCGTTCAAGTGGTCGTCCCAGAACACGCTTGAAACCTCTTGGAATCCGCTCCAAATTGCTTTTCCTCAATCTGGTCCAGCCATTCCAAATTTTTAATTTTCCCAGTTGAAACTTCCATTTGCTTCACCTACTTTTGGTATACGTTCTGCTCTCCGTACGAACTTGTTTTATTGTTCCCCAGTAACAAGTGAACGATGGGAGAATATAGGAAGTAGAAGATAACACACTTCTCACATAATCAGCACACCAGGTGGTCGGTCGCTTTCTATACCAAAATGCGCGTTTATAGCTACAATATAGCTCAGTGCAAAAGACCAAACTCTTGTTTTGAATAAAACTGGATAACTTCAACGGAGCTGAGATATTTGCAAAACTCTGGACCGCAGGTGCCTATGGTGGGGGAACGAACGGGCTATTGCCCTTTCCGGGGAGTAACGCGTTCACCACTACACCATGCGGGTCCTTCGTTTTGCCTGTCTCTCAGCTAGTTCTATCGATCTTTTGCCATCAGCAATCACCGGTCAATGGGATTGATCTGGGGAGCTCAAATCGGCATTGAACCCAGTTAAGCTGAGGCTATAGTTATAATCAAAATTTTAACCTTTTTATTTACTGCCTACTCTTTTTAATGGCAGGGTATATTGCGAAGGGCAAAAGATCGATAGAACTAGCTGAGAGACAGGCGAAACGAAGGACCCGCACGGTGTGGTGGTGAACGCGTTACTCCCCGGGAAGGACAATAGCGCGTTCGTTCCCCACCATAGGCACCTGCGGTACAAAGTTTTGCAAATATCTCAGCTTCGTTGAAGTTATATTTCGCAATATACCCTGCCATTGAAAAGAGTAGGCAGTAAATAAAAAGGTTAAAATTAAAACTGGATACACAAGCGCTTCAATTCTTGTTCACAATAACCTTTTTTTGTGTGACAATTGAATGGCGGAAAGGTTCTAGAGGGATCACCATTGTCCATCCTTTATGTTGAACGTCGTCGTTGTCATATAGGATCCATTTCTCACCTCTTGTCACAGTTCGATAGAGAAGCGGGTAATTTTTGCTCCATAAAATGAGCAAAAAGCAGAAGGGTGACCGCCCTGCGTTACATTCAATTCATGTGCTCATATATACAGCTTGCTCACATTTTCAACGCCTTCCAAATCACAAAAAACTGTTGCGATGTAAACAATGGCGAATGGTGATTGATAAACGCAAATATCTCCACAAAATCTCATCTAGTTTGTGTGGGGAGAGACTGCAGGCATCAAATGGCTTCCGTAATCTGTTAATAACCACCCAAGAGCTTCTCCATCATGAGCACTCGTATCTCCGGTATGAAACCTTTCGATGTATCTTCGTTCTGGCCGTTCGAAAACTCTTCCTTGGCCCATGCTTCAGTGACATTTCCGTATAACATGTAAGCGCGATTATTGAAGATTGATCAGCGCCATCAACTTCATATTTTAGTTCTCAGCTGCTAACTTGGCACAAAGGGACAGGTGGCACATTGGTAGTGACGTCGATCATCACGAGCACGATATTGGCTCGTCCTCGCCCCAGGTTCACCAAGCCTCTCATTCTTCTGTGGTCGAGAAATTGGTAGCGGACTTGTCTGGGAAAAACACTGTCTGCAGTATAAGTGGGAATGCTCTAGCCCGGCATCTCAGAAGTCCAGGAAGAATTGGCATTCGACATTCAAGATGAAATAAAAATCCTAAAGCGGCAGCCGAAGCCACACGTAAAAGTTGGAAGATCTTCGTGGATGATGGGTGCAAGGAAACGAATCGAATGTGAGAAGTGCTGAGATCCGTAAAGTAGATGTGAAAAACGGGTCGTATAAAAAGAAAATTGGTGAATGCACTGATTATTATCTGCAACACTTCTCCATTATTAGATTTGACCTCATTTTTCTATTTTCTAAATAACGTTTAAAAGAAATGCGGTTCTTGAAATATAATCTTAACAGCACTAAGATTTTAAAGGTGGATAAGTATTTATATTTACACCACATATCTACCTAAGCTATTTGGTTGATATACCATTCCTTAAAAACGACGCAACCAAAGTGTACTTGTTCCTAGATTTTTTTCTACTCCTTTGATTACGCTTTCTACTTCAATGTTCCTAGATTTTACTACTAACATTTTACACGTATCCGAATTGCTGTGCGCGAATATCATCAGAAAACGAATAAGAAAGGCAGGCTGGTCTCACCTGTATTCTCTTCGCAAGAGAAGTAGGACCCGAGCACAACTGTATTCACCTGTAAGTAACTAATAAGGCACCACAGCGAAGATTAGGGACGAAGGAGAATATGACGAGTAAAATTTTATGGAGTGCGCACGGTGAGTAGATTTGCCATGCTTCACACCAGGTAGACAGCCCAATATAACACTGAAAGTCATGTATTTCACAGACAGCAGGTTCGCGACTAAATGAAAAGTCGCGAACCTACCATTAAAACAGGCGTATCCAATAGGGAACACCTAAACAGACAAGCATTTTGCGGACGTACGGACAACTTGACACATAAAGAGAACATTTATTGAGATTACCAGACGGGAAACGACGTCGATCCGTTTCGAGCGCTCTTTGTAGCGTCGCACGAATACACCGCAACAGAATGACGTCCTCGGTTGACTTGCCGACAAGAGCCGATAGCCGTCGTGTGGCAGTTGCTTCATCTGAAGCACTTACAGGACTAGACGACAGGCTCTCGCAGTACTCCTACAGGCACGCACCACGCGCTGACTGCAGCTCGTCATATCCTTGCGTGCGGCGTAGTTCACCAACGCGAATTCGAGCAGAGCGCCAAAGATAAACGCTAAGCACACACCGATCCACACATCAATCGCCTTAATAGCCGTATCTTGGCTGACGGGTTATCGTTCACGTCTTACTACGCCAGTCTAGAAGCTTCACCCAGGTTGACAGTCTGTGCGCGAAATCGGCTCGGTATCAAGCATTGAATGAGCAAAATTGCCCATCTTTAAGTATGAACGAAAACCCCCTTTAAATGTGAACGAAGACCTTAGACCCTAGCATGGACCGTTGTGGGCAATCCCCTCAAAACATATTACTACTTCTATCTAAAAATATGCTATGGAAAAAAGAAGCGTCCTTAGGAAACCAGAAGAACTACGTATTATTAAAGATTCTTAAGGAATCGATATCATGAACGTCATCACATAAAATAAGAAGTTATATCGAAATATTGGTCGGAGGAGCCCTGCAATACATATGGGATCGATCTCTGCGCCCATGGCTCACTGTTTTTTGTTCTTCAGGGGTGGGCAAATTGCTACCAGACTTATCTGGGTGGATAGCAGCACTGGCTCGATACATCGTTAGGCTACCGCGAGTCACTTTATAAGTTAGATATGCATTCGGTCGCCTCTAAATGCTTAAGAAGTCGAATGCACGGGGCACCCCTCAGGGATAGATCAACGCCCTATCTTTTATCTTTTGTATTAAAACATTTTTTTAAGGGACCCGTCTTTGAACCGTTTTTTCTCTTTCTAGTTTTAGCATGGCCGTCGACAAGTATTTCTGAAAGCTGCGCTTCAAACAAGTTCACAATGACTGTTATCATGTCTTGCCCAAGTTGGCGCAGTACAGACGCCTGAACGTTAGTGATTTAAACAGTGGAATTAGCAATCATGCCTTCGTGTAGCTGACCGGCGGTAGCTTCGCGTTGATACCGGAACTCTAAAAATGAAGTGTTACTCTAAATGACAGTGGGATGTTATTCACATTGACATTGACAACACATAAAACGATGAATAAAGGCTTTCCTGGGTGGTCATGGTTAGCAGAGTGGTGACACCTGAAAACACATCTCATACAAAACATAAAGCACGAATAAAAGCCTAAACAAGCCAAGCACTCCGACCAAGTGCCCAGCACAGCTTCTCGCATGAGGCCGGTTGACTGGCACCATGACATGAGTTAAGGAGTGAGGTCATAGGATCAGACGTACGCTACAACTTCTCTACTTAACGAAAGCTTCGAGCACACTCTGATATGAGAACTCTGGATGTCTCAGTTAAAGTTGAGGTAGACTTTTCAGATGTTAGAACGATCATTCAAATTGAAAGAAAATCTGAATGAAAAATGTTGCATTAACTATTTATTGTGCCTAAAGTAGCTATAGTTAGAATTACTTCAGGATTGTGATGTATGACTTTTTTGAACGAAATTCCGCCCATGTTTCTATGGTTGTTCTTCTTCGAAAATGCGCAAATTTTCAAAACCATTCATTACTTCGTATTGTTGTAGAATTTCTACAGAAAATCGAAAGAAAAAAAACGCCCATGAGAGGTTTTTGGATCGAGCATTTCAAGTTATTCAGCACGAATATGAGAATTTTCACTCCTCAGGTGTAAAAAGGTACCAAAAGTGAACAAAATATATTTATGTTGCTCTCTGACTAAAACAAAAACGACCAGACGTGGAGATCAGACTATTGGACATTACTGGGGGAACAACGTAAAGTGAATGCTGACACAATCGCCGACACGATGCGCCTGACTCCGCTGTGTGATAAGTACCGTACCTAACGTCACTCGTGCCGGAACCGAATCTTTGTCGAGCCAGAAGGACACCCAGGAGACAATGACAAGCATAAACGAGGGAATATAGAGCTGAAACGTTTAGATATAAGAACACAGGAGGAGACTAGGAATGGAATGGTAGTAAACAATGACACATACACGTGAACGCAAAACACTACGGACTAGAGGACCGAGCACTAACTAGGACACACCTGCAACAAATAATAGCTGAACTCGCGACGTAGCACCATCTGAGTACGCAGACACGAGTACTCTCCTAAACACAGCATAGCATGCCGATACGATAGAACAATCTGCATGACAAAATCGAGAATCCATTAAGTGAAAAGCCGGAGGCGAATGCGCTAAGGAGCCAAAGCAACAGGAACTCTAGCACTACGACGAGGAGGTGGCCGACTATACATACCCGTATTGGTTTTACTCGTGCAGTATTTGGTCACAACGTCTTGCAGTTCGAAACTCGGCAACGACTGCCGCAAACCGTCCTTTTGTTGCACTGGATTGCTGGCCTTCCACTCGTACTTAATGTCTTGCGTTGTATAGGCATCTGAAACAGTAACAGTTTAATGCTCAACGTGAATTTAAGCTATTTGTCTATTCATATTTCGTTTTCTAACCAATCCTTTATAAAACTAACGACAGCCCTTGGTTAGGAATAATAACGACGAAATTTTGTATCGACAGGTCAACCAATGGATTTCGAGACGTTATAGAGATTCGATAATGATTTTTTATAATGCTCTGTAGTGTCAGTGTTTAGAACCATGTTGTAAATGAGTTAACAACAAACACCCACTTGTCGACCCCTTGTTCCGCTAATCATTCAGGTGTGCACATGTTTCAGGTTCATTCGTTTTCGTCGCGCACCAGTCCCGGTCATTGGGTCCTCTCTTTGGGTACCCTCGGCTCGAAGCATATAAAAGGCATCCCCATTTCGCCATAATACTCGTTTTTGCTGTAGCTTTGTGGGCTCTAACATGGTGTAGCAGCTGACTTTTTGTCGAATGTCGAACATTCAATTTGACAGATCCCGCCGGTGGATGAACCAGATCTACACGTAATTCGGCACAATTACCATCATCCACAATAGAGCGGTAAATCTTTGGAGAGTTTCACTCAGAGTTCTTATCATGGTCAGTAAACATATTAATCATTAATCCTTCACAGCTCGAAATTTTACTACTTAAATTCTTTGCCCAACAACGGAATTCCATCAGATTTATGTCTACCCGATCTAACACGGCTCCCGCTTCCGTTGTAAGTTAAATTATGGCTTCTGGAGCACTATCAGGTAGTTGATAGTTGTTTTCGTAGAAAATCTTCATCGAAAACTTCTCATCATCAACAAACTTCATTTTGCGAGTTTTTATTCCACATGAAGCAGCCGTTACGCACTTATACATGTATAATTTTCTTGATGTAGAGCGTAGTACTTCCACTCCATCTAATATTGTAACTTGTCTAAATTATTCCCCAACCATCACAACTATGCGAAATGATGCAGATACAGTTGAAGGTTTAAGCTTAAAAATTACGGCGGTTATTATGGCCAAGTTATTAGTCCATATTTTTGAGATGTTTCTTTGCAAAGTTGATACAATGTTGTATGAAATGAAACGAAACTAATGAGTTAAATGATAGCTAGAAACCATTACATGAGGCTAGATCTATGAGACAATTTTGGCGATCCAATGGGTAGAACTCCAACGACATCGGACATGACAGCACCAGTGACAACCTGCAAATCTCAAGGTTAACGTTTTAAAAGTAAATGATTTTGGTTTTACAGAAAAAGGGTCGCGGAGACAATACGTAGCTTTACACTACGAAACAACTGAAGGAGAGGAAATCAGCTGTGTCTTCATGAATTATTCGGTCTTGTCTATAAAAAAAAATCCTTAAGAATCTGTGTCTTTCTAGTTAGTAAATCACTGGTGTAGTAGGGATTACTGATTAGTGCGCACACCTGTAATGACACTACAGTTCTTGTCTCTATGTAAATTAACACACGGAGTTCCCACATATGAGGGATCCCGAGCCGGTTAGTACAGAGGCTACGTCGCGCGTCCCCAAGTGGCGGATGGGGAGTCAATCGCGGACCAAAAGCGACATTTGCTTCCATGAGACGCAGGTGGATCTAGGAGAAGGACCCCCTGTTTCTGATGCGCTGATCTGGCGCATACTTTCTGTATTTATGAGGCGTATTCATGAATGCGTGCGTGGGTATGTTCTCGTTCTGCGGGTCGCATTACGCTAGCCAGCACAGACAAAAACCTGCAATTAAGTGACAGGGTAGTATAAGGGAGGCGGCTAGGAGTCACCTCCAACAAATAAGCTTCAACTCTGGGAAAGCCTGGCAAGCTACCAGTCAGCATACACAACCCCCCACGTTCAGAGCCCAGCAAGCTATACGTGGGTGTCAAAAAAGCTAAAAACAGTAGGAGAAACTGGCTTCATTCCCCTGACCCCGAAAGACCCCAATTCGGCAGCGTTAGGGTAGGACGAGTACGGAGAGGCTGCTAAAATCTCAGGGCCAATTGAAGCTGCCTGGATTTCGAAGAACTATGGTGACGATCTGTACCTACAATGCACGTACACTTGCATCCGAGTCCTCGATAGAAGACTTGCTCATGAAAGCGAGAAAGATAAGGTACGACGTCATCAGCCTGGCCAAGAAGAGACGACGCTACCCATTTAACGCCGTCTATGACACAGCAGAAAAACTGTTCCTCGGAACACGCGACAGTGGGAGGAGTCGGCGGCGTCGGAGTCCTCGTCAACACGAGTTTGTCCATGAACATTGATCCATTCGAACAACTAACAGCACGAATCGGACGTTTACGATTAAAAAGATGTGGATCAATTCTGGCTTCGACAATCTTCGCCGTTTATGCGCCGACATCAAACTACGACGAAGAAGAAGTCGAAGCGTTCTATGTGAACTTGGAGAAGTTCTACAGAGAAGACCATACATTCTTGAAGGTCATCATTGGAGATTTCAACACCAAGACTGGACTAAGAACAACGTCTGAAGAACGTCAAATTGGAACCAACGGATTAAAATGGAACGAACAAGGTGAGCGGCCCTCTGAGTTTATCATGACGACCACGACCATCCATGGTAACTCGCAATTCCAAAAGCCCCACTCTCAACGATGGACGTGGGAGTATCCCAATGGTGAGTACCATAACGAAATAGCCCACATCATGGCAAATAGAAGGTTTTAGCTAACCGATGTCGCTGTTTCCCAAAATTCTACACGGGATCAGACCACCGTCTCCTTCGTGCAAGATTCTGTTTCTCGCGGAAAGGAGAAAAAGTCGCTAAATTCAAAAACCGGCGTCCCAGAACCACCATAAACTGGGACTTATTCAATTCATTAGTCGGCTGTTGGAAAGATGCCGTTGTCGATAACATCGACGAAGAATACGATCGGCTCATTCAGCATCTTCACGTTAGCGCTATGAAAGCTGAGAGTTCGAAAGTCACAAAGAGACGTCTGTCTCTAGAAGTACTCGAGCTGATACGCCAGCGTGGAATCGCACGAGCTGCAGGCAACCGCGAACTAACGTCCGAACTTGCAAAACAATGCAGACAGGCGATAAAAGGTCTTAAAGAGAGAAGAGCAGCAGTAATGGTCGAAGCTGCAGAAGCTGGGAAAAGCATTCGCAAAGCCCACCGAAACTTCGCCAATTACAAGACCAAGATGATTGCACTCCGACACCCAGACGGAACAGTTACAGCGCCCAGAAAGGCAATGGAGAAAATCGTTCACGAATACAACTCAGATCTCTTCGATAACCACATCCACCTTCCCTCATATGAAATAAAGAAGGATGGATATGTTGTACCACCGGTTCTCCCTTCCGAAATCCGACATGCCATTTTGTCGGTGAAAAATCGAACAGCACCAGGTCCGGACAGGATAAGATCTGAACACCTAAAGAACCTTCCGCCAGTCATAAACACACTGGCTCGGCTATTCACGCATTACCTGTCTGAATGCAAGGTCTCTACTCAGTAGAAGACCAGCAAGACCGTGCTAATGTTCAAGTAGGGTGACATACACGACATCGGCAACTATCGCCCAATCTGCTTGCTGTCTGTCGTCTATAAACTTTTCATTCGAGTTATCGTAAACAGAATTGACAGAACACTAGACGAAGGACAGCCATGTGAGCAAGCAGGGTTCCGAAAAAGGATTTAGTACGATGGACCGCATCCACACGATAACAAGACTCATTGAAGTATCGCGAGAGTACAAAAGACCGCTCTGTCTCATTTTCATCGACTTAAAGAAGGCCTTTGACTCAATTAAGGTAGAAGCAGTCATGGAAGCCTTTGATGGTCAAGGAGTCCCTACCCAGTACATAAAGATTCTTTGTGAGCTGTACAGAAATTTCACCACCAAGATGTCACCATTATACAACGATATTAACTGTCGACAAGTTGACCAATAAACATTATCTAATAGGAAATAATGTTCTCTATTGCAACTTTATTCTTTATGTCTTCTGATGGTGCCGAGTGCCTTGCGTCCATGTCCTATCCTAACCATCGGGCACGCCAGCAAATACGGCAACTATAACCATCAGATACACACCGGGCACAAAACCAGGCACGACGCAGTGCTTAGGGGGAGACCTTGCGACCCGTGGCGTGACGCCGCGACCCACGCCACTCGCTCGTATCTAGCCACGGCTCTGAGCAGCGTCATTCTTTTGATTTTGCTTCTTCGGACGAGGCCTGGAAGCTCGCCGTGGCCCATTTTTTGCTTTCGAACTTATTGTACATATATTTCGAAATTTATTGCGTTGCCGTGTAAATAATACGTATATATACAGTTTGAGTCCCACAAGGTGTTTAGCATTGTGACTGCTACCCTACAAAAAAAAGCCCCGCGTGGGTGGCACAGGCAAACGAGAGCAGCTAATCCGACCGAATCTTCTTAACTACTTGGTATTCCTATATCAACGAGCCGTCCCAACATTAACATCGACGTCAAAAGAGGGGTTAGGCAAGGCGATACCATGTCGTCAAAATTATTCACTCCACCCTCGAGAACGTCATGCGAACATTGGAATGGGACAACATGGGAATGAAAATCGATGTTCGGCAATTACACTATCTTCGCTTTGCTGATGAGACATCGTCCTTATAACAACAAACATTAGCCAAGCGAAACGTATGCTTGCCGACTTTGATAAAGCCTGTGGAAAGATTGGTCTTCGACTAAATCTCACAAAAGCGATGTTCATAAGGAACGGAGTGGTTTCGTATGGCCCATCCACGCTCAAGGGAACGAATATCTCCAAACGCTTTAGTTATGCCTATCTAGGTCGGGAAATCAACGTGTTGCACGACTTAACTCCAGAGCTGAGCAGAAGGAAACGAGCGGCTTGTGGAGCTTTGAAAAGCATCGAGGATGTAGTGAAGAAAACAACACCCGACTCCGTGCCCACCTTTTCGACTCAACGACGCTTCCTGCTTTAACGTATGCGTCAGAAACTCGCTGCGTAAACAGGATGAAAAATTACTCAGCGTTATTGAACGCGTGGTCGAAAGGACGATGCTAAGAGTATCCCGTGTCACGCAAACAAGGGAGGGGATCTGAAACTCCGACATGCGTCAACGATCAAAAAATCAAAGATGGCGTTCTGTACGACAAACAGTCGAAGATAAGGTGGGCCAAACATGTAATGCGTATGAATGACAACCGACGGACAAGAGCCGTTAGTGACTGGATTACTCGGGATGTTAAACGGACTGCAGGAAGACCACCGACTCGATGGTCAGAGTTCTTCACGAAAAGCCTAAAAGAAAGATATACGAGTCCCTACAGCGAGCAGAACCCACTGGGCGACTCTTGCACGCGATAGGGAAAAATGGAAGATTTACTGGCGCCCACTCAAGTCACTCGACGATCAACGGGACTACAGGTGATACAGGTAATGTAAGTATGTATAAATCAACTCTGCCAGTAATGCAAACCAAACACATTTGGCTTATAATATTCTGGCATTGAAGGCAAGCATGGCCTATCTCCCGACGGCATGCTCCTTGGTACCTAACTTGTCCGTGAAAGCTCCTCCTGATTCACAGTGGCTGACGACTGCCTGTGGCGAAGACGTGGCAACGCCACACGCGAATTTAAGGGACAGTGAACTCGACCAAGATTCATTGACCTTCAAGGAGAAGACCAAAATCCTCAGGGAACAGCCGAATCCGCAAGCAAACCCGATCTTCGTGAATTCTAGATGCCAGCGGCGAATGAGTGGAAAAGTACTGGGATCCTCTCAATATGTAAAGCGATATGTATGTGAAGACGTATCATGTAAATAAACAAACAAACATGAATAAAACAAGATGAATTCTGGCTCTAAAATTGAGAGAACGGGAGCAGGGACGTCAGGGAAAGGAGACGATTAAGGCTAAAATGAACAACTGGCAAGTTAGTTCAAGTGGTGGGATTAAATTAGAATAACGGCTAATTCTGAAATACATCTACCCCAAATGGAGAAAAGTACAAAGATGACATAGAGTAGCAGCCTTGTCAGTGCGCCAACAA
Organism: Angiostrongylus vasorum; assembly: GCA_018806985.1. Taxonomy (NCBI): domain Eukaryota; kingdom Metazoa; phylum Nematoda; class Chromadorea; order Rhabditida; family Metastrongylidae; genus Angiostrongylus; species Angiostrongylus vasorum. The sequence goes on from JADANN010000462.1 coordinate 1,781,264, forward strand.
AACATTTTTTTGCATGGGAATGAACCAAAGACTTCAAGAATTGACCAGATTACAAAAAGAAAACGACGCATCAGATAGCAGAGCTTAGTCGTCTTTACGTCACGATTTCTGAATTGCTATGAATTTCAGAAAAAAACCAATATGAAGAGGGTTTGTAAGTACAATGTATAGCTGTTTATTTCCTGCTAATTATTTTTTTTAACGGAAGGGTATTATGTGAAATACAACCACAATGATGCGGCGCTATTGCTGAGATATTTGCACAACTCGGACCCCATGCCAGATTCGAACCTGTGATTACCTCCTTTCTGTGGGCTCACAGTGCATCATTGAAGCCCTTACTTCCCCTTTCTCTCAGTCGATTCTTTTTTATTTTTGAGAAAAGCAGCTTTTTTCGAGAAAGACCGAGGGAAAGACAAGCTAACCCCTCAATGGTGCCCTGGGTAGCACGTGAGCCCTCGGAAAGAGTAATCACGGGTTTTAATCTGGCGTGAGCTGAGTTTGCAAACATTTTAGCAGCATTGTGGTTTGTAACATGTTCTTACCCAAGTTATCAAAGGGACTCAGCACAGCGTCATTGTGAATGTCGTGAACATTTGCAGCTACCATCAAAAGGCCATCATTAGAAGGTCATCTTCGAGCGTCTGCAATTCGCCGTCGGTGCGAGTGCGACTCACCCACCTGACACTGTATAGGACGGAGCCGTCCTTGTGGATTCGAATCAGCACATTCGGCTTGTCGATGAGATGACGCCGTGCTTCCCTGAAAACAAGCAATTCCAGTGTTCCTCTTCATTTGAACAAAAAAAACGAACTAGTTTTGGTTGCCTTCGAATATAAAATAAAATCTTGCTCGAATAAGGAAGTGCGAATTGGCCACATTTGAGTGCCATCTTGGAAAGACAGACTGGGAAGTTTCTTTCTGACCACCGAGGCATAAACACAGGAGAAGAAGGGAAGGTCGTTTGGTTTTTTTCCAATGTCATTGAATCAGATAGATCTTTGATTGGAAGTGATAGAAAATCGAGTTCATCTTTATTTCCACAACAAACTTTCGCGTTTTCATTGCTTTTCACTTCAAAGAAAAAAAAGCGATTCAGTACAGTGTTGTCCCATACAGGTGAAGAGCCGTTGTACTATAATGAATCAGTGCAAACAACTAGTAACGACTAAGCAAGAAAGTAACTGGTGAAATCGAATACTGACACCAAACGTTTACCACCAACATCGTCACACCAGATAATCCATCTCCTGTCAACCGTAAGTTCCCAATATTCCCCCCTTTTCCTATATGAATGAAAGATGACCGAGTTTCTTGACCGAGAACGTTTCTTTTTCAACATTGTGGTTCTTGATGAATCGAACACAGTACTCTGCACTTTAGTTTCTATACTAAGGGATTATATGTGATTATACAGAAGGGCGCGTGTGGCGCAGTGGTCGGAGGCGCCCCGTAACACACACGTGGAATCGATCCCAGCGCCCATATTCCACCAAGCCTTCCATCCCTCCGAAGTCGGCAAATTGGTACCATACCTGTCTGGGAGGATAACAACACTGGCTCGATACATCGGTAGGCCACCGCGAGTCATTGTAAAAACCAGATATGCATTCAATCACCTCAAAAAGATGCTTAATGATGTCGAATACATGGTGCATCCCTCAGGGATTCATCAATGCCGAAAGATTTTTTTTATACAGAAGGCAAAGAATACGATATATAAAAAACGCTAAATCATTGTAAAAGTCTTGAAACCGACCGTCATTTAATCTCGGTACTGTGATAATCCAATAATATTAACAACGGACAATCATATCAACAACAACCGCCCTGTATAAAAGAGCATCGCCGGGTGAGTACGCTTCAATCGAGATGCTCCGCTGAGGAAGACTCGGTTCGATGCGAGATGAAGACGCCACATCGAGAAGAGGAACGACTGTGGACCATCGACAAGGATCGTCGGCTCTGATGAAGACGAAGACGTCGAAACGTTTGCCGAATAAAGATCTCTGTTAACCTTGTGTAAGCTCAATAACATAAGCAAAGGTTGATCATAGTATAAGATTGCACTGAATATAAACGATATGCCGACTCAATCGTTCAGTAGCTTTTTGTAGCAAGAATGCATTTCTGGAAAGAATAAGAACAGTTATTCTTTTCTAAGAAAGGCTATTAGACAAAAGGCTAATGAAAGAAACAGCAACGCTGAACAATGCTGTTCTCGTTGTGAACAAACTCAAAGCAACACTAGATAAGATAAAGCTTAAAGTAAAAACACTGCTAATGATTAACGCCGTTTGACGACTGAGAGGGTAGCGAAAGCTTCTGCGACGTAGACAAGAGCAAAAAAAAGTGGTGAACCAATCGAATGACCAAAAGTCTGAAGAGGTGTCGTCCTCATGATTCGTACATCCTTATAGAAATATCACGATTTCCAATTATTCGAAGGAATTTTCCGAAATCAAGATCTTTGCGAATTTTAACATTCCCATTAGATACATACTACAAATGAGACTATCTAATGAATCTCATATCGGTCAAAAAATACGAATATTCAAGTCGGAGAAGCTTCACTATGGAAAAAGACCATAGTTTAGCCAAAGTAGCAATGTATGATGCCGACTACTTATCAAAGCTGCTTTGATTTTCTTCGACATTTCGACTATACCGAAATCTAATCGAAAATTTGTAAAACACTCAAAAGCAACTTTTAAAAAATCTGCCAACTCACTAAATATGAAGATAGGATTTCAATCTATATGAGCGAGATTTTACGACAATGGTTTCCTTCACTGCTAGTAAAATGACTTAACGGAAGTAACTCAAAGAGTGACAAGTAGGAATGCACTGCTTTTCCTAGTTCCTCAGTCCTATGAACCAGTATATGTTGCGCCGTTCCAGGTCAATCCTTCTTTCTGAGGATGCCGTCGCCAAAGCTCAAACACGGATAACGAGCTAAACAAATTAACAACGAAACTTCTGCCAGACCGAGCATACCTACCGCATGCTCAAAAGAACCAAGAATTAACATATTTGTGGTATAATACCCTATACTTCTGCAGTTTTGCCAGAAAGGTAACCATATGCAGCTAGTAGGACTCTGTTGTGATAAAGATTTATATTAATTGCGATTTCCAATGAAAAGATCGAACCCTTCAGCGTGGGTATTATGCCATTGGGAAAAAACTCTTGTTGTGGCTGGCTCAAAATTTGGCAACAAGGAAAATTCCTTTATAAAGAATACGCGGCAAAGCATTACGAAGAGGAAAGCAGAGGTAAGAATTGGTAAGGGTTACGCGGACCTCAGCAATAATAAATGACATAAGGAAATTAATGGAGACCGTTGCATTAGACGGTTATGAGGCCGCGAAAGGAACGAACCCGAAAAAGCTCTACAGTCCAAATGAGTTTCATTTCCACAAGTTGCCTCTTTTGTTTGCCGAAAAAGTGAGCTGACCTCTCCAGAGACCGCTGAGAAGTAACTCACACCACTTTTTTTCGTACATAAATAGGTTTCTATCATTTAAGGAGAAAATCCACTGTAGCCATGAAAAAGTCTGATACTAAAGAATCTCAAGAACCAAACATACTTTTCATTCTGGAAAAAAGTGTCTGGCATCCAGATCTGTTGAGACTGATCCGAATTCTCGCTGGTAGCGAGTACGACGAATGGTGGCACCTGTGAGAAATAGCTAAGATGGATTGCTAATGAACCATACTATAATCATGAAAGAAATATTTCTGTGGAAGCAGTCTCGTTTTCCCAGTTCGGAAATTCATATGTTGAGATGAAAGGATATAATCTGAAGATTTCAGTGTCTTACTTCGGTGGAATCATCCTCAAAGCGGCCGTAGGCAAGGCGAGCATCTACCCACTCTTCTCGGAAAGTGAACTGGGTGCTATACTCCATGTTGACGTCGTCTATCTTCGAAATGGATCTCAGGTAGATATTTACTGTCACCAAAACTGGACCACCGGTATCTGAAACCAACAATGGCGTCTTAATGGTGTTTTTTTAATAATCACGTTTTTATTTAACTTCTAGTTTTTAGAATTTAAAAAAGCGTTGGGAAGGAAACTACATCATAAAAAAATACTACGTCCATCACCATTCTTTTTTAACTTTGGTAACGAAAGGACATCTAAGAACAAAATGATTATCTTGAGGATAACTTTATATGCTTGTAATAATATATAACTGTACAAACCATTGTTATAAAACAATACTAGTTTTCCCACGCATGACAGTGATAAGTGTAAGCGCTTTACTAGGTGATTTTCGACTTCATGTATTTCACGGAACATCTGTTAGCTTAACACATTATGTGAAGTGTACAATTATGATCCTTTCAAGAAACGAAAACAAGACAACTGCAAGGATGCTGAAATATGAACAAAACTCGGGCCTCAATTAGGCTTCGAATCCATGATTACCACTGCTGGAGACTCATGTGCAATCCACTACACCAACCGAGAGCCTTGCTTTGACTTTCTCGCAACCAGTCTTAAGGTTATGTTTCACACAGTACCCTGCCGTGAAAGCAAGACAATTTACACAACAAAGCTTATGCGAAGATCCACCCTTCGGTAAATGAACAAAAGCCACCTGGCCAGGAGACGTTCAATCCCCTCGGTCGTACTCGCCAATCGTAGTTGTGCAGAATGCGCTGGATGATTTCTTGTTCCTTGAGCTTTCGCTTGCCGTAGGCACTGGAGAGAGCACTGACCAGCAAGCAGGTGAGAGCCAGCGCTGGCCCTGCACGAAAACCTTTCGCGCTCTGAATCCGCATGCTTTGTCGTACAATTTGTCTCTCTAGATCGATGAGGCCATCAGACTAAACACCTGCTCTTTTACGCACGTGTCATAAATTCGGAGTCTGAAACTAACGATGAAAAAATTGACGGTCACTAACAAAAACGGTGGAATTTCGAACGACACAGTAATGCAAAAAGGAGAACAAAGAAACTTATTCATTAATTGTGCACTAAGATAGTGATTTTGATGATCAGTAACGATTAATGATCGCAATCAAAAAGCCACAGGGAAGAAACAAGCACGAAAAAAACCGGCCCTCACGACCACACTCAACACATTTGATCTATGAGGGCAAGTCGTGTTTCTCAGCACTGCGCGCTTTTAAAGCACTTATGAGAGACGTCGAAGATCATGGAAGTGAAAAACCGTGAAGGCGCCTGCGAAGCGAAGAAAAGATGGGAAATCGGAGCGGGGACTCGCATTCGGAATGGCAACGTGTCCAAAATGGGCGGCGCCTGCGTCGCCTCGGACGATTTGCCCGAGGCGGGTGAGTGGCGCCGGATTTCCAGACACACGGGTGGGCAGGCGAAGTCATCGATTCGTCGGTGTGCGGGAAAGCGATGTACGAATCCGTTGAAGGTGTGTCCTGCTCGGTTGGTTTGCAACATCCACACTCTCCGCCGCTGTCACTCCAAGGGGACTATTAGCGCTGCGAGAGAAATCATACCTGTTAAGGATTTTGCTCAGGAACACTTTCTTGGTGAGCACCATCCTAGTGATAGCAAAAAATAAATGTGGTAAATCTAATGTAATAGTGTCACATATATGACTCCTTGTAATGGGAAATTTCATATCCTGCGTCTTAAAACTTTGCAATTAGAGTGTGTTCTAAAAATCCTAGTCTTATTAAAATTCATTCCTTTAAAAAATTTTATTAGTGTTTTTCTGCCGCATTATTAAACGCTTTAGGCTACACTGAGCAGATTTTTTATACTTTTCACCGGACCTTCAGTGCCTTGAGATTATTAGGAATCTCGGATTCAGACTGATACATTGTCCTCGCTCCGTAAGTGGACTAAGCACTGAAATCTTTGCTGTGCTTGTCTCAAGACAGCAAACCCTTCTTCACTCCACAAGGACCGGCCACTGGTATTGGTGAGGAACTGCAAAGGTTCTAACATGGCTAACCCGCGATTTCAGTGGAACAGGACTAACTGAATGAGCAATAGTGATAACAGAGCCACCAGGTATAGCCGAGCTCAGGTATCCATTGGAACATATCCACGGTTGCTTGCTGCAAGATAACGGAGCGAATGGAAATTCTGTAGTTCGCACAGCATCTGTTTGACGAATTATCCAATCATCCAACTATAGTAGTTAATGTTGTGAGCGGCGTTGAAAAATATTCGTGATTATTAGACCAGCATCTTCGAAGGGAACGGCTCCATTAATCATATCTTTCTACGGAGATCGTCTTTTATACTGCCATTTCCACTCACGAAACAGGTAGCACAGAAAATTGATATCCCAGTGGCGATGAGTCGGACATTTCAATCCATACCGAACGTAAGATGAATTTTTTTAAAGGGGCTCGAAAGCCAGGCTTACAAATTGACATTTTTTCGTGAAAGGGAAACCACTTCTTTATTTCTGTGCGACCCAAAACCACATAAATTGTGCGAATTCCGGCACTTACTGCATTCCATTAGTTTCCTCGCATCCACACTTTGGGAAAAGTTTCAGATTTTGCCTGTGGGTTTGATTGCTTCTTGAGCCTTTAACCTCCTTCGTGAATGTTGTCTTGTTCTCTGAAATCCCATAATTGCTATGCTGTGAGCTCCCATGCCTTCGCCACAGGCAGGCGGTCGCTACAGTCTATAAAACAGCTTCGTTGGCCTTTCTCGGAGTCAAATCAAGGATTTTCGCGTGTTGGGAAGAAGTGAGACTGTTATGTAGAATAGATATTCTATTCCAGTGACATTTAAATGAAGTCATGACTGCACACGTAGTGACAGAATCGAGAGTTGTCCACATAGAGTTTTCCTTAAAAGAATTGAGGAATGCACAACTTGCTCTCCTGGGGAAGAACGTCGCTCAGTTCATTGGCTTCTACGATTTCGAATGAAGCTGAAGCCGCAAGGGAGCAACGTTACTCAAAGGGAAATGGCCAGAGGTCTTTCCATCGGCGATAATTTCCCGTCAATGACGTAAGTGTGCCATCGCATGCAGCAATTGTGCAGATTGGAATCAGATTTCTCGTGCCAGTCAGAGTATCTCTAGTCCATCTCCATCGCTATTCGACGAACTCAACTCATGTCTCGCTCCGCCGACGAACTTAGGCAAGTGAAACTACTAAGTACCGACGTAGTCCACATGTCTCTTGTTAAGAAAACACAGGAAAAATCACGTGGATAGCTATGCATATGAATGCATTTTGTTCTTAAAAAGAAACTGCTGGAGAGGTCTATTCAACTCCAGTAATTGAAGAGGCAAACGACCTTAATGTCCTCTTGATCGCAACGATATCATTGTTTTACTGAGAGGACCACAGCCATCATCTTCTGTAAACCAATTTTGCCAGTTTTTACACTTTGCAACATTGGATGCAGTCATATCAAGTCAGACTGCTACAGTACACTTCAAATATCCGTATGGTTCAATATTTCAGAGGATCGATTTTAAGACTGGTGAAAATTACGAGTTTTAGGCTATTTTCTTAGTTCATAAACTTATAGATAGGTTTCCTTTGCAGGAAACACAGCAAGCACAACAAAATACTGAGGACTGCCATAGCAGAATCGGCTCCATGAAGATTTCTGTTCTATTCTGCCAGTCACGCGATTGCAATTTTTGTAGTGTGTATAACTTCAGTTATTTTACAACATCTGGATTAGAGACTTTCGGATTGTGGAAAAAACTGAACAGAACAGCTTTTACTCCTTTTCACAATGCAGTTATCTCAATATCTATTTATGTTTCGATTTAAAATAAAATATGCATTAAGTAGAAAGTGATTTCGACAGCAGCTCTAGCTTAACTGGGTTGGTTGCTGATTGGTGCTACCCAGATCAATCCCGTTGACGGGGGATTGTTGACGACACCGTTAGGGTAAAAAAAATGGCTGAGAGAAAAGCAAATCAAAGGCCACAGTGGCAGAGTGGGCCGCACGTGAGCTCCCGGAAAGGGTGATAGCCGGTTCGAAGCTAGCCTAGCGTCGGACTTTTTGCAAACATTTCAGCATCATTGTGGTTGTATTTTTACATAACATCCTGCCATGAGAAAAGTAGGTAATAAGTAGAAAGTCGGACATTGTAATTTCTATGTCTTCTTTTCATTGATAATATGACGACACTTGGTAAAAAAAATTTCATTTGGCCTTGATTTATTTGGCCGAATAAAAAATTTTCACGAGACTCGTGTGAGCTCAGCAGTGAAAGAAGGACATTGGTCACTCATAGCAAGATTGATTGAAAGATGGTTTACGAAAGTTTGCAAAATCGCAAAATTTTCGACTTGAGTATAATTTTCAGAAGTGCTCGCATAGAAATAGCGTACTACGTAAAAATTTGTATATCCAGCAGTCATCTGTATTAAGGGTGCGTGTGGCGCAGTAGTGGAAGGCGCCCTGCATCATACACGTAGAATCGATCCCCGCGCCCATGGCCCACCAAGAATTCCATCCTTCCGGGGTCGGCAAGTTTCTACCAGACTTGTCTGGGAGGATAGCAGCACTAGCTGGATACATCGGTAGGCCACGCGAGTCATTGTAAAGGCCAGATATGCATTCAGTCACCTCCAACGATGCTTAATGAAGTGGAATGCATGGCGCTTCCCTCAAGTATTGATTAACGCTAAGAGCTTTTTTTGTAGCCGTATTAAGATTTTTCTCAAATTTTCTTCGAAGAAGATGAGGTTAGAACAGCATTAGAGTTGGAATTGGTCATTATCACAAATAACTCCAACGATTTACGTAGATAACAAATTTCTAGAATCTCTAAAGAAGATGGGAAAAAGTTTCTTCTTCATGCTTCAAATGACATGAGATCCGGAGCGAAAAGTGATGAGACACTTCACGTTGTAACAAATCATCGCACACATTTCACCAAATCACCTGCCTCCCATCAACATCGTAGTTCTCATATGAGAGTGTTTAAACTTAGCAGGGGTGGTAGGTTGAGTCGCTTGTACAAAACGATTTCTAGGATGTCGTACGCCAACAAAGCTATGCGATGCACTCACAGTAAGCACAAATCCGAGGAACTCGTCTGGACTGTTAGAGTGAGACCATTCAATTCGCCGAAGTTCGATTTGCTCACGAATCCAGAAAAATTATAGTATCAGCTCCCCAGACCAGCACTTCATCGAGGTGAAGTGTGGCAAAAGAGAGGTAGGTGGCCAGAGACGGAGAATGAATAATGAGTGAGAGAATGAGGACAGTCATATTGTCTCATCATAAGCCTTCCTAGGTTCTCGTACCGCCAGTCAAGTAGCTCACTCCTCTGTGTCCACTGGTTTTGCGTGTGTGGCTGTCTGATACCATAAATGTTGGGTCTCACGCTATCAGCAATTTGGATAAACCCTAAGCAAGAACTAGAAAAGAATTCAAACATAGGAACACGAAGACAAAAGATCTCGATAAATTTTGAAGGATGCCAAGGCCTTCGGTTTTCATATGATATATTTGTATTTCTGAAAACGACACAAATTTGTCTAGAGATGTTCAGATGTTAAGTGGCCCGTCCTAAAATGGAGGATATGAAAATACACAGTGACAAAAAACAAACCTGTATTTGCGCAGAGAAACATGAAGATTGCGGAAATCGAATCCCTATTTCGATCGTGCCGGACTGGCATACACCATGCCTACATAAGCAGACTGCGGTTGCGTTTTCGTGGATGAAGTTGGGTATATGGGAATTGTGTCCTACATGCCGACAAGATAAAACTTTGCCACTAAGTGATCGGGTGAGCACAGAAGGTAGTTCATAGTCTGCTAAAACAGGTAAGTTCTCCATACAGCCAGACAAAGTAGAAGTGATTGGGCTTGAGCATATCCAGACTTGGCTCGGAGGCTCTAAAGTGAAGTGCTCGCGAAAAATGGTGAAAATAAAGGGTTCCACTCTTAGACACCAAAATAGTCCCCATACAGTAATGCTGGATTGCGTAAATAAGGAGAGCTGACCAAAAATCAAACTCATTGTGTCGCGGACCATTATAGGTTGCTTAGATTTGAAAAGATTATCCTGACGGACTACACTTATAAAGTGCGCAGGGAATGCATCTCAGTCATCCAAAGACTTGGAAATGTAGGCCACGACAGTTAAAGACAGCACTATCGAACTGATCCAGATGTGAAACCAATTCTGCTGTAAGGCAAAAAAAATGTTTCTCCTGTTACCAGAACAACCGTTTGGACCAAGTTGGAGAAATGCAACTCCCAAGATCGACTTTCTGTTAACCTCGACATTTGTCAGTAAAACGCTCTTCTCTTGATAACCTACTGTAGTTAGCTGTTTAGCTGTAAGTGGTAGTTGTAGCTGACAGTTGTTAAATTAAGTTATGGTAAAGAAGTCAGTAGTCTAGTTCATAGTTCTCCACTGTTTTTCGCTTTCGTCCACGGATCTCCCTCATATGAGGGATCCCGATAGCCGGTTAGTCGCTAACCTACGTGGCGCCTCCCCAAGTAGCGGATGGCGGCTTAATCGCGGACCAAAGGCGACCTTTTCTTCCCTGAGACGCAGGTGGATCCAGGGCGTGGACTCGCTGTTTCTTCTGCGCCGATTTGGCACATACGTTCTGTATTTACGAAGCGTATTCATGCACGCGTGTGTGGGTGCGTTCTAGTTTATGCAGATTGGATTCTACGAGTCAATTCGGCCAAAAGCTTGCAATCAAGTGATAGGGGAGTATATGGGAGACGGTTAAGAGTCGCCTCCAACAAATAAGCTTCATGTCCATGCTGGGAGAGTCTGGCAATCTATCCGTGAGTATACCCAGCCCCTACGTTCAGAACCCAGCAAGCCATAGGTGGGTGTCAAAAAGCTAAAAACAGTAGAAGAAACTGGGTTCATTCCCCTGACCCCGAAAGACCCCAATTCGGCAGCGTTAGGTAGGACGAGTACGGAGAGGCTGCTAAAATCTCAGGGCCAATTGAAGCTGCCTGGATTTCGAAGAACTATGGTGACGATCTGTACCTACAATGCACGTACACTTGCATCCGAGTCCTCGATAGAAGACTTGCTCATGAAAGCGAGAAAGATAAGGTACGACGTCATCGGCCTGGCCAAGAAGAGACGACGCTACCCATTTAACGCCGTCTATGACACAGCAGAAAAACTGTTCCTCGGAACACGCGACAGTGGAGGAGTCGGCGGCGTCGGAGTCCTCGTCAACACGAGTTTGTCCATGAACATTGATCCATTCGAACAACTAACAGCACGAATCGGACGTTTACGATTAAAAAGATGTGGATCAATTCTGGCTTCGACAATCTTCGCCGTTTATGCGCCGACATCAAACTACGACGAAGAAGAAGTCGAAGCGTTCTATGTGAACTTGGAGAAGTTCTACAGAGAAGACCATACATTCTTGAAGGTCATCATTGGAGATTTCAACACCAAGACTGGACTAAGAACAACGTCTGAAGAACGTCAAATTGGAACCAACGGATTAAAATGGAACGAACAAGGTGAGCGGCCCTCTGAGTTTATCATGACGACCACGACCATCCATGGTAACTCGCAATTCCAAAAGCCCCACTCTCAACGATGGACGTGGGAGTATCCCAATGGTGAGTACCATAACGAAATAGCCCACATCATGGCAAATAGAAGGTTTTAGCTAACCGATGTCGCTGTTTCCCAAAATTCTACACGGGATCAGACCACCGTCTCCTTCGTGCAAGATTCTGTTTCTCGCGGAAAGGAGAAAAAAGTCGCTAAATTCAAAAACCGGCGTCCCAGAACCACCATAAACTGGGACTTATTCAATTCATTAGTCGGCTGTTGGAAAGATGCCGTTGTCGATAACATCGACGAAGAATACGATCGGCTCATTCAGCATCTTCACGTTAGCGCTATGAAAGCTGAGAGTTCGAAAGTCACAAAGAGACGTCTGTCTCCAGAAGTACTCGAGCTGATACGCCAGCGTGGAATCGCACGAGCTGCGGCAACCGCGAACTAACGTCCGAACTTGCAAAACAATGCAGACAGGCGATAAAAGGTCTTAAAGAGAGAAGAGCAGCAGTAATGGTCGAAGCTGCAGAAGCTGGGAAAAGCATTCGCAAAGCCCACCGAAACTTCGCCAATTACAAGACCAAGATGATTGCACTCCGACACCCAGACGGAACAGTTACAGCGCCCAGAAAGGCAATGGAGAAAATCGTTCACGAATACAACTCAGATCTCTTCGATAACCACATCCACCTTCCCTCATATGAAATAAAGAAGGATGGATATGTTGTACCACCGGTTCTCCCTTCCGAAATCCGACATGCCATTTTGTCGGTGAAAAATCGAACAGCACCAGGTCCGGACAGGATAAGATCTGAACACCTAAAGAACCTTCCGCCAGTCATAAACACACTGGCTCGGCTATTCACGCATTACCTGTCTGAATGCAAGGTCTCTACTCAGTAGAAGACCAGCAAGACCGTGCTAATGTTCAAGTAGGGTGACATACACGACATCGGCAACTATCGCCCAATCTGCTTGCTGTCTGTCGTCTATAAACTTTTCATTCGAGTTATCGTAAACAGAATTGACAGAACACTAGACGAAGGACAGCCATGTGAGCAAGCAGGGTTCCGAAAAGGATTTAGTACGATGGACCGCATCCACACGATAACAAGACTCATTGAAGTATCGCGAGAGTACAAAAGACCGCTCTGTCTCATTTTCATCGACTTAAAGAAGGCCTTTGACTCAATTAAGGTAGAAGCAGTCATGGAAGCCTTTGATGGTCAAGGAGTCCCTACCCAGTACATAAAGATTCTTTGTGAGCTGTACAGAAATTTCACCACCAAGATGTCACCATTATACAACGATATTAACTGTCGACAAGTTGACCAATAAACATTATCTAATAGGAAATAATGTTCTCTATTGCAACTTTATTCTTTATGTCTTCTGATGGTGCCGAGTGCCTTGCGTCCATGTCCTATCCTAACCATCGGGCACGCCAGCAAATACGGCAACTATAACCATCAGATACACACCGGGCACAAAACCAGGCACGACGCAGTGCTTAGGGGAGACCTTGCGACCCGTGGCGTGACGCCGCGACCCACGCCACTCGCTCGTATCTAGCGACGGCTCTGAGCAGCGTCATTCTTTTGATTTTGCTTCTTCGGACGAGGCCTGGAAGCTCGCCGTGGCCCATTTTTGCTTTCGAACTTATTGTACATATATTTCGAAATTTATTGCGTTGCCGTGTAAATAATACGTATATATACAGTTTGAGTCCCACAAGGTGTTTAGCATTGTGACTGCTACCCTACAAAAAAAGCCCCGCGTGGGTGGCACAGGCAAACGAGAGCAGCTAATCCGACCGAATCTTCTTAACTACTTGGTATTCCTATATCAACGAGCCGTCCCAACATTAACATCGACGTCAAAAGAGGGGTTAGGCAAGGCGATACCATGTCGTCAAAATTATTCACTCCACCCTCGAGAACGTCATGCGAACATTGGAATGGGACAACATGGGAATGAAAATCGATGTTCGGCAATTACACTATCTTCGCTTTGCTGATGAGACATCGTCCTTATAACAACAAACATTAGCCAAGCGAAACGTATGCTTGCCGACTTTGATAAAGCCTGTGGAAAGATTGGTCTTCGACTAAATCTCACAAAAGCGATGTTCATAAGGAACGGAGTGGTTTCGTATGGCCCATCCACGCTCAAGGGAACGAATATCTCCAAACGCTTTAGTTATGCCTATCTAGGTCGGGAAATCAACGTGTTGCACGACTTAACTCCAGAGCTGAGCAGAAGGAAACGAGCGGCTTGTGGAGCTGAAAAGCATCGAGGATGTAGTGAAGAAAACAACACCCGACTCCGTGCCCACCTTTTCGACTCAACGACGCTTCCTGCTTTAACGTATGCGTCAGAAACTCGCTGCGTAAACAGGATGAAAAATTACTCAGCGTTATTGAACGCGTGGTCGAAAGGACGATGCTAAGAGTATCCCGTGTCACGCAAACAAGGGAGGGGATCTGAAACTCCGACCTGCGTCAACGATCAAAAATCAAAGATGGCGTTCTGTACGACAAACAGTCGAAGATAAGGTGGGCCGAACATGTAATGCGTATGAATGACAACCGACGGACAAGAGCCGTTAGTGACTGGATTACTCGGGATGTTAAACGGACTGCAGGAAGACCACCGACTCGATGGTCAGAGTTCTTCACGAAAAAGCCTAAAAGAAAGATATGATGCTCGATGAGTCCCTAGAGGGAAGATTTACCGGCGCCCGTTCGAGTCACTCGACTATTAACAGGTGATTCGCTTTCGTCCTTGGTTTTGTCTCATATTTTGTGGTTTTCTTTTGTTAGTAGTCTTGTAGTTGTTACTGTAGTAACAATCTCACGTGCGCTTATAAAGAGCGAATTATGGGGGTGTTGTGTTGACATTCCAACATCAACCCATGAACAGAACAATAACTGAGCATTGTATATGGGCCGCCATAAGTTCTGGAAGTGATGGTTGCTATGCAAGGTCCTCATTGGTGATTTCGACGGGAGAGTACCATAATGATACGGACCACTTCACAATAAGTGCAAGGTTTTACATAGCTTGCCCAGGTATTTTCGAAAAATTCTTCAAGACCAAAAAAAGTAAGAAAAGGGAAAAAAAGCTCATTCGACACTTTTACAATATAACTAAAATTCCCAGAATTTAAAAAAGACCAAGAGACGCATGTCTCCGGAAGGAAACGCTCGAGCTCACAAGGCAATCGATACCTAGATCCGAACTTTGAAAGCGCAAAAGAGAACCAATGAAGGAAGATCCTAACAAAAAAGAGCGACAACACTGGATGAAACTGCAAAGGCTAAGGAAGACATCAACAATCAGAAGCGATATCAAAACGAAAATGATCGATTTATAGTGCAACGAAGGAGCGGTCATTGCTTGTAAAGAACTAGTGAAGGCGATCCTTCCAGACTTCTACCTCTACGTCCTTCACAACCCAAGTGGACAAGCCTTTATATCATGCCAGTGAGGATTGATATTTTGTCCCGGGGTGGTCCCTTGTGAAGTCCGATATGCCAGTTCGTAGTTGAAGAGGTTTGATAGAAAAAGGATTGGAAACGAACGACCTTCTGCTAGTCCCCAACAATGCACTAAAACACTTCACTTGTGTAGTCCTCAACACATTGATGGAACACTGAACGAATGAAACCCATGTGAATAAGCAGGCTTTCGAAAAGGATTCAGTACGATAGACAACAACCACACGAAGATAAGAGTCAATGAAGTATCGCGAGAATTCAAGAGACAGATCAGTCTCACTTTCATCGACTTGAAAAAGGCTTTCGACTCAGTTGGGATAGGACCGGTCATGGAAGCTTTCGACGGTCACAGCGCCATACTTCGAGACTGCAATACAGTCTTGACAAAAATTTTTTCACAATGACCTTCGAGAACGCCATGGGAATGGATACCATGGGTGTTAAAACCGAATGCATAGGAACTAAATAATCTTCGCTTCGTTGATGATATAGTTCTTTTCATATCAAGCGCTAACCCTATGGAATAAATGCTGCGTAGTTTCGACAATTCCAGTGAAAATACTGGCTCTTGACTAAGTTTCGAAAAGACGATACTCATAAAAAAATGGATTACCTCTTGATGCCTCCTTCAGGCCCGATGACATAAACATCTCCGAATGTCATAGTAATGTGCACCTCGTTCGAGAAATCAACATGATAAACGAATCAGTCCCAGAGCTGAGCAGGAGGAAACGGCCTGGAGAGTTTTCAACAACATCAAAAAATATATTGAACAGGACAAGAACCACCCGATTCCCTGACCACCTTACCAATAATCCTATCGAGACAGCGACGCTGGGAGTATTCTCGTATAACGCAGTGGAACGCGGAATCGGATAGTTCCGAACTACGTCGGCCATCAAAAATCAGAGACAACGATCTAGACGCGAGAATGTCCAGAATCAGAAGGGCCAGACACGTGAGGTATCTGTACGCCAACCGATGGACAAGAGCTGTTAGTGACTGGATTCCTCGGAATGTCAAACGTACAGCAAGAAGACCACCGATCCGATGGTTAGAGTTCTTCAAGAAAACCGTAGAATGGAGATATAATGCTCAACGAGTCCCCAGGGGGTGGTAATCTTGAACGCGGCAGTGAGAAATTGATGGCTCACTGGCGTCCGTTCGAGTCATTCCAGCGATCAACGGGACCACAGGTGATGCAGATGGTAGATGCACTTAACTATTATCGTTGTGAGGGAAGGCGAGATGATGCTGCGGCTGCCAGCCGAAACTGGATCCAGTCCTTCAGCAAGAAGTCCGTTAGTCATCTGCATCACATTTTATTCCGCTTATAGGGGAGTGGTTAGAGCAGACACCAGCAAAATGTTCCGTATATTGCCTATCTCGTATCAGAGGTGCACTCCGAGATCATTTCCCTCGAGACAAGCGAAACGCATCAATATTTTTTCTTTACTTCATTCTTCGTTCAGTGGATCGAATAGCGCGCCCCATAGTTAAATCTCGTCAGAGTCGAGTTTTGAGGGCTGCCAGAATCGCGTGGTAGCGCAGGACCATTGTGCTGTGCAGACAGTGGGCAGTGTTTGACGCGTCTTCCATGGAGCCGTTGTTGTTTGCTTCTAAAAAGTTAGCTGCTAAAACATCGAACTGATTTTTAGAGTACTCTAATGGTTGATTTGTCGCAAGTAGAGCAGGTATCCGTGGAGATTGATTCCCGAAAAGAATTAATACTGCGGAACCTTCAAGAAGCTCTTGGTGTTGATAAATTGGAGAAACAGCTTGGAATTCATGGAAAAAGCCCGCATGTATACTGGGGCACAGCAACAACTGGCAAACCTCATGTTGGATATTTCGTTCCCATACGAAAAATTGCCGACTTTTTACAGGCGGGCTTAAAGGTCACCGTACTATTCGCGGATTTGCACGCTTTTCTCGACAACATGAAAAGCACTTGGGAACAGCTCGAAAACAGGGTCATCTACTATGAGAGTGTTATAAGAGCTCTTCTGATGTCACTAGGTGTGCCGATTGACCGACTTAATTTTGTACGAGGCACCACTTATCAATTATCCAGGTAGGCATCTAGCTACTATTCATCGTATTAACTTCTTTGGTTATATATTAACAAAGGATAAATGATAAAGCTCTCGGCGTTGATCAATCCCTGAGGGATGCGCCATGCATTCTACTTCATTAAGCATCGTTAGAGCTGATTGAATGAATATCTTGCCTTTACAATGACTCGCGGTAGCATACCGGTGATTTATCGAGCCAGTGCTGTAAGTCTGGTACCAATTGATATGTAAATCTTGGTGAATCCGGCGCGTACGATCGATCCCATGTGCTTTGCAGCCTCTAACCAATGCGGTGCACGCTCCGCTGGTTATATATTGCGTTTGGGAATTGCGTCGTTACTTTCAATTTCGAGTCTTGCAATAACTTTAGGGAGTACACCCTTGATTTGTTTCGTCTATGCGTACAGGTATCTCATCGAGACGCTCTGCGAGCTGGAGCAGAAGTTGTGAAACAGGTTGGTACATAATGACATTTTTTTTTCGCAGGTTTTTCAATTTTCTCGTCCTCGTTTTAAAGGACCTTTTCAGGTTGAGTCTCCTTTGTTGTCAGGTCTTCTTTATCCCTTACTGCAAGCGCTTGATGAGCAATATCTCAAGGTTATTTCTTCAATACAACATACGTTTCTTTGCTAGTATCGATTATGATTTCTTTTCCAATAGTATCATCTAATCTTTCTTCTTATTTTCAATTATTTGGTGAAGCACGAGATAGCGGATTACTTAACATCGTCTTACTTAAAAAAAACCATTCTTATCAAGGTAGATGGCCAGTTTGGAGGCGTGGATCAGCGAAAAATCTTCATTTTGGCAGAGGAGCAGCTACCAAAGTTGAAACTTGGAAAGCGATGGCACTTAATGAACCCGATGGTGCCGGGCTTAACTGGTTCCAAAATGAGCAGGTCTTCTTTAATTGGTTATTAATTTTTATAGGTTTTTCATACGTTAGATTTTCCTTTTTGCTGATTGTTCTCTTGTGGACTTTTTTCCAAAGTTGTATTCTAGATATCTCTTGCGACTTTCATTCCATGCATTATTTTAGTTCGGAAGCGGACTCGAAAATAGATTTGCTAGATACCCATGAAGAAGTAGAACGAAAAATACGAGCTGCGGTTTGCAATCGACAAGAAGACGGTAATGGAGTGTTGGCGTTTTTCAATTTCGTTCTATTTCCGATTGTCAGTCCTGGCTCATTAACGGTCGCCAATAAAGACTTTTTCACATACGAGGACCTCAGGGATTCATTCCTGATTGGAGATTTGTCAGAAGAAGATTTGAAAACTGTTCTTGTCGAGTTCATTAATGAATTGCTTATTAAGGCGAGGGCTGTGTTTGATTAAGTACATCGTTTGTTGCGGTTGTCAGAGCGACTCGTGGTTCGCTGATATCATTCGGTTTCGCAGAAAATCGACCCGCTTTATAGGTTTTTTTTTTAGGTGCAAGGACACTGTAAATCTGATGTTGTCCGAGAAGCACTAGAAAAGGGGTACGAGGAAGTGAGCAGTCGTGTAGTCAGGTGTATTGTTCAGAGGGTAGTACATATAAGCGATGACCAGCTCCATATCGTTAACCAGATCGTTAATGGTGACAAGGTGATTTTGGAGTTTCCTTTTTCTTGTATTGGCCGAAATTATCTATAATGCTTTTAATTATGACTTACTTCATTTTTACCCAACTGGACTTGAATTTGGCATGGCAGAACACTTTCGATGAGTTGGTTAAGCGGTAGGAATCCTTGTCTCGTAGTAATATTATTCATAAGCGAACATACTGCGCTGTGGTGCACGTTTGCAAATGTGAATGATGTGAGAGCACTTTAGTGTGGTTGTCGCAGTATTCGAAGACAAATCACCCTCAATTAGCATTAAGCATGCGAATATGCAAATTGGACGATATATCCTCAAAGGGAGCTAGACACCGCGCGTCATGTAGACATGGACCGGATTATATAAATTTCCATGTTTATCTAATCTGTTTAGCAATACTATCTCCGGGGATTTTGGCACGCGTGTAGCGCAGTGGTCAGAAGCTCCCTGCAATACACGTGGGGTCAATCTCCGCGCCCAGTCTCACCAAGCCTTCCATCCCTTCGGGGTCGGAAAATTCGTACAAGACTTGTCCGCGAAAATAATAGCACTGAGTCGATATATGGGTAAGCTACCGCAAGCCTTTACAACGACAGATATGCATTCAGTCACCTTCAACGATGCTTAATGAAATCGAATGCATGGCGCATCCATCAGGCATTGATCAACGCCAAGAGCTCTATCCTTTATCTCTTTATCTCCTGAGAACTAGTTATGACTCGTGGTTGTAACCAGTGGAAAATTTGCTCGCTTCCCAAGTTTGCCGAGCAGTGTTTTTTACCGAATTAAATACTGCACATTTACACTAACACAGATAACGTGGCCCGTACGAATATCCGTAGTTAGCTTTTGTTCTTTTGTCACAAAAAATGGGTTTCTCAAAGACATAATAGGACATGATGACATCTCATCGGGGAACTGTGGAACCCACATGCACGGGAAGGAAGTCTCGTAATGCCACGGGAAGTAGGTGCGATAATGCTAGAATCCTTTATCGTAAACGTTCAACCATTATCACAGTAACGGCAGATATTTGCTCTGTCCAACCTTAGGAGAGCTGAAACTGCAATAAGAGAGTCGAAAAGCAGTACTTGTTCTCACGTTGCAGGGATTGTTAACCATGCTTTGGGCGCCCTTAGGTGGAGAGTTTTTTCCCCATGCAATGTATTCTGTACGTATCATACCTTCGACTGCTTCTGAGCTTGGGAACCGTAACATCTGTGGGTCAGTCATGTATAGCAGGGTTCTTGAAGCAAGGAATTTGTTGATATTCATTCTACCACCTCAGTTTTGATGAGAATGTTTAAACAGTACTATATAAGCAGTGCATTTGAATTCAGATTATTAATGGTGACGATCTCGCTTTGCGGTCATGTATAGCGAAAGGCCGAAGTATTCGAGTGACATTTATCATTCACCCCAAAGGCCGCTTTCACCTAGGTTTCGTTTTGGGCTTGCTGAAAATGAAGGTAGTGTTTTCTAACCTCCATAACATCGGTCGAATTGTAGTTGACATAAGTGTCTTGTTATGTCTGCTTCGTTGCGATATTACAAATGCAGAATGTAGGCAGTAATTCCAGCAGAATATCTAATATGCCTTCCTTTAGTCCTTAGTCAGTCAAGGTATTGACATTGAAGGAGTCGTGCTGATTTCCGATATGGAGGCTTTTCTTGACAACGAGAAGGTTGTTTTCTCTAGACATGAAGTCCATGATTCTTTTTAGCGAGATTTTTTTTACTGTTCACAGGTAAGTTGGAGTGCTCGTGAAGCTCGAACTGAATATTTCTCACAAGTGTGCACCGTTTTCATTAATCTGCTTAAACTGAAAGAAAAAGTGAGAGCCGTAAAGGCTACAGCTCTGGACTCTATGTTCTCACAGTGAGCCCCAGTTTCCTCCTTTGTTTTGTTTACCATTAGTTCCTCTAATATTAATTATAAACAATCGGAGGGCATTTAAGGGATTATGTTCTTAGCATGTACAAAATGGCCTCCTCAGTAACTCGTGATGAGACAATGGTTATTGAAGGTAGGTCTCACAGATATGTTTAGTTACTACACAACTTTTAGTTTTCTTTATATGTTAAAGTCCTAGGCATTCCATTCGAACTAGATTTAATATAGAGCTAAAAAAATATGTCCTTATTGTATAGGTACATCACTTGGCGGTAATTTCGTTCCCTTACTTTATGCGCTCAATCATCATGTACTCAAGACGGATCTTGCTCTTATTGGAGATGATTCAATTTCAATTGCAAATGTCGCAACTAAGCTGTGGTCATGTTTGGGACTCAATTCTCCCACACAACTGGCGTTTCCAGTACTTATTGGATGTGATGGAAAGAAGATGGCTTGCTCAGCTCCTGATTTTTTGTTAGATCCATTTGATACTCCCAAGCAGATCAAAATGAAATTGGCAAGATCATTCTGTGAACCACAAAACTTGAAAGGAAATGTGGCAATGTTCTTAGCAAAGCAACTGGTCTTTCCTCTGCTGTCTAGTGAAGGTACACAGATTTATTTTTTATCGGATAGATCATGCAAATATGTTAAAGTCGAGTACTTCGAAGTCAAATTATCGACTGCTTGGAGCAGTTCTATTACACAAACGTATTGACCACTGATTTTGTAGGATGGCTCATAAATCAGCGTCCGATTTGTAGTCTCATTGTTCCTTTACATGTTTTAGCAGTAGTTTTTTTTCCAAAGCTCATTCCATGAATTTTCACCCCTTGTAATTGAATCACAATATGTATAATTAATAATAATAATAATAATAATAACAATAATAATAATAGTAAATAGTAATTAATAATAGTTATATTCACAAATTGTAATGGTTAGAATTTTTTGAGGTCAAAAAGCAGTTTCGACAAATTTACTTTTACGAATCCAAAGTAGGAAGTGCGCAACGCAAGTGGCCCGAAAAGTTAATAGGGTATGAGGAGGAGAAAGTGTTAGCAAACTTACTGTGCAACGTTGGTCTTAAAAATTCCGTCATAGCGAACTCGACTGTGAAGATGAGGGAGATCGTGGACGTACAACCTGCTTTTGGGGACGATGAATTGAAGGGTTTGATGGGTGTGAATACACGTACAACTGCTGCGAAATTTGAATCGCGTAAAGCATAAGTAGAGAGTCGAAGAAGGCCTGCAAAAGGATGCTTCACAGATTGGATGACATCAAAGACCACTATTTTATGGTATCGTCAGCGTTTTTTTTAACCAACCAGAATGAGTCGTTTCGACTGTATTGTTACATACGACGAGAAATGATTTCTTTATAACTGGTAACGATCGGTCCAGTGGTTGGACTGTGACGATGTTTCCACAGCACTTTCTAAAGCCGAAATTGCAACGAGAGAATGTCGCGTTGACCGTTCGATGGTCTACAGTTAGTTTTATCTATTACAGCTTTCTGAATTCTGGTTAAACGAATGCGGCAGAGAAGTACGTCTAACGAATCGACGAACTGCACCAGAAACTTTAACGGGTCTGCCTCGCATTGGTCACCAGAAAGGTACCAAGACTGCGATAACGCGGGGCAGTATGTCGCACGCACCACGACGCTAAAAAAAGTTGAGCAAGCTGGGCTACGAAATTCTGCCTTATTCACCATACTCGTTAGACTTTTTGCCTACTGAATACCGTTTCTTCAAGCATAACTTCCTGTCCGAGAAATGGTTCAGGAAGCGGGCCTAGGGTAGAACGGTCTTCACTTCATCACTTCTAGTCCAGAATCACATGCAACTGGTGTAAATAAACTTATTTCTCGTTGCGGAACTGTGTAGATTTTATTGGTGTTTATTTCGATTAGTAGTGTTTATTCTCGGCTGAGATATCGAACTTTGGAAGTACAGGTTTAAGTAGGACGTTAATTTCTCAAAATCCCAATACATATCAGGTGTGTAGTTTTGGAAAATCCGCTGCCAGAAAAGCGTATTTCTAGCAAGCAAACCTTCTGTTTTGAGCAATTAGTATATTTTCAGCCTTTCATATTAAAAGGAATGTTGAGAATGGTGGTGACCTAAGTGTCAAGTCATATGAGGATCTGGAACATGAGTTTGTATGCGGCTCTAATTCAGCATTTCCTCTTCATCCTGGAGACTTGAAGAGCGCCGTTGTTGGATTCATCAATGAATTCGTTTCTATGCTGCTAAGATATAAGCAGTGTTTATGGCTCGTGGTCATATTTATATTTCAGCAATCTAACTGTAAGGTCTTAGGTGGAAATCATTTCAATGTTTTGACCATTCCTGCGTAAAGGCTCATGAGTCATAACGTTGAATTGATATGTCTCCAAAATTGCTACACGATGCATTATTTCAATATTTCAGATTCGTCAATCCTGTCCGAACTCACTTCGCTCCTACTCAAGCTTCACTTCTTTCAGCAGCTTTCCCCAGTGGAAAGAAAGGGAGGGGGTGAGAGCACATTGAGTCCCAAGTGTTAGGTCATGATGGAATATCATCCGAAATATGCTCAGCCTCATTTTGTGGCTTCTAACGTATTTTCGCTAAATGAGAACGTGTCGAGGTGTTCATTTGGATTGTTCTTGATTTACGATATCTTTGAATGTTTCGTTGGTTTCGGTACACGCATATGAGATAAGTGGATGCCTTGCATCGATTTCAGTGCATTTTCTTTCCGGTTGTTTGTTTTCTAATGGTTTCCCTTTTTTGCTACGCTTTTTCTATCCAGTTGATATCCACACCTCTACAAGTATTGTACTAGGCGTGGTTCAAGAAAAGTTATTTCCTACTTTTAAAAATTCACAAAGGACTTTTTGACGTGCTTTTTCGCGTAGTCACAAGGAGTATTTCTAGTTAAGAAGGTACAAGGGTATCTCTAATGACAAGAGTACCACAGATAAGATTAACCCATAACGCCCTTTAATAGACGCTATAGTGTCCATATTTTAAGTTTAGTGGGTTCCATAGTTTAAATTTTTTTCACCACACTATGTATATTCATTGGACAGCTAATCGAAAGAAGGTCAAAGTGGTAGCGGTGAGATTAGGGAAACTTTTTTCTGCACTTAATTATTTGCAAAGACCTTTTTCTCCGCAAAAGTTCATTGGCAGGTAATTTAAATAACGATTGACAACTGTCCTTTCATTTTAATCGCTATGGTCATCGTATGAAATGTGCGGATAAGAAAAGCACTGGAATGGACGCGACACAGGGTACAAAGTACTTCCAAGCGCTGAGAGCAATATATTTGCATAATGGAATGTACTAAAACACAGTAAATAATGGCATGCATATCATTCATACCCATAGAACGATGGAGGAAAGTCTCTTCTACAGTTCTGTCATCTTCCCAACCTCTAAATCATTCTAGTCACTGAGAAATTGTTTTTCTTATCGCCAAAAGACCAGGAAATCCACAGCCGAAGAGGAATTACTCGTTATAAGTTGGCCCAACCACGATATAGAGTAGTGGACGTTATGGATTAATAACATATCGCCGGCGCACGGATGGTGTATGCCTAGAGTTGACTACATACTCTCTGGAGCTATATATAAGTTGTGTGGTACCACGCAGGCGCCACGGAAAGAGCGGTCTCTGCGATGTGTTGAGCGATGCGGACCGATGGTTGTTGAGAAGGTTCCTAGACAGAGCTGTCATCGTTCGCTGCCCTTCTTTCGCTTAAGAATTTGTTGAAATATTTGCAGCTTTTTAGTGAGAACTAATAAGTTCATGCTGCCCTTATTATTCGGTTGTTTGGATATCGTTACGTTCAAATTTCTTGTATTATTTGACATCGCGCCTGTTTTCGCCACTGACACTACAGTCAGTGTGGAAGCTCAGGGTGATCGTCGGAAACCATACTCTCTTTCCATGCTATTTCTTCCATTCAGTTATTTATTTCTTCTATTGGAGCTAAGTTCGAGATTGAATTTAAGACTTCTGCAACTCTACTCACATTTCGATAAGAGGTCCTAGTCTTAACATGCTATGTATTTGCGAATTCATATTCTTCATTGTTTATTGACTTCGGTATCCAATGTTTACTTGCTATGTTAACGTTCTTAGAATCGGCACTGTCATGAATTGCTCTAGAATACATGTATGGCGTAATACGGCTAAAAGCAGTGATAAACCAGGTGGATTAAAAGTAGTCATGGGTCCTAGTGACTATCTAACAACAATTCTACTTGGTTAGCATAGTACGCTTTCGTTGCAACTGAGATCTGACCTTGTAACTATGAAGAGTGGTGTCGCAAACAAGACATACGCAGACGTCTTGGGCTCTACGGAAGGACCTGTTGTCTAGCCGTACGTTGTAAGGACCAATAAGTTCTTAGTTGCAGTACTTTTTAAGGAAATCCTATGAGAATAGTTCGCTGAAGTCACCTGGAGTCTACCAGTTAAATTTTATTCGACTACAAAACAAAACAACTTTTTGGCAATTTATGTCCTTTATTCGGCTTTAGGTAACGGAAATGCTAAGACAAACATTAGTAAACATTAAGAAACTATTAAAATCTAATATCACAGAAAGGCATAAAGCACTATGACCCGTTCATACAAAGAAACGATGCCAGTGACGCTGCCAGTCAATGAGAACGCAGATGGCTGCATGACAAATGCCAATTAAGGAGCCAAATAGCTTGAATAGTACAAGAGATCAGTAGCTAGTTACAAAGAATGTGCTTTTTCAAGCATGTAAAAGGAAAGCACAGCATCGACACAGCAATTGCTAACCCATGGTTCCTGCCTTCATATTCCTATTAATGACATAACTACAGGATTTTTAGAAAAGCTATAATTGCATCGAGTCTGTACATCTCATCCTGAGAAAGTTTCCGGTAAAACTGTTCGCGTCTATCTCTAAGATCGCGAAGCTCCTTAATACAATTCTCCGCTTTTTGCTTTCGATCTTCAGCGGCTATGTCAATTCCGATATTGCATAGTGGTGCTCGAGAACAATTTTTAAGTGTATCCAGAAGACCAGTAGCAATGCACTGTAGAGAAGACAACGCAACCTCACGACATGACTCTGGCAATGTCGAGTCTTGCAGAAATTCTGAAAATGATCCACTCTGTAAAGCAAACAAGCGTGTAGTTTATGGGGCTAATCTAAAAAGTTAACTGGAGTTTTCAAAGCTATGAAGCTTTTTCATGACATTTATCAAGTTGTCGGTTACACATTTCATGACATCGCAAAATTTTGTTCAGAATCCTGATTTTCGCATTCAAGGCAGTTTGTGGCCTGCTGGAATACGTCACAGAGCATTCTACGATAACGATATAAGGAGACGCCGAGATAGCTAGTTCGAGTTGCAGCCGGATTTCATCACATGGTACTCGAAGGCTTTTGAGGCTTTGGTCGGTGCTCGGTGTGCCAGGGTCTGCTTGGATAGTTCGACACCCAAAAGTAACTAACTGGTCGCGACCGATACGTGTCATCTGTAAGTTTCCACTGCTATATTCGTACTGATAAAGCTTTATGAAGGAGATCGTGAGTGGAAATGGGAATCGGGTATTGCTAAACAAACATTACGCTCTAAGCATCCTAGATCCACGGCTGAAACAACCTATCATCTCAGTTACGACTTGATGCGCACATTCGCAATCTGGTGCTTTTCAAGTTCTGGAACTCTTACCACAGAAGTTGTTGAGACCAAATCAGATGTTCATTGCAAAATTACATAGAAGCGCTATGAGAACATGTCGCCGTCGTAGAGGAAAACTGAAATAACTCAGAGTCCAGTCTCTCTATGACATCGATAGGCCACATGTCGGACAAATTCCTTGCAAAGGACTAGAGTTGAGCTGAAATACCGTACCCTTGGAGTATCACCGTGCATACCGCACTAGCACCTTACATTACCACTTGTTCTGAGCATTTAGAGGTCCTCTGTGCGATAAGAAGTTCGAGACCACTACAAAAAAAGTCTTAATCATATCTTGAAACAGACTTTCATTTAGGTTCAGCAAATACGACCGCTATCCTTCTCGACTATTAGGAAGATGATAAAAGAAAATTTGTTCGGATAACGTTCCAACGCCTTCGTCTTCTTTAGAGTCACGTTGATTCCAGTTGACGGTCGGCCTGGTTAGGTGAGCTGAATAAATCTTACCAACTTTCTGTTACCTTAATAATCGAAAACAGTCTTGATTATTTTTCCTGAAGTATAAACAGGATATAGACGTCGAAACGTTATCCAAATAAATTTTTCTTTATCAACCTCGCGTTGGCTTAATAATCGAAAAGTCATTGCTTCTTCGAATTGCACCGCCTACCGCTCTAGAAGTGGAACGACTATCCACAGATGATATTCCATACTGTATTTGGCAAACGACTTACGTTCCACTTTAAATTGAGAATTTTACGACGACAGTCAACAAACCTTTGAGCTTTGGAAGATAACTGTTGCAGATGTTGATATCCCAGCGTTTCTTTTCATTTAGTATCCTCAACATAGCAGTAACTACTAATTCGTCAGCAAACAGGCCGTCTTTTAGCATAGCAGACATCCCTCCATGCTTAAACGAAGCAGTCAACTGTTGCACTCCTGCAATCAATGAATATTGTTTTAAACATTAGAGAATTTGCCGGTGTACGTAATTTAGTATACAGGCAGAGAACTTAAACTTCTAAACTATAACAGGAACGTCCACAAAAGCTGTTCACGCTCTCCAAATATTCAAAAATATGTACAAGAGTTACCATCTTTACAACTAACCAAGCGCTGTTCTCTCAGCTTGCATAACAGTTATATGATGTCCCTTTTCTATTTTCCCCACGAAATCACTGACCGATAGACCAGCAGTAGAAATCTGAATCGATAATAGTGCGAAAAGACCACCCTTTATACCACAAGAACCTGTCTCATTTGCAAAAGCCTCGTTTTGTCCAAAACCCAACGAATTAATTACATTGGAATTCGTCTGGATCGATCGAACTGGTTCTCGAGGAGGTCTTCCACTTGCTTCTGGATAAGCAATTCTCTTGCTTGATCGAAGTACTGTGATTGGACCGTCCTTCACAGCAGCACCATTTGATGGCGACGCGCTCCGACAAATTAGACGAGACGAGCTCGACTTTCGACTCCCTGCACGATGTTCTGTTACAATTCGCAGATCTGAACCAGTTTACTACTACTACTACTACTACTACTACTACTACTACTACTACTAACTGCTCTCGCGAGCTTCACTAGAACAGAATTTGATCTTACTGTAATAAAACAAAATGTGTCTTGAAAGGAATGACATGTAGATTCTAATGGTTCTTTTTATACCAAATAATAAAGGTCAATGTGAGTTAAAATAGGGAATAAGAGAACAGGCTTTAGTTTAATGCTGGAAGTGGTGATTACTTTCTCAACCTATGCAATGTACTGGATCCTAGTGAACGTATGTCGGGCATCATGTTAATGTCAGTTTCAAAAAAACCGGTCATAATACAGAGTCCCTCATTCAAATTTGATACTGCCATTATTGCTGCAACTTGTAGAACAATGAAACAATGAATCACAAAGAACTATTACTTCCAGACTTGTTGATCACTGTGGCCTTGTATGGATGGCATTGAAGGACTACGTGGACGAATATTCAAACTTCTATTTGCATCAGCTCGTCTAAATATTAAGGAAGATGTTAAGCAATTCGAGTTGAACTTTTTTTAAAGAATAAAATGGTCGAAAAATGCGGATAGAGCTGCAAAAGTGTTATGGGGCAACAACGAATTAAAAAGTAGATTGCGGCATACTGTGATAGTGATTTTCTGGACGTGGAAAAAAAAAAGCTTATAGAGTGGGAAACAGAAGGATGTATGTTAGAAACTAGGGATGTTGCGTGACGAAAGATAAAAAATGGTACCCTGGGAAGAAATAACTTAGTCATAAAAATTAAGTTTCTGATAAGCATAAATAGATTTGAAAAAGATTCTAATGATTCAAAAAAGTTTTACGATTGAAGGATTCTCACAAACACTTAGTAAATCGGTGGTCACTAAGTATGGGTTGCAGAAACCCGTTACAAAAATCGGAGAGCAGTCAACCGTGGGAAACGTAGAGAACGCAAACAGGTGCCATGGCAACGTGAAAATTGATGATGACACAATATTCGGGTGCAACACGTGTCACACAGTACCATAGAAATTCGTGGAATCATTTTAACGTAACTGCGAGCACCGCAACTTCTCTATGAAAAAATCTGACAAGAGATCAATCTCAGTTGGTCTTTACCTCTCCCCTTTTCCTCTTTGGGCATTAAACCGTTGAGAGAAGGATGCGCCTTCGGTTGAAGAAGAGCGAACAGATATGTCGGAATGACCCACTCCGTTTTGAGAATGGTCGATTCGCTGCAGAAAAGTAAGGTTAGACAAAGGACGAATGCAAACCATGGGAATAATACGGAAGCAAAATTAATCAATTTCTTACACCGTCAGAAGATGAAGCATGCATTGGTACAGGAACAAAAGTATTTACTGAAGACGGAAGTTCTTCAGGTGTAGAAATTCCATCCACGGCTTCTGCAGTCACTTCATCTGATATTGACTCGTCCGTGTCAGAAAACTCAACAGATTTTATGGATCCACGTAAGATTTCTTCCAAGGAGAAGATGGAGTAAGAAAGTGCGGAAGTAGAATCTGTACAAATAACGCCCACGCCATCCGCTGACACATTCAGGCTCAACACCTTAGAAAATTCTCCAATATTATTTGTAGCTAACGTTTCACATGGTTCGCTTGTCAACGTCTTTATGATTTGATCCGTAGAGGCCACCAAAACTGGATCCTTATCTTGAAAACAGCAGAAACGTAATTCAAGAAGAAATGCAATCCATGAATTTTTATAAAAGGTATACAACTGATCTGCAGAACACCATTACTTTACAGATAAAAGGATAAATAAAGGATAAAGCTATCGGCGTTGATCAATCCCTGAGGGATGCCCATGCACTCGACTTCATTATGTATCGTTGGAGGTGACTGAATGCATATCTGGCCTTTATAATGACTCGCGGTGGCCTACCGATGTATCGAGCCAGTGCTGCTATCCTCCCAGATAAGTCTGCAACCAATTTGCCGACTCCAGAGGCACGGAAGGCTTGGTGAGCCATGGGCACAGGGATCGATTCCACATGTGTGTCGCAGTGGCGCCTCCAACCACTGCACAGGTATATCTACGTGATCTGCGCCTCAAGTGAATGGAGAGCAATTGTTGGTTTCACGCATGGGATAGGTTGTGTTCTCATTAAAAGCAGTATTTCTTGTACATTAAATAAAACAATGCTTGGTAAATGGCATAATTACATTCTTCAGAACCTCAGAAAAACGCACGCTAGAAGTGTTTCAACGCAAAAAAAGCATAACGCAAGACGCTACTTCAATCAAACTATTGCCATCTAGTACCAAAAGACTCACGTGGTGGTACAGTTACAAACTCTGCGCATTGAATTTCCGCATGAAACACATCTGACATCGCAACTGATAACAGCTCGTCTAAACACCAGAATCTAACAACTCGCTCTGCTCCATATGTCGCCACCATCCTCTGAGCTGGATGGAATGTCGCACCATAAGTAGATGATGGGAACTGCTTCAGGATGCATCGTGTTCTAATATCATATAGTTGCAGTGTGGAGTCCGTACCGACGGCAAGAATGATATCATCAGGACTCATCTCAACACAACGAACTGGGCCTGTCGTTCTTCCATGCAGTATGTTAGCCGGATGTGAGCGACTATCCCATACTATCCAAGATGAGTCTAGAGAGCCCGAGACCTAGAAATGTTTTCTTGTCAGAATACGTTTTGACGAAATTTGGAGAAATTAGCACAAACATAAAGTAAAACAACATAAGGGATGAAGGTCCTACATACCCATGAGTACACACAACTCCAACGAGGTGTTAGTGCTTGTACTGTTAATGAATGACCAGATAGCTTACGTATCTCACGCCCTAAAATGAAAGACACATTTTTAATCCAGGGCATCAGTATACTGTCCTTCCTCAGTGGTTCACTGTCTCATCTTGGGTAGGTGTAGGGCGTTTCTGGGTATCTATCGAATGGCGATATCATTCAGAGAGTTCTAATCCAATACGACCTCTCGAAATGAGAAGCGGTTCGACATTCTATCCAGAATCCAAGCTAAGAGTAAAAAACCTCAGGAATGAGAGCCACCGTGGTAGTCTCTCCAACCCAGAAGTACCGACTACTACCTGCTGTAACAACTGAAGAAGCTGAGGCAAGGTTATGTTGGGTCTTCAGGAAGAAAAAACACTACCCAATCAGCAATATACAGGCCTCAATTATTTGGCATTGTTGTTAAAGAGCCCGAGGAATAAGGTTGACTGTAGAATAAAAAAATTCGAATTGCACAGAAAACCATTGGAATCGGATGAAAACAGCATGACCACGATATGCCGTAAAGGTAGCTTCATTCCATACATCAAAAACATCAGCAGAGTCTTCTCAAACACCGATCTCAGTACTCTTCTTAAGGATACAGGTTACTCAAATTCAGAATGGACGCCCTCCAAGAGACAAAAGGCAAAAAAGACGGCACAATGCCAAATAAAATACACAGTCTTTATTATTCGTGAAGAAAAGATATGGTTTTCAAATATCGGTTCGGCGATGTAAGTTTTGCAGCTCGTCTTTCTTTTGTGCAGCTCAATAAGAGTTAGTATCACTTCCGCTAGCTATTCTCTATTTTTATAAAGAGACAAATATTATCAATTGGCTGCTCACTAACCAGTCCAACTAATAACAGAATTAGATGAGGTCTGTTACAAGTTGAAAGAAGTGATCCGCAACAAGAAGTGCTATAAATTTGTTATCGGAGTCTTCGACGCCGTATGAAGAAAAATGAATGGAATCGAATAATTTGGAAATTTAGGATAGGAAAACAAAGGAAGCAAACGTAACTTTTGCATGAAAACGTATTTTTCGAGATGAAGGATAGCCACCGCTGGACAGTCGTCTACCCGCTTGATCCATGTGGTTATTGAACACATCATCAAAAGCAGATAATAGTACCCCCTTGAGCCTATCATTCTATTACAACACACGTAACACGGTTAACAATAGCTCAAGAAAAAAACACCAGACCAAAGGAATGTCACTATAGCCTAGGCGAATACAGTGTTCCACTACCACCTTTAATGAACGAGGATAAAAATAACATAATGATATAGAACTGATGACAGAAAATGGTATACTAACTCCTTCTGCATCCTACATTAAAATCCATTCACCCCAGATTCCTTCTTCTGAAGCTTGCTTTGCGATCAAGAATATGAAGATACTTGCACAGCTTCAGGATGAAACATCATCACAGTCGACTTCGCGTTAGCAGCCACAAACCACATGCACTTTTCGCTATTCATATGACAGTTTGTGTCCAAAAAAGACTTGCGACCACTGCAGGACCTCGCGCACGGTTTCACTCCCGCAGAAACAAGGTTCGACGGGGCCATCTAATCTTCCTTACGTTGTTCATCGCCGCAGTGCAGCAAATAACTAAATCACTCAAATATTAGAAAAAGCAGATAAAATGGCAATTTTTTTAAAAATCAAATCTTTGCTTGTTACGATATGATCTCTCTGAAAATCACCCTCGAACCAAAGACGAGGCTCATGGAGCATGTGAAGTCGAAAAGAATAGGACTGCGCATAAATCGGAAGGGAACTCAGTTTATAGAAAACTTATGGTGACAAGATGAGCACGTCGAGAGGACGACTCCTTGATTACACAGATAATATTAGTTCGAAAAGCCAGATGCTTTAAATACGCAGAAGAAGGAAACCAACATAGATTGCATCAAGCCCATTTAGAAGTCAATGACCATTTAAACCAACATAAACTCCGCGCTTTTTAGCTTCCAGTTCCTCCGAGAGCTCTGGTATACAACTAAGACGTGAATTAACACTTCAACCATGACCATAATTTTACGCATAACTCATAGTGCGGTTGGACGACATATAACACGATATAACCGACACATACATGTAGCCGGACTTCGCAGTTTAAACCTCCGAAACTCACCATCTTCTAGATCTCATGGATACACTTTTGAAACAAAAGCCCAGATGAATCTGTCACGCAGCGAACTCCCACGATGACGTGAGGGAATAAGCGAATGGAAAGCCCGTTGGTGCCCACACTACTCAAGAAGATGAGGTAATCAGACGATACAGGTACGTATCTTGTTCTAACATCAACCAACCTCTATTTAAGTCAACTAATTTTATAACATCGTTTGAAGCAACACCGATATTCCTTTCATCGGCATTTAAACGAAGGCAGTCAACACGACCACTAATCGTTATATTGGGTACCTGAAAACAGATACGATTTCTATGCTAAGAACGACAACTACGATGTAATCTCTGGGTGAAGGTGAACATACCTCATTTTCTACACAGTTTAACGAGTACACTCTAAGTGGATTTGCCACAAAGATGGATCGTAATCTTTTCGATAATACGGCATGTGTTGGCGGTGGAAATGCACCCGAAGAGGCAACGATTTCTAGGCGAAGGATGTAATTATCGGGTATCAACTGTCTACAAAGTTTTGGACAGTACATAACACTAGATTTCCAAAAAAGGAAGAAAAACTCTGATATTTAAGATATTGTCTTTCAATTAGACATCCATTGATCATTCCCACGTCGGCGTGAAAGGATCTGGAGGAAACCTATATCAACGTAGAGCAAAAACAGTTCAAAAATTTGGACGTAGATGCAAGCTAATAGGCGAACCACGTACTGTGGTAAAGTATCATTTCAAAACATGCAGCACAAACGAAGAAGAATAGATTGCACCTAGAAACTGTTGTTTAAAATTTACATACCTGGCCAGTTATCTTTACGAGCTATGTATATATATCCAGCAAATTCCATTTTTTCATCATGTCCTTCCGATCCACGTCCATGGAGATAATTTGCTACGATGACGTGTACGAATATTATTTTGATTCATACGTTGCCCGTATTCGAAGAGTTTATTGGGACATGTGCAAAATACAAGCGCGACTTGTACTTGTTCGAAACAAAGTATGTTTGCAACCATATGTAATCTACACTAGCTCTTCTCTTCTATCCGTCATCAACTAACTTCAATTTCACCATATAATCGACTCATATGTTTTCCTTTCAACGTATGCCACCCTTGATCACTAAATCTCGAAAATGGAGCAGACCTTTAACGATTGGCTTGTACATTCCAGCTATATGTTGCGTGGTCAGTTATGTTCCAAGAGACATTTTTGAAATGCTTAGTTTATGATGGATAACATTTCCAACGAAGTAACGTGGTACGCCCATGTTCCAAATCAATAGCCGAATGCACGGAGAACGTTGAATTACAAATGTAGGCGCGGAGTATGACGTCGGCCACATGATTGGTGACTTCTGTAAGACCATCGTATTGGGCCTATGCTGGTCTACTTCTTCTGTATATTTCTTCCTTCATGTCCTCTTCCATGTTACTACATGCCCAAGGTACAAATAGGATTTCGTGCTTGTGATCAAATTATTACATCTCTTGCCTTGTTCTCCATCGCACCAAGCGATTTCACAAACATGAGTTTTCAACAATTTTCTTATAACCACAATATTTTCTTAAGGTTCAAGAGCAATTCTACCATCTTTCTCGCTTCGTTGACCCTCTTTGTATATTTTCTCCACTGCAACGGCACTCCTCGAAAACACGACAAAATAGAAAAAAAGAAAAATGACTTGACAGGAGATTGTCATCAATGTTTATACCATTGTCATCCAATCGAGAGACTTCGTTGTCCAGTGAAATGTGACGCTGCATAGCTTCGGTAAGATGGTGTCGCCCTGCCGAACTCCTTATACGTTAGGTGGTGTAAGGTCGACAAGAATTATACATTTTCGTGCACTTCTGATACTGGCTAATAAACTTCCTGTCACCGTAAAATGACAATCTGCAAAATCCTTCACCAGTCGGGAACAGTTTCCTTTTGACCATAGTTATTAAGCAAATCAGTTTGCGGGTTCTAACTTAAAGAAGGCCGTGTGTTGCGTTGCTCTGCTGCCACGCTTCTTGTTATCTTTAGTCACAACAAGGACCTCAGATGGAAGTATCGTTTAAGTTTTCTCAGGTTTTGAGAAAGATTGGAGTAGAATTCTCTGTTGCAATTTACGTAGTATGAGATACGGCAGAAACTTACTTGGATACTTGGATGGACCGTCTTCACTGGTTGTGCAGGCCCCAGCATAATTTCCATGTTTTCCGAGTCTTGCTGGTATAGCCATTGTGGTTCCCCTGCAGTCCCGAGGTCAGCCTGGCCAATGTCTGCCCCAGGTCGTCACCACTACAGGTAGTCGTCGCCCTTGTGGATCAGAGGAAGATTTGCCACCATGCGGCTAGTTTGATACCAGGACGGCTGTGGATCCTGGTATTGGTTTAATGTTAGCTGGGCTTCCTGATATAAACGGCGGACTCCTTCTCGGCTTGGGAGACCCTGATGGGGGGATGAAACCTACCTGCTGTACATTGCAGCCCAACACCTAGGAACACCTTCCAGCCACAATGAGGCGGTAAATCGTTAGGAGGATAGCAGAAAAAAAAACATTTAAAAAAACCGGAAAGGCAAGATAGGATTAAAAAAGGAACACTATGTACATGAAGACTCTAACTGCGATTTTCATGCACATTTTTTTTGAGCAGTTATATAAAGTTCGTGCATCGTACCGCATTGGCCATCAGAGAAAAATCTTCTGAAGCTGGCATTTATTACTAGCGAAACAATGTGTCACACTTGGAGTTTCAGTTCTTTCCCATTCTTAACAAACCTTTCGGTGATGGTGGATATATGACCTATAATTTTCGGAGAAAAACTGGGGAGTGTTGGACGGTCTTGGAGTTCTTTGATCACTATCTCGAAGTTCTCAATTGGTTGTCAATTTTGCTTTCGAATAAAAACTTTTATATCGCACCTCAACTGTCGCAAGATATAGGGCTTAACATAAACACAACCCTGCGTATTTTCAGAAACTTAGGGACGTCTTTCGCACATATCAAAACTTTTGACGCGTATTTAAAACGAGTTCGTTATACTGCATTAGTATCAACGGGCATTTACTTTTTAGTGCTAAAGATACATACGACTACTGCATATTTTTAAAAAAATTCGAATTCACAAGCTGCCTACAAATTTTCATAGAGAATAACAGAGAGCACAGGGTCCCGCAAGTAAGCTAACGAAACCAAAATATAACACCCTAAAAAAATTAGAGAGCGAGTTGGCAAAGATAAAAGGATAAGGGATAAAGCTCTCTGCGTTGATCAATCCCCTGTGGATGTGGCATGCATTCGACTTTCATTAAGCATCATCGAAGATGACTGAATGACATATATGGCCTATACAATGACTCGCGTGGTGGCTTACCGATGTATCGAGACAGTGCTGTCTTCCCAGGCAAGTGTGTACCAATTTGCCCACCCCAGAGAAATGGAAGTCTTGGTGAGCGTGGGGCGCTGGGATCGACCTCATGTGTACTGCAGGGCGCCTCCGACTACAGCGCTAAACGCTCCCTCGAGTTGCCAAGTATTATTCACATCTACTGAGGCTAATTTCAACAAAGCAGATAGCAATTACTAAGGCATACAAAGCTTCGCACGAAATCCGTTTTGAAGATATGACAAGGTGCGATGGGACATCTGGCTAAATTAAAGCCAATTCCCGCATTGAGCACAACTGTGTGGCTATGAAGGAAAAGGATTCTTCTACCCGTGGTACAAAACGAATTGAGTCTATTCCTGCAAACGAATATAGTTAGTTTCTTGATAAATTTGGCAGGCCTTTTACTCTAAAACACCAATGCTACGATGACTAAATAGCCGCGCTTAGAAAAGGGTATAAATCATTAGCACTGTCGTACTTAAATAGAAATGATATCAAGAGTTTAAATATAGCATTTCTGATCAAAATAGCATAGAATGGCACTAATTATTTTAATGTAAACAGCTTTGTAAGAAAACCTGCAACGACTATAGCTTGACAGGTAGCAGTATCTCCATTCAAAAAGTTTGTCAACCATTAACTAAGTCCGCTAAGGGTCTAATATATTCAAAAGCAGTATCTAATGTATCTTCCTCCAACGGTTTACCGCCTCATCGTGGCTGGAAGGTGTTCCTGTGTGCCGGAATGCGCTGTGTAGCGAGGGGATTCATCCACTCAGCACCCAGCAGCGCCTCCCAAGCTGAGTCCGGCGTTTCCATTAGGAAGCCCAGCTAAGAGTAAATCAATACCAGGATCCACCACCGTCCTAGTATAAAAACTAGTCGCATTGTGGCGAACCTCGCTCTGATCCACAAGGGCGGCTACTGCCTGTGGTGGTGATGACTTGGGGCAGACTCAGGCTAGGCTAAGGTCGGGACTCCAGGAACCACAGTGGGGTGAAATCAACAAAACTCAGAAAAATTGGAAATTATGCTGTGGCCTGCACAATCACTGAGGACGGGCCATCCAAGTAAAGGGTCTAAAATAACTTATGTTTTAGAAGGTCGTGAATTTTTCTAACAGCCGTGAGAAGTGGACGGCTTATGTTACGCATCGATTCCACTAGCTATCTTACGAGGAAATAAATATCGTGGAATTCCTTGCACAGAACTGTTCGCAGAAAAGCGGATTACTTAACGACCACCACACAGAGTTAGTTAGGCAGTCGTATTTGTCACAAGCCTCCCACTGGTTTACCGCCTCATCGTGGATAGGAGGTGTTCCTGGGTGCCGGACTGCGATGTACAGCGGGGGATTCATCCCCTAGCAGGGTCCGCCAAGCTGAGAAGGAGTCCGGCGTTTTCATCAGGAAGCCTGTCTAAGAGCAAACCAATACCAGGATCCACCATCGTCCCGGTATCAAAGTCGCATGGTGGCAAATCTCCCTCTGATCCACAAGGGCTGCGACTGCCCTGTCGTGGTGACGACCTGGGGCAGGCTTTGGCCAGGCTGTCCTCGGGATTCCAGGGAACCACAATGGCTTAACCAGCAAATCTCCGAAAAATGATGGTTATGATGGGGCCCGCACAACTAGTGAAGACGGGTCGTTCAAGTATCAAGTATCAAGTATTTGTCACAAGATCTTTTAAAACAGCTCGTACACGGATTCAACTGCCCAAAAAAATGGCACCTAAGTGACGACTAACAAGCAACATGGCCATGCACTTCGAGAAAGCCCTTGCTTTCCTTTATTTCCCTTTGACGTGGGTTAGAGTCCAAGTAGTTTGTACATCTTAAGGAATTGCGGAAAGAGATCGAACAACGACCGACCAGAGATCACTTCAAGAGACGCTAGATCCAGTTCTACAGACGAAAAAAGGAAAGCAACTGGGAAATGATTCACACTATCGCGCTAAAAAATTTGCCATCACGTGTAGACTATACTGGGAATTAAAAAAAGGATATAAGTCCATAAGCAAAAACTCACCGTAGGTTTTCATAAATCGATACGAAGGTCGTTGCTAGGGAGACGCTCCCAGAACAGAAAAAGGAACAAATCTGGCAGTGCTCGTGAAAGCGCAAGAACTGCAATTTGGCTTTCTCAGTGCGTACTTAGCAAACGGTTTCACTCACAAATAAGAAAAACAGTAACGTCCTTAACATTATGTAAGTCAGAAACGGTACGACTACCGACAGCGAACGATTGGCACTTTAAGTGACGATGGGACGTCACCAAACGATCAGAGCAATGGACGGAGTGGGAAGAAGTCGAAGGAGGTCAGCGTCGGATCTGATCCGATGACGACCGAATGGAATGCCGGCACCGGATCCGAAGTCGTCGCGTCGTATCGCCGTAAGCCGAAGTCCGCAATCGCAGTCCTCAACGTCGTCATCGGGTCGTCGGTGCGTGTGATTCCTCGCAAGGACATCGGGGTTTGGTTCAAGTTTTTCTGCTGCCAGTGACTTTTTACAGACCTAAAATATTTTTCACGGAAGTATTCTGAAGTTTATAACCTGTCCATAAGTTGTTTTGTGTTTGTACGTGAAATTGGTGTCGCATTTCTTTTCGTCGCCAAGTTTTCACTCAAGTAAATTTGAATTTGTTGTAAAGAACCACCCAATATGCTGAAATTTAAAGCATTACTCTTCTACCGCTCATACGTTTTCACGAAGCATGGAATTTTGCTTAAGTTCGGATGAGGATGTTACCTCGTTTTTACATAACTTTTAATGATGTAATCGACGGTGTTGACAGCGCTTGATGTTGCGACGAGCTTTTCAGGGACAATGGACGGTATTATTCAAATGCTGCCGGAGCCACTGAGGCGGTTTTCAACCCACATAGACTTTCTCGGCCAGAAATCCGCTGAAAGGACATTTCAGGGTGAGCACCTACGATCTCAAAGTCGATCGTCACAGTTTGCTGCCACTGCTCCACCATTGTACCTCATCAGTTTTTCATGTCCAAGTGTTTCTGTTCTATTTAATTCCTTCTCCTTTGACGGAATATGGTTTCTCGTTTTTTGCATCACTTGCCGAACTTAACGAAGACTAAAACTATGGCGCTTGAAATCTAGGTGGTGATCGTACTTGCTGGCATCATTGGTTTCTCGATCGGGTTTTCGACTCAGCAGCTTTCTCACGCCATCTACACAGTGCTTGCTGGAGCAGCTTTGTCTGCTCTGATTGTTCTACCTCCATGGCCATTTCTTTTCAGAAAAAATCCTATTTCATGGCAGCCAGTCCAGCCGTCGGAAAAAAAGGAAACGAGAAAGACGAAGTGATTTCTCCAGTGTTTCTTCTTATTTTGGTCTTCTTGGTTTTCTTCTGCTTGTTTTTCTGGGGGGCAAATAAACTTCTCATATGACAAGTGTATAATAATAATGTTTGGTAAAATACAGCCCTAATGTTTCCGAAAATGTCTGATTTGGTTCTCTTTATCTTTTTTTCTTTCACTTTCTTTGCAATTAAACCCTTTCTGGAATTGTCAGAGGCTAATGATGCGCGCGAGTGCCTTGTGCATTCGGTGCGCTATTCGACAACCTCGGCTGAGACCTGTTTCCGTATCCGCTATGTTCATTCGTAGACTAATCCCACTATGTGGGTCTAAATCACGACTGGAGCAAACTCGTTTCTATTCGAGCAGTTCAGGCGGGGACGGTGAGAATCCAGCACAAACAGAAGAGACGGCAGCCGTGGAGACTGCCATAGTCGAGGGAAATGATATTAGTGGAATGAGCACCATAAATATTCCTGATGTTTTTCCGATTGTGCCAATTCTAGCCATAAATCGTTATCCGTTATTCCCTGGTTTCATAAAGAAAGTTGATATTGTCAAAGATGATTCGCTAAAGCATGTTATTCGCAACAGAGTAGCTCTGAAACAACCATATGTGGGAGTTTTTGTTAAACAAGATGACGAGTTCGTTCTTTCTCTATTTTCCTCTTTATTTTTTTCTTTTATTCTTTGTTCTTTTTTTTTGCCTACTCTTTTTTCTCTATGTGTCCTTCTCTTGTGTTCTTTTTGGAAAGGCGTATGTCTGCTCACAGTGTTTCTTGGTGGTTCCATTTGTCTCAGATGCGAGAGACCAATCTTAGATTGACCTATCTGTAATGGTTTCTCGTAAGATTTTATTTCTAGGAATAAGGAGGAGGTCGTGACGTCGTTATCGCAGCTCTACAATGTGGGATGTTTTTGCTCAGGTTCGAGTTTCTGACATTTTATACCATTTTACCTATGCAGAGTAGTTTTGGAACCACATTTGAAGTGGTCTTGGTTGGACATTTTTCTTTGTTTACTTCAGATTATCGAAATGCGTGATCATGGCAAGATTTTGGAACTTGTTCTTAGTGCACATAGAAGGTGTGGTTCTAATTTTGATGAAGATAACAGGCTTATTAGGTCCCATTTCTTATACCTCGACATTGTCTAACCGTGTTTTGAGCTCTGTAGAATACGAATATTGGAACCCGTTGAAGAAGGACCTGCCGACGAACCCCATAAAACACTTAACGGACGAAGAGCTGGAATTAGAAAAAAGGGATTAACAATCTCTAAATCTGTGCAACCGACGGTCGACAGAACATCGATTTTGCTAGCTCGTACCGAGAATGTGATTGCTGAACCTGCTGAAAGAAGCAACGAGACTAAGGCCAAAATGCAAGCCGTGGTTCAAACGATACGGTGAGTTTCGTTTGTCGGGAATGAAAAAGGGGAAATCATGATCCCTTGTCTTTTCCTGTATGTGACAACCCTTCCGAAAAAATTGCGCGTTGCTATAAACTAATCGATGTGCTTTCCAAAGCAAAAAGATGACATTATGTTGGACTCGTATTGATAATAGTTCGAACTGTCCTTGGCTAGCCAAGCCTCCCATCTCTCCGTGGTGATCGTTGGTGCCAGAGTTGTATGGAAAAACTTCCTTTCCACAAATGTTAGTGGGTACCCTGTAATGAAGACGTTAGAGCGCTCTATCATAGCCAGGTATATAAATAAATATCTCTGTATATTTGTGGACGGACTTTCATTAAACGTTAGACATTTTCGGAAGACTCCCTTTTGGTATTTGCAGTGATGTCGTACAGTATAGTGCTCTGTTCGGCCAACAAATTAATCTTCTCTTACACCCTTCTCAAAACGTGATCGAGAACCCTGTGTATTTATGTGATTTGGTTGCTACTCTAGTACAGTCAGCGGATACAAAAGAGCTTCAGGAAATGATGGAAGAAATCAGTGTGGGTCTTTGTCTTCTGTACACTTCAAAATTCGCTTCATTACGCTTTATTAATTCATAGATATCCTTTTTTCAGGTATCGAGACGTCTTGACTTGGCTCTAGTTCTCATTCAAAAGGAGAAAACTGTTGCAAAACTTAAATATGACATAAATAAGGATGTAGAGAAAAAAGTTCAAGATCAGCACAGGAAATACTTACTAAACGAACAGGTCACTTTCTGAGAAGAATTGTATACAAGATCTGTGATTCCTAGATATGTTTCCATATTTTCAGTCGCCTTAAATATTTGTTGAGCAACCCATTCCTTTCGCCGTTTTTTTTTTCAGTTGAAAATCATTAAAAAGGAACTGGGTCTTGAGAAAGATGATAAATCTACAATTATCGAGAAAATGGAAGAGCGTCTCAAGGATCTAAAAGTTCCGGAATATGCTATGAAGGTTGCTAGAAGGAAGAATCCAATTTTTTTCAATTCTGCCTGCAGAGTTAAACACAGCTTATATGTCAGGTCATTAAAGAAGAACAACAGAAGCTGCAGTTTCTGGACCCACATTCGAGCGAATTCGGTGTGACTAGGTGAGGTTGACTGTCCAGTCGTGTTGTAGCTTGCTCTGTGAGCACGAAAATTGTGTTTTGTTTTGTTTTGATATTTGTTTTTTATGTTTTATGTCTTTTTTTATGTTTTCACAATAGTATTGTTTATTATCTTAGAGAACTTCATGAGTTTGGGTCGTTTTGTCTCGGGTTGTAATATTTGCTCTGTTTACTTGAAGTTTTAAGACTTTTTAAGGAATTATCTTGACTGGCTGACTAACATTCCATGGGGCATAACATCGGAAGAAAATAACGACCTGCAAAAGGCAAGAACCGCACTCGACCAAGGACATTACGGTATGAAGGATGTGAAGCAGCGCATTTTAGAGTTCATCGCAGTTAGCATTTTGAAGAAACACGTAGGTGGTAAAATTCTCTGTTTGCATGGGCCTCCAGGAACGGGAAAAACAAGTATCGCGAGATCTATTGCCGAAGCTCTGAACAGAGAGTATTTCCGATTCTCAGTAGGCGGCATGACAGATGTTGCTGAAATAAAAGGACACAGGAGAACATATGTGGGTGCGATGCCAGGCAAGATGATACAGTGTTTGAAGAAGGTAAATCATAATATCGCTCATAAGAATCTCTTGGCCATTATCTTCTACCCTTATAAAATGCCCTCTATTTTCACTAAAGTTCAGGTTCACACGGAGAATCCTTTGGTGCTGATAGATGAAGTCGACAAAATAGGTGGTGCAGGATATCATGGAGATCCAGCTAGTGCTCTTCTTGAGTTACTGGATCCTGAACAAAATGCAAACTTCAACGACCACTTTCTCGATGTCCCTGTTGACCTATCAAGGTTTTTTGTTAAATATAGTATTAGCTTTGTTGCTACGACGCATTTCCTTCCAAATCTAATTAGTTCATTTATAATTTGGAATAGCCTGCTACTACTGAGTCCTATTGAAAATATTAGATCACCCTTGTGGCAGTAAGAGTTCTTTGAATTATCGTTTTTTCTTTTAGAGTGTTATTTATATGCACGGCAAACGTAGTAGACCAAATACCGGGTCCTCTAAAGGATCGCATGGAACTGATAGACGTAAGTGGTTATTTAGCAGAGGAGAAGGTTGAGATTGCTCAACAGTATTTGGTCCCGCAAGCTCGAAAAGAAACCTCGCTTACGGAAGAGCAGCTAGTTGTTGACAAAAGTGCGGTGGAACACTTGATCAAATATTACTGTCGAGAATCAGGAGTTCGTAATTTACAGAAACATATCGATAGGGTTTTCCGCAAAGCTGCTCTTGAAATTGCCGACCGTTCCAGCAGTAATTCTGATGAGTCTGTTCCAACAATTATTGTGGACAAGGAGAATTTAGAGAAATACGTAGGAAGGCCTAGGTTCCCTTCTGATAGAATGTATGAAAAGACGCCTCCTGGGGGTGAGTTAATATAGTTGGTGTAACTATACTAGTTAACTAATGCTTCTGATAAACTTCCGTTATTTGGAGTTCTTCATAACGAAATGGTGATTTTTTGGTGACATGTTAAGCATTATTATTTCTCCAACTTTTGTGCCTAAAACGATGGCTTTAGAGTGGTCCTCCCTATGTTTTTGTAGAAAGCTGTGATCACTCATCTTTATAGATAAAACTTCAAAGCGGCCAATGTTTAAAACACTTTTTTTCTCATGTGGATTACATCTAGGAATATCAGTGACTTTTACTTTCAGGTGACAATGGGGCTGGCTTGGACCGCCATGGGTGGATCAGCTTTATACATTGAGGCAGTGTTGAAGCGGCCCGTTGATTTTGCGAGCGACAAAGACGGAAGTTTGGAAATCACGGGAAATCTTGGAGATGTTATGAAGGTTTGTTCTTTATACGTTTATGTTGCTACTTTTTGTCCATATTCACTCAAGTTACTCGCTAATTAACGAGCTCAAAGATAGTTCATATATAACGAGCTCACAGATAATGGTTACATATATTTACATGTGTATATGTGTGCATACATGTACACATATGTATATATGCACTATGCATATATACAATATATATATATATATATATATATATATATATATATATATATATATATATATATATATATATATATATATATATATATATATATATATATATATATATATATATATATATATATAGGATAAAGGATAGAGCTCTCAGCGTTGATCAATCCCCTGATGGTTGCACAATGTATTCGACTTTATCAACCATCATTAGAGGTGATTGAATGCATATCAGGCCTTTATAATGACACGCGGTGGCTTACTGATGTGTCGAGCCGGTGCTGCTATCCTCCCAGACAGGTCTGGCACCGATTTGCCGACTCCGGAGGGATGGAAGGTTTGGTGAGCTACGGGCGTGGAGACCAATCATACGTGTGTGTCGCAGGGCGATATACATATTATATATATGTATATATACATATATGTATATACATATGTATACACACATATATATATACATATATATATGTTGCATGTGTGTTATATATGGATTCGTAGTTCAGGAAAGTGTTCGTGCTGCTCTCACTGTTGCTAAAGGGATTCTTTCAAGAGATGAACCAGACAATAAGTTTCTTGAAAAAGCCCACATTCATCTTCATGTGCCAGAGGTATTCATTATTCAGCTTTCTGCTAGTGAGCTCTGTATAGTGAAAACATTTTAACGTCAATTTTTACAGGGAGCAACTCCTAAAGACGGACCGTCAGCTGGTGTAACCATCGTTTCTTCATTGCTTTCTCTTGCTCTAAACAGACCAGTAAAGCAAGATATGGCTATGACGGGAGAAATTTCATTGACCGGAAAAGTTCTGC
The DNA here is from genome assembly GCA_018806985.1 of Angiostrongylus vasorum. Classification (NCBI taxonomy): domain Eukaryota; kingdom Metazoa; phylum Nematoda; class Chromadorea; order Rhabditida; family Metastrongylidae; genus Angiostrongylus; species Angiostrongylus vasorum. Next base: position 1,825,964 of record JADANN010000462.1, read on the forward strand.
CTGTAGGTGGCATAAAGGAGAAGGTTATTGCGGTCAGTTTTTCAAAATCGCTCTCAGTAAGCACAGTAACGTGACGAACATCCTTTGTATCTTGCTGATGTGACATCCATACCACAGATTGCAATCCTGACATCTCCATCAATTAGCGTAAAATAGCTGGCAATAGGATTAGCCTTGTTCAGCAATGGCAAGGTTGTTAATTTAACAACCTCGCGATTGCTGAACAAGAAAACGACGCATTCGTATTCCAATGCCGAGGTTAATAGAAAAGTCGATCCTGGGAATAGATTAGCATTTGTACGGATTGTTAAGAGCTCAGTCAAAATCACTTTACCTAACTACAGTGTTGTTAGTGCACGAAACTTTAAAGTTTCAAAATAACTTTTGATTACTCGCACATTGTCTTTTTATGGTAAGCAAACCTACATAGTTGAACTAACATATCCCATATAGTGGAGTTCTTTGCTTTGTCGAGAATATCAGAGTTAGGCAGGTAAACTATGAAACTGAATTGTACCTCGCTTCATACTGAATGTAGCCTGCGAATTTTCCTTAGGAATGTGGAGGTTTTTTTCCCGCACGAGGAAACAGAAATCGAAAAAATAGATTCCAGGCTCGTAGAGTTGGTGCGAAGCGAGTTTTTCTACCCGAAGAGAATCGTCGAGACTACGATGACCTACCGGAGTTCATGAAATGTGACCTGGTCGTCCAATTCGTCAGTGACTACGTCGAAATCTTTCAAGACCTATTTGAATAACACTGATCTGTTGCTGTCTTAACATTCTTACGATTTAGTGTGTTATGAGTGTTGTTAAAATTTGTTACTGTTGTAGACATGTTTGTATTAATGTAAATAAATCTACACAATTCATGACGATAGCGATCGGTGTTGGTTGTCCCCAGGAAGTATCGTCATGTTTCAGCTGTACAATAACGAAGGCTTTTTCTTATAATACTAGGATTGGAAAGGTACCACACTAATGCGTATGGGTCAAGTACTTTGTGTGGTAACTGAATACTATATAAGAATGGGTAGGCATGATACATGATCGTTAAGTTAGATGGCAATCATCGAGGAAGTAGAAGAAGGTTCTGACATCAAAGAGACCATCGAAAAGCTTAAACGGGAAGGCAATGAGAAATTTGGAGTAGGAGAATGGACAGCAGCTGCTGAAAAGTATAAGGTTGACTTGAAATCCAAGATTTTCATCTTTGCTTGTCAGTGTCACCTTTGCATATGCTTAAATTTTGGTTAAAAGGAAGCACTTGGCATCTGTCCGCCGGACTTAGATTCCCTTCGATCTGTTTTGTTCTCCAATCTCTCGGCCGTTTATATCAAACAGAGTGAATGGAAAGCGTCAGCTGAAGCGGCAACAGAAGCTATAAAGGCAAACGTACCAAATGAAAAAGCATTAGAGAGGCGAGCTTTCGCGTTTTCGAATATTCCCGAAAAATACCAAGATGCCATACAGGATTACGAAAAGCTAAAGGAGCAATTTCCCCATCGAACGCAATATTTGGAGAAAATCGAAGAAATTAACCAGAAGATCGCAGTGCGTAATGAACAGATGAGAAGTGAGATGCTAGGAAAGCTGAAGGAGCTAGGTGATGTATGTCTACGCCCCTTCGGCTTATCAACAGACAGTTTTCAAGTGACACAAAATGCAGACGGAGGATATAATATTTCCATGAAAAACGCAGCACAACAGTGACGTCACATTCGATACGAGTAACTATTTCATTGCTGTGAGGAAACTTTGCCGAATAAAACTATTTCACTGAGTGACTATCGAAATATACGCATTCATTATTTCGAAACTGAGTAAGTCGCTAGTGAACTGACAAATCCTACTACCATTTATTCCACAAACAATCTTTCTAAACCTGAATTCACCAAATGTACTTAGCGATAAATCCCGGTATCCACTTGTCATAAAACTTTGGAGCAGCATAGTCGGAATGATGACTCCAATACCTTTCTTTCTTCATAAGATACTTGTCGGAGTGTGCAAACACCTGTAGTAACATTCAAAACGTAGATTAGATAGATGTGCGAAATAATCTATGAAAAACATGTGAAAAATAATCTATTAAGAAAATCACTTCATAGGCGATGGGGTCCCACCACTTGTCTCCCAAAGTGAAGTAAACTGGCTCGCCATACCACGTTCCTGAACTCACTTACTTATGAAGAAACTGAAGAATAAGCAGCAAAGAACATAGGAAACAATAGTAGCAGTGGCAATCGATATTGCAGTCTTAAACCCTATCTTGACTTATCCTACATACGATTTAGTAGTGTAAAGCGGAATCTTCCAGTACTCATGAAGTTAGGGGCATTCTCCTTATACGATAAAAGGAAATACAATAGAAGTGTGTAAAAAACGAAAATACAAAGTAGAGGTAAATCACCAGTCTTCCATCCAGGTACGCCCTTCATAACTTCCTCTTCAAGGTCCCTGTTCTTTCTCAGCAGTTTCAGCCAATATCGATCACGTTCGGCGGTTAGAAAGGGCTGCATGGCATTATTGATGTCGACATCTTCGAACTTCTCGGTTCTTGAATATAATTAGAATCAACTTCTGAATGACCAGAAGAAACCGAAGTTAAAATAGAATAGCCCAGGATTGTAAAATCCATAAGACTCACATACTAGCTTTTTTTGTCGCGATAGCGTGGAAACCACCATAGACTGCTGTCCCGAAGATCGTGGCCACCACCACACCAGCTAAAATCAAATATTTGTAAGGTAGATTTACGACAAGAACTTAGGTGATTTAGCGCTATTATCAAAAAATAACGAAACAAAGCAGTAATAGCACAGAAAGTCTAGTGAAAGTACGTGTAAAGCGTACGTCTCCACACCATTTTTGGGAAGGTTCGAGCAAAGTTGAAGTCCCGGTAACCCCCTGGCGGAGGCATGTCTTGCCGAAATTTCGTCTCTCCCGACATAGGCAAAGTCCGGGAATAAGCATTGCATGAGGCGTTGGTAAGAAGGACCGCACCCTCCGGAAGTGTGTTAAAATCAAATCGTTTCGGAAATTCTCAAATGCAGTTGAGCACCTGTGTGTTTTTAACAATAAAGTACGTTATATAGCTACAAGGAGGTAGGAAACAACGCAGATAAATGAGTGGACGACAAGTTTTCAGGCGAGTTTTAATCAAAGTGCTCCTGCTTGTAACTCGAATCCTCACATTACTGACATCCACACTTCCTCAATACTCCAAAATGGTAATTCCATGCGAAAACCTCACCTCTAAGCTAGAAAAACTATGCAGGACGAATTCCTAGAAAACAAAAGACAACGAGATAACAGAGTAGCAAAGGAAATGTGGATTGTTAGAGAAGCGCCTCACTCAGCCTTCATTGTAAAACGCTATGATACCGAACTTCATGCACCCAGTGCTAACTAGAAGATTGGCCTCCATCAATAATTGGGGTAAGTGGAAGTCATGGATAACGGTGAGTACGTGAGGCAGATGTTTCCAACACGACGGAGATCTAAGCTTCGGATTCATCTGTTCACGTTATGGAAGCATTTGGCTGACTAGATTGCACATCGGCTCGACCTCTCCAGGTCTGGCGAAGGATAAATCCGCAACAACCTCGTGCATGTCTACCAAAAATCACCAATGACTGTACGACGTTGATCGCGGAGAGATGAAACTGCGATGAAACTCGTCCCGCGAACGCACTCGTGATCACGCCCAGTTTTTGTTGGCCGGAGCGCGAAGGTGCATCCGATTTGTCATCTAGTATTCTGCTTCTTAGTTAACATTCTCAGCGTTACCATTTGACCTTTTCTTGACGGATCAGTCGTCAGGCTATTGATTTTTGGCACTCATGGGGCTCTTGACTGTCCCTTGCCGGATTATCTCACAGTGGACGTGGCCGTGGTGAAAAATGAGACCTTTAGTCGCCGCGAAAATATGTAGGGTCCCGCAAACATTTAGCGAGAAAAAATATAATGTAGGCCCACTCTTAGAGCTTGAAAATGCATTGAATTTCATAGGGACAAAAAGTGGCAGTTGCATCTTTCAGACTGTCTCTCAAATACTATGTAAGAGACATTTCTAGGATAAACTTGAAGAATTGTAAAGCAGTAGTCCATTCGCCTAAACTGTGAGTTTTTTGACTTAACACTACATGTGTGACGCAGTAGTTGAAGGTGCGCTACGGCACTCATTGCCGCTGGCTCTACCCCCTGGCATAGGGATAACTAAGTCCTCCATCCCTCCTAGGTCGGCAAATTGGTTCCAGCCTTATTTGGGAGGATAGCAGCACTTTATACATCGATAGGCCACTGCAACTCATTGATAGGTCAGATATGCATTTAATCACCTCTATAATGCTTCACATATACCTAATTCGATATTAAATTCTCCACTACGTATGGAAAAATCCGTTTTAAAAATGCTTTCTGGGAAGTATTTAGTATAAAGGACGTAGATTTAATGGGGTGTGACTAAGTGTAAGTGTAAAATGGCTTTTCAAATTCAGCAACTTCAGCTGTGCAGGACAAAAACACTGGCTCGATTGTCAGTTGGTTCGCGAAATTCATATGGTATGTCACCTTTAAAGGAGAATTGGAGAACTACAGCGCAGTAGTAGAAGAGTAACCTAAATGGCTGTAAAGTGGTTTAGATCTAGGTTAGGGAACGAAAACAGGTACGCGTAATCGAAGATCAAGGGAATAAAAAGTGCTCTTCGTACCGTCTAATGCGATCATAGAAGTTTAGAAAAACAATGAAGAAAGTTGTTAAGACAGTCACTGCCATATGTTTGAAGAGTATATTAAAAATATGAAACTCATGAATATATATGCCATGAGCAGATATCGTCCAATACATGGCTCAGAAAGAAGAGCGAGTACATTACCGTAATCGAAAAAAATTTGATTGTTTAACCTTCATTGAGAGAAGAAGGTGGTCTTCAAAGTACAGCAGCACTCGTGCCATCTGCCTATACCCTGGTCTTTAATGTAGTACTATTACACTGCCTAAGGTGAGCCATTCGGTGTATGGTAGCATAGATGATCTTAGACATTGTCTTGAATCTATGTGAAAGAATCTTTTCAGCATGAAAGCTGACGTCGCGAAGGGTTTCAGGACGTGAATAAAGTTCAGTGCAAATTTTAAACTTTTACAGAAAGACGCTGCACACCAGCCTGCATGGCACATTACCAGATAACAAAAGCATCGCGGTAAAAACGATTGCAGGAATAGCGAAGCTAAAGCATGATCCAATTATGTTTCAAAATTATCACGAAACCATCAAGGAACAACTAGATCAAAATATCATTGAAGAAGTTGACGAATCAAGACCAACAAAAAGAGCGGTAATACATTACCTTCCACACCAAAGCGGTCCTCACTCCGAATAAAGAAACTACAAAGTTGAGAATTGTTTACGATGCATCTGCTCACCTCAAGAAGGCCCCCCTCATTAAACGATGTCCTTCATCAAGGTCCACTATTCCTACCACAGATATACGACATTTTACTTCGGTTTCGCATCGGGAAATGTCGCAATGATTAGCGACGTCGAAAAGGCTTTCCTACAAATACGGCTGCACGAAATAGATAGAGACGCGACACGATTCCTATGGATCCGAGATATCTCACAACCTCTGGAACCAAGGAACATAACCGTGTACAGATTTACACGAGTTACGTTTGGACTCAATTGTTTACCATTCCTTCTAGCAGGAACAATTAAACACCATTTAAATAACTGTCAAAATGACCCTAAATTCGTCGACCACCTCATCAGTAACACTTATGTGGATAACGTGATTTTAACGGTCGCTTCAACACAAGAAGCAGTGTCGGCATACAAAGAAACAAAGCAGATATTCAATGATTTGAACATGAATTTACGTGAATTTCTTTCAAACGACAAGGACTTTCTACAGCAAATTCCTCAAAAGGATCGAGCATCAAATAGTCTACAAAAAGTCTTAGGCATACCTTGGCGTTCCACGGAGGATAAACTGCTTATCTCATGCAGATATCCAACAAAACCAAAACTGACCAAACGTGCAATCGCCGAACAGGTAGCTGCTATCTACGATCCTATGGGGTGGCTCACGCCACTCACATTAAGAGGAAAGCAATTTCTTCAAAACCTCTGGAACTTCGACTATACGTGGGACAGTCCTCTGTCAAAGGAACACAGAGACCAGTGGGGAAAGATAGTTGATGATTTTAACGGATTTGAAACCTTCATTCCACGAAAAGTAGCCCAGATTGGAGTTTCATCCAGGCTGATTCTCTTCGCGGATGCTAGCAAACATTGCATGGCCACTTGCGCCTACATTGTTTCCAATGATGAATCACAACTACTCGCAGCGAAGTCTAAGTTACCATCAGTCAGGGACAATCCCCACAATTCCAAAACTTGAACTAAATGCATTAACATTGGCAGCACGGTTAGCATATTCAATATGTACATCACTAAACAACCTCACTTCTATCACAAATATAACTATACTCTCGGACTCAGAAGTCGCGCTCAGCTGGATACGGTCCAAGGAGGTGCACAAAACCGCAGGGAGTGTTGGTGAAGAACCGCATAAAGGAAATACGCCGAATAGTGGAAAACCTACCAACACCCGTACAATTTGGCTACATAGCCACTGATCAAAAACGCTGCTGATTGTGCTACAAGAGGACTAAACAAATTCGAATTACAAGACCACATATGGTGGAAAGGACCGGCATTCATTAAGGAAATACACGAACAAAAAGGTCAACACCTTTTTTACATTACAGCAAGGAAGCACACAAAGGGCACAAGTATCCTCAGCTACATCAGTAACCACCACACCCGTCGCAGAATTACTCGACTGGAAGCGATTCAATAGACTCACAAGAGCAAAGAGAACACCTGCGTATGTTCTCAGATTTATAAGCAAAACCAACTCTAAGGTACGGAAGGAACTGCGTGACCGGATATACAAGAATATCCCAGAACTCCACGCAATGTCAACAGAAACATACATCACGGCCATAGAGCAAGAAGCAGCCTTACGAGTTGTGATACGAAACCACCAAGCAGTGTCATCTTCCTTTACGATCAATGAAGGATTACAAAGCATTTAAAGTTATATCACGATGAATGGGGAATCATTCGGTGCAAAGGCAGATTAAACAAGGCAGACCTGCCACGTGAAGCTCAGCAACCAATTCTAATCAGCTCTAAAACGGCACTAGCAGAATTAATAGTTGTCGAGGGCACATCTCCCGTTCCACAATGCAACAGGGCCACACCATAGCTAACGCACGCGAAAGATTCTGGATGACGAGTATACGGCAAATCGCTAAGAAAGTTATAAGACAATGCGTACCCTGTCAAAGGATGAACAATCTCCCCTACAAATACCCGCCGATGGATGACCTTCCAGAAAGAAGAGTGAGACGATCACGTCCGTTTTGAGCATGTAGGAGTAGACTATTTCGGACCACTAACAGCGAGAAATAATGATGGAACGACAAAGGTCTACGGCATCATCATCACGTGTGCGACAACCAGACTACTTCACTTAGAAACTCGTACACAGCGTAACGACGAATGATTTTCCTGCTAGCCCTAAGACGATTTTTTGCCAGACGAGGAGTGCCTAAAACTATCACATCTGATAACGCATCCAATTTCCTACTGAGCGAACAAATTCTACAAGAGGCAATTCTTTCCCGTTATTAACGATGTGTCACTAGCAAATACAATGGCAACAAAGGGAGTAACATGGAGGACAATTACGCCGTATGCTCCGTGGCAGGGGGCATTTTACGAGCGTCTCATAAAAGTCGGTAAAATACTCTTTATACAAAGTATTGCAAAGGACGATCCCAACAACGGAGGAATTGGAAACCCTCTTGGTAGAAATAGAAGGGAAATCTCAACAGTCGACCTCTCTCATACCAAGAAGAAGGCTCTGACAACATGGTTAGCCTTGCGACCAATCGACTTTATCCAGCGAGACATGATAATAACATATCCATTCGAGTTCAGCAGTGAAGAAGAAGACGATAAGACGTATCTTCCACCCCCAAGAGGCAGCATTACTACGCACGCGAAGGGAAGTGCAGGATGCCCTCGCATCAAGTCACAAACTGACAGAACAATATTGGAGTATTTGGAGCCAAGAATACTTGAAAAGTCTTCGAGAGACTCACAAACTCAATATAAACAACAAACGAGGCACTCCATTAACCCCAACCATAGGTACGGTGGTACTAATTCACGATCCAATTCTGCCACGAAACACGTGGAAAATGGCGCGCATCATCGACTTGAGACAGTCAGAAAATGGTGCGATTCGAGAAAAACAACTCAAATTACCAACCGGACGTATCACAAGGAGACCAATTAATCTACTGACTCCGCTTGAGCTAGGAGGCAGCCCAACAGAGAAACAATTAGAAAAAAAGGGAAGAGATTGAGTCGCCAACTCAAGTTCCGCAAAGCGCGGTGGGAATCCCAAATCAACGCTATAATCTTCGACCTCGATCCCGTGACAACAACACACCGATAGATTCACAAAGGATCCATTTTTCGCAAGGCGAGGAGGAACGTGAACCAGAAAATTACCCCTGAAAGTAAACGGTCAAGAAGGAAGCGAATCGCCGAGTCACCACTATAACTTTCGACCACGAAACTCCACTCAAGCTATAACTTCAGTCACCGTCTAGCCCACTCCTATAGTAAGGGGGAGGGGGGACTATAGAGAATTCCTCTATCACATAGAGAATTCTCTATCTACCAATCAGTGCATCCCATGGGTCGATGGAGACTGCGGTACTGCAACGACGTGTGCGTACCCTGCGTCTATGTCCAGTTCTGGCCAATGGGCAAGCCGCTCGCTGGGACGCAGCCAGGCCCTACCGGCACCGGCATCTGGCCTGGCGACGCCTTGGTGAGCGCCGTTGCCAGCTCCATCATTGCCCCTCTCCCGATTGATCTTTCCTTACAGATTCATTTGTTTAAGTCGTAGTGATAGGAATTGTAATCGTTAGCTCTTGCATTGTTATTACGTTAATGTTGTCGCTGATTTTCGCATATGTGTTGACATGAGTTCGATGCTCTCATCGTTGACAGGTACTTTACGAAACGGCTCTGTACTATTATTCGCTCCCTCGAACGCCCTTTCTTACTCTTGTGCTGTGAGCCGTTACATTGGTGCATGCATTATTGTTAAGGCATTTTATTAGAAAAAAAACCCACTGAACCACTTATTTGTAGTTTGTTGTGCGTAACCTCATTGCATTCTTATGTAAATAGTATGTATACGCAAATAAAGGGTTTAATTACCCAAGTTTGAGGTACTTTACAAACGGCTCTCCACTATTATTCGCTCGCTCGGACGCTCTTCATACATGTGCTGTGAGCCGTTACACCTCGCCAGTGAGGCGAGTAGATCATCTGCCATAATTAAGACGACTGCAAATTTACCAGCGGAGACAGACTTAAACGTGATGTTTACACGATTGCAGTGCAAAAGTGCTCTAATTCGCTGCTGTCATTTCTTGGAGTAAAATACGGGGTCTGATAGCACAATTTGATAAAAGGAACTGGCAAATAAGATTAGAAAACAAAGGAGTAGAATTTTTGACTATAGTGACTCTTTACAGCGAACCTACGCAGCTCCTTGGGAAAGCCGTTAACCAGAGAGTATCAAAAATCACGCGCTACTTCTGACAAGGAGACAACCCGGTATGACCACTCACGTTTCCACTAGATCGAAAGGGCGTTTGTGGTTTCGAGACTTTTTCACAACATAGACATATATGTATTACAGAGAATTACGAGATTATTGTTGCCACGGTTTAGTTTTTCTGAACAAGGAGATCTCCATATTAGGATGAATGTTGGTACCTAAAGATACGAATTCTTGTGAAATGGTCGCTGGTTCAACTGTGCTCAATAACGACCGATTTTAACGAAATTTCCCCATCGTTGCAGCTAGCTAGACGATCGAACACAAACGGCTCACTGAGTTTGATTTATGGTCACCATTTTCAGTCAATTCGTCGGATTTTACGCGCTTTAGCAAGCATTCCTGGGATAGTCGAACATGAAAATTACCAAAAATAATCTCTATGAAGTACTCTGCCTCGAAACCGTATTATTTCGAATATAGTTCCTTCCACAAAGGAAGCCAACTTTTTGATTAGCAGTACGATAGTAGTAGCTGATTAGTCTCTATTGGAGACCATGTTAAATTGGAGGCGTGTAAAATGACGGCTATAGCGTTCACTG